>BSUD01000004.1:121582287-121616252 GCA_033239045.1 Fagopyrum esculentum
CCCCCCCCCCCCCCCGATACACAATATTTAATCAAACTTCGTGTATTCTTTTGCCGATACACAATATTTAATACACAATTTTTATACATAATTTCAATTACACAATGTCCGTACACAATTTCAATTACACAATGTTAATACATAATACACAAATATCAGCTACGTAAAATGCATTGGACATACATATTCTATTACACAATTTCAATTACACAATGTAAATAATTTCAATTACACAATTTCAACTACACAATGTTAATACATAAAATACTTGTATAACCAAACATTTTGTAAATGACGAATTTGTGTAACCAAACATTGTCAAAATGACATACACTTGTACTACATAAACGTAATCGTTATGTAGAAAGTCGCAAAAATTATGTATCAGCATATGTACATAACCACGAAATTATGTTTCAACATATGTACATAACCACGAAATTAATAACAACATATTTCTGTAATTATGATAAATAAATAAATAATTAAAGAGCAAACCTCCATTGACGATATTCGAGTTTCTTAAAATCGAAAAAATGGAGATTAGAAAGGTAGACGAAGAAGAATAATGAAAGATTGTTGTATTTATGTGAGGAGTTATTTTAGGAGCATTTATAATTTCTTTCCTAATTTGACGTAATAATTTAGTTTATCAATTATTTTAATTTGTCAAATCCATTACATATTTAAGGAGATAGAATATTAACATTTATGGCAATATCAATTAATATTTATCAATTTATCTTTTTCTACATAAATTAGGGTGTCTAGTTTGTTAATTGAAAACAAAAAGTGCCTACTTTATACACCAAAATACATAAACTACCTACTTACCCTAAACACTCTTCTTTGATCTAGTTGTTTTGAGAAGAAGTTTTCCGTCACCATCATGCATCGTCAAGAGCTCACCCTTCATTCTCACATCGCAACCAGTTTCAGTGACTTGTCCAAGGCTGATAATGTTGCATTTTACCTCTAGGATGTAGTAACCTTCAGACAATTCTCTTTATTTACGGTTTCTATCAATGAGCTCAATGGTTCCTTTTCCTTTGATGTCTATTCGAGAATCGTCTCCAAACTTTACCTTTCCCGTAATAATTTAATTAATCTTCGAGAAATACCTTTGATCTCCGCTCATGTAGTTGCTTGCTCCATTGTCATGGTATCATATATCATTATCAAGTATGTTCTCCTCAAACTTACTCGGTATCACCTTCTCTTCATTTAGGCAAACGATCTCATGTAACATGAGTTTGTTTGCTTTCTCTGTACCATTGTTCTCTGTTTCTTGGGCTTCTTGTAATTTTAACAGTCGATCGGGACAATTTGATGTGAAGTGCCCAAGTTTATCACATCGATAACACATCACTCTTGACAAATCTCTGGTTCTGTTGGACCATCCACGACCGCGACCCTTATAGCTGTTGAATCGTTCTTCAAGACCTCTATTTCTAGAACCGCTATCGCGTTGTGGTTGATTTTGTTGGGGCTCTGTATTTGCATACATAAGCTTGCTCTGCTCTTCTTGTTCTTCTTTCTTTCTCAACGATGTGTTCCTCGTAAGCTTTTAATCATCCAATAATATCTTCACAACTTGTTTTGTTAAGATCCAATATTTGTTCAATAGAAGCTACAATCTGTATGTATTTCTTCCGAGGAAGACTCTTGAGACATTTCTTAACGATTTTCGATTCCTCAATCACAGCTCCTAATAATATCTTGCATCTTTAACTCTTTCAGCTCCTACATACCTGGTTTTAGTGGCTTCCCAAATTTCTTTCGCGTACTTAGTTCTCCAACTTGCAAGACGAGACTTTCGAGAATTGATTGAAACAGTAATCCCGTCGTCATATTGTTTTTGTCTCCATCTTCTTTCCCTGACTCAATGATCTCCCATGCTTTGTGAACTTTGAGGCAAATTCTCATCTTTATCGCTCACACAGTGTATAAGCATTGGACACTTAATCGAGGAAGATCCTCCTCCTTCCTTTATCTTCAGTGGCGATGGATCTGCTCCATCGGATGTCGCACCGCCTTTCTCGTCTTCATCCTTTGCCATTGTTGCCCTTCAATACCTTCCTTACGATTTTGCAAGGCTCTTATACCAAATCTTGTTTTAGAAGAGACAAAAAATTAAAATGAATAACTCGCTCTCCTTTATTGCTTAAGAAACTTACACAAAACTTAAGCTCTCTTTTTTCTCTCACACAAATCGTATAATGCCACAAACCAGCATCTCCTTATAAAGGGGAAAAAAGAAAAACGATCCTAAATATATTTAGTTTTTCCCTTAATTATACTTTTCCGTTTTCGTAATTAATATTGACTTCAAGCTTAAGTCAACAATTTAGGGAGTCGAGGCCATCCATAAATACCCGTGAACCTCTAGTCACCAACCAAAGCATCAATGTGGTGCATCGTATACGAATGGATTGTAACATTCACACGCTTACTCCACATCAAACATAGACCACCCGTTGTCCATATACTCTCAACAATAAAACAACCTTCAAATTTCAAACGAGGTCGAATAACCTTCATCCGCTTCCTAACACTTTTTTTCTCATTGAGAAACAAAAGGTCGGGCTCCTTCTCTCGAACTAGCCAATCTAGTTTAGTGATTACTAGGCATTTGTCCACTCCCCGACAATTATAGCATAGCGTATTCATTTGGTTCGAAACTAGTAGGGTCTTGTCGAAAGCCCAAGAACCCAACGCAATACCAAATTATCGGTGGTGAAAACTCCTTTCCCTCACGGCGGCGCCGGAGGAAAGGCAACAATACGTGGAGGTTTTGATAACGTAATCGTGGCTATCACCTCTAGGATAATTTTTTAAGTATACTAGAGATAAGTACAATGGAAAATCGTGATGTAAATTTGTATTACTTTAGTCAAAATTATTCTCTAATTACTAAACTAGCAAGAGTTGACATTTTATGTTACTTCGCTTCGAATCCACCGCGAAGACATTTTGTGTACCTCATACAAGAGGTAATTATTTGAGTTCGATATTAAAATAAAATGTTATAACTTTTGATTGATCTAAAACGAATTATACTTGTATGTTTGTACTTTTTTTGCATTATAGTTAATGTTTATCAAAATATTAAAATATAGTTATTTAAAACATAGCTATTACAATAATAGTTTTTTTTTTTAATTATGAACTAGTTTAATGCTTTTACTGTTGTTATTTATGTTTTTTAAATTTAATTTTTTATATTACCAAATAAGAAAGAAAAATAATTATTAACCCACTAAACTAATATTTTTGTTCGAAACCATACCAGTAGAAGATTTTGGGCTGAAGCTGAAGATGATACGGTTCGTTGGCTCCATACGAGTGATGGGATATTTTTCACAGCTTCGGCACATGAAATAATAAAGAATGCTCGAGGCGCTCCTATTGCTCAAGTACGGGAGGGTTTATTTGAACAGGTCTGGAAGTTGAATGTTCATCAGCGGGTTCGCTATTGGTGTTGGCAGCTTGCTTGGAAGGTGCCTTTAACTAACCAGGAGCGTTTCCGGCGCCATTTAGCGGATAATCCCGATTATTTGGCCTGCCCGACTGAGGCTGAAACTCTTCTACACCTTCTCAGAGATTGTCTTTACGCGAAGACGATTTGGCTCCTGCTCCTTCCGCTGGAATTCCAACAGGCATTCTTTAGTCTGAGCTGGGACGACTGGATCTTCATGAACCTTTCTTTGAAAAAGGAGGTGGTATCGAGTATTAGGTGGCGCGAGATGTTTGCTATAACTACATGGTGGATCTGGAAATGGAGGAACGCGAGGACATTCTGTGAAGGTACCATACCGAATGATAAAGTGGGCTTTATAAAAAATTATGCTTTGGAGTATGTAAGGGCCTCCAGTAAACTTGATAAAATGATTAGAAAGCCAGCTAAGGAAAGGTATGTGCAGTGGACGAAGCCAAAAGTGGGATGGGTAAAATTGAATTCTGACGGAGCATCCCATGGTGATTCTGGTATGGCAGCAGCTGGTGCAATCCTACGGGATAATAGAGGCGAATGGCTCATGGGGATTGCTAGCAATCTGGGTCAAGCATCGGCTCCTTCTACTGAAGTGTGGGGAGTAGCGTTAGGGCTGGAACTTGCATGGGACCTTGGATACCGCAAAGTTGAGATCGAACTTGACTCTCTCTTGGTGATAGGATTTCTCGACAAAGGGGTGGTTAACTCTCACCCGCTCTCTAGCCTGGTGGCTCGCTGCCAAGGCTTCCTCCTCCGTGACTGGATTGTCACTGTTAGGCACATTTTTAGGGAAGGTAATATGGTGGTGGATTCCATCGCCAATTTTGCTTTCACCCTTGATCTTGGAGCGCATCGGATTACGGTGCCTCCCCTGCGATTCGCATTCTCATTATTGACGACTTGAGGGGATTTGCTCTTCCTCGTTCGTCTCGTATGTAATTTCTTTTTTCAAATAAAATGCCCTAGGACGGGAGTTGATAGCTCCTCTTCAGCAAAAAAAAAAAAAGATTTTGGTTCGGTTAATATAAATGGATTTTTTAAAAATATATTATTTAGGTTTGAATTGAACTAAAATTTTATTTGAAAATATATTTTGTGCAGTTAATGATTGTGAAATTTATTTTTTTAAAATCTCTATATCTATATATATTACTAAAGTAGACTACACTTATGCTAACGTAGCGCCTCCACGTTTTTTCTCGGATTAAATTTTTTATTAAATCATGAATTAAGTCAAAAAAATCTTTTTTTACTAAAACAAAATATAAAAAAATCTTTCTTTCAAAATTCTTCTAAGAAATTATCTACCGATAACATTGGCTGAACGTAAACCCTAGACTTCCTCTATACGTTTTACGTATCCTCCAACTATAAATGTAGATAACTCCATTCAGTTTTTGTCTACTGATCATATTTCTCTTCATCTTTTTCAGAGTTATCGACGGATATTTCAAAGCTACTTCGTCTAAATTTCCAGGTTATTTAATAGTTTAGTTATCGTTTATTCATTCATTGATTTATTCTCCTCTCTCTTTCTGCGCTCTGTCGTCCGTCGAGCGGTCGAGGTATGCTTGTCTTGATCTTTGATTTCCCGAAAATTTTGTATCAATGAATGAAATTTCTTAAATGTTTTTATTTGGAATTTTATTTCCGTGCAAAGATTACCTATTTCACAGCTGCCTCCAATCCAATAAATTTTCAACATGAATTAACTATTGTTGTTTTCTCTTTACTGGATGTTCAAAATCGAAATTTAGAATTGGGAACGAAGAACCCTAAGATATTGTGAAGAAATAGATAATCTAATAGATCTGTATTACTATTTCTTGTGTCGTGAGATACTGTTTTTGCTCAAACTAGAACTTGATTAACTAGAGGGTGTACTCATATGATGCAAATTTGCAAACTTTCCTTCTGTTTAGAGATGACAGTTCATACATACTATGTGCTATAGCAAAACTTCTTTTACAAAATCTTATTTGAGATGAGAGATCATCCAGTCTTCTTCTTCTCCTTTTCCTGAATTTTTGGATTTCAAAAGATGAGCATACGAATTTGGTGAGTTTTCAGATTTTTTGCATGTACTCTTTTTTTCGTCTTTTCCTTCTCCTTTCCCTTCCAATACGTACGGAGACTCAGTAAGTTGTTCTAAAAAAAATATAATTAATTATTTCTTAAACTATAACTATCACAAAATCATTTTCGAAAAATATCTTTATTGCTACCAATCTGAATCTTCTTTTTTTCAAAATCAGATTTGGATTTAGTTAGTTGTTCCTCAAAAGTAGTTTTGGAAGATAATTAATAACCTCTTAACCCATAATTATAACAATAAAGTTTATTTAGAAGCTTAATTATCTATATCTTTGATTCTATATACTCTATTAAAGTATACTACACTAATGTTGACGTGACACCCTCACGTTTTTTCTCGGATTAAACTTTTTACTAAATCACGATTTAAGCCGATAAAATTTTTTTACTAAAGCAAAATCTAAAAAAAAAAATATTTTCTAACTAAATCTAATAAAATAATATCTAATTAGTTAGTGTAATACTAGATTTAATTAATTACTTAAAAAACGTATTCAAACAATAAAACAATATCTTTTTTTTAATTAAATTTAATTAAAAAAATATCTAATTAGTTAGTTTAATACTATATTTAATTAGTTATTTAAAAAACGTATCCAAACAATAAAACAATGTCTAAACAATCGGTTCTTTTAATTAGTTTGTTACAATCAGTTTCAAATAGAATCAAAACAATATCTAATTAGTTAGTTTTAAGAAAATAATAAGCGAATCCAATCAATATCTAATTATTTTAAATCTAATAAAATGAATCCAAACAATAACTAATTATTTGAAATCTAATAAAACAAATCCAAACAATATCTAATTATTTTAAAATAATATCTAATTAGTTAGTTTAAAATTTTATATAAACAAATTTTTTTAATTTTGTATCATTAATTCAGTTGTAACAAACTTATCTAATTAGTTGAAAAAAATTATATAATCGGTATCTTCCTTTAAAATCGATAAAATATCTACTCGGTTATTCAGTTACGTATCGTATAAGCTTCGTCGGATTTCCTTTTGAATCTATATACTTTACTAAAGCAAGCTTCACTAATGCTGACGTGTTGCCTCCATGTTTTTTCTCGGATTAAATTTTTATACTAAATTGCAAATTAAGCCAATAAAAAATTTTTTACTAAAGAAATATTTTTTAAAAAATATTTAAAACGTAACATGGATCGGTTGCAACTAACTAACCAAATTAGTTTTAAAAATTATTTAATTAGTTTAATTATTTAAAATCAAAAAATATCTACTCGGTTGCAACTAACAATGTAAATTTTATTTTATTTTATTTAAATCGTAACAACATAGATCGGTTGCAACTAACAAATCAAATTAGTTTTATATGTGTTAATTTTCTAAATATATGATAGATTGATTGTTAAATTTCTCTTATACCTTACGATAGGGAAGCAATCAATATCTTGATTTCAGATATACTTAACGTAAACTTGTCAAGTACACTTCTCACATTATTTTCACTATAAATATGAAACACATCTTCTCATAAATCAATACACTTTTTTTATTTTTCATATAAATCTACAAATTTCTACATCTTCCAATTCCAATTCTACTTTTATTGATCATGTTTCATCGTCTTTTTCCCGCTCCAACGATTTGAATATATTTTTCAAGTTACAATTTTATTGCTTCGTCGTATTAATTCCGGGTAAATCTCGCACCATGTAATAAGCAAAAGTTCATATATTTATATGTTTTTTGAAATTTTCCATGTTTTATCGTATTTTTCATGTTCCATCTAATAAGGTTCGTCGTATTTTCCATGTTCATCATCTTTTTTTTTTTAAAAAAAAATTTGATCAAATTTCGATCGGTCTAAACACCATCTCATAAGCAACAAACTTTTTTTAAAAATTTTGATTCGATTCGTTTTATTTATAAATGCTGATAATTTTAAATTTTTGATCAGATTTTGATCGGCCTGAACACCATCTAATAAGCAACATACAATTTTTAAATTTTTTGATCAAATTCGTTTTTTTTAAATATATATATTTTGTTTCTGTTTTTATTTTTACAAAAATATTTTTGACAAAAAATAAATTCTTTTTTTTTCTTTTTCTTCACAAAAAATTTTTTGGTGATAAATTAAAAGATTTGTAAATAGTTTTTTTCATAAAAGAGATACGTTTTTTCTTTAATTTTTTTCCCAACATAATCTTTTTTCAACAAATTTTGTTCATATTTGATTTTTTCTTAATGGCTTTTTTTAAAAAAAATTGTTTAGATTTCAATCGGACTAAACATTGTCTCATAAGCAATAGTTTTAAGTTTTATTTTTATCTAATTCATTTTTTCAAATATCCATCTTTTGTTTTTTTTACAAAACTTTTTCACAATGCCGAAAGATCTAAAGATAAGATTTTGTTAATTAAAAATTATATTCTTTTTTTTTTCTTTACAAATTTTTGTTAGAGATAAATTAACAAATATATTTAATTTGATTTTTCCATAAATATATAATTATTTCTCATATACACAAGTTGATGACATTTTATTCAAAAAAAATATCAAATATTTAAATATACCCACACAAGGTGTGGGATATGAACCAATTGTAAATTAATAATTGATTGAAACGGAATAAAAATCTATATATACCTATACTAAAAGAGAAGACACTAAGGCTCACGTGACATCCTCACATTTTTTCTAGCAATTAATTTTTAATTTCGTAATTAAGCCATAAAAACTTTTTTACTAAAGCTTAATTAAATATTTACACTTTTACTAATTCAAAGGAATGGTAAATTTGTTGGATTAGATTACAAAATCGGTTAATTGTCCATATTTTATCCAGAAAACCTGCACTAACAAATATAACAACCTGGATTATTATAGTTAATTAAAAAATTTAAAGCTTAATATATTTATAATGGTTCACATCATCTACCGTTATGGAAAATTAGATTATTAATAATCTTACAGAATCATAATAAATTTTTAATTAGTTAAAAAAAAATTAACAAATTTTAGATAACAAACTTTTGATAACTTCTAAACTATTAAAAAATTTGTTTTTAAATATTCAAATTTCTTAAAATAAAATTTATAATTCTTTTGGCTTTCGTTATCTTTTATATGATTTAACGGTTTTAAGTTTTTAACATTCCATATCTCTCGGAATTTAGATTACCCAATTTTAAACTTTCTGGTAAAGCTGATTTATTTTTTTTGTTTATGTTATATTTCCATTTGTAATATGGTTTTGCAATTTTGATTTTTAATATTCCTTATACTTTTAAAATTATGACTATCCCATTTATGTTTTAGTGTTGATTAGCTTTTTGTTTTTGGTTATTATGTTTTTTAAAATGCGACGGAGATCACTGACTCCCCTTTTAACCAAAATTTATTAAATAAAAGGCCAAGAAATATGTTATTATTCTCATTATATCCGTGTTATTGTAATAATAAAGAGCATTATTGTATCCTTAGATCGAACCAAGTATACACGTAAAATATTATTTGGACTTGTATTCGTTATCATAGGAATCTTTTAAATCATTTTTTAACAAATACACGTGCAAGGCACGGGATATAAACTAGTTACATATGACATTTGACGTGACACTGGTTTACAAGTATACTAATATATACATTTAATTGTGCATGAATCTGAAAGATAAGCACGACTATGGCGGTTGAAATTTTTGTGGATGACGCAGTCATGTATAAAATAAAGAAAAACTATATAAAATTACTCTTAATAATAGTTTTATTTTTAAAAATTATCTTTTATAATTTTTTCTAGCATAAAATTACCCTCAATATTCATCTATTTACAATAAATCACCCCTTATATGTTTGTTGGCATAAAACCATCCATAAATCTTAAATGTTTGCAATTAACCACCCTACACTCGTTAAAATTAGAAGGAGATCACCGACTCTCCTTTTCACCAAAAAAACTAGTTAAAATTACACCAAAAAATTTTAAATTATAACATAGACAAAATAATTTACATCATCAATATTAATATTAGAACTAATTTCAACATTGTTTAATATTTTAACATATAATATAAAATTAAAAAAATATAGATTATTACCCATGTAAGAAATCCAAATTTTAAAAATTACTAACTCGTAAAATATAGCCTACAAAGCCAATTCTAATATTATCTCAACTCCATCTAAAGTGACGGGATTTATTTTTAAAAAATTATTTTAATTGATCAATAACCACATCATTATAACCAAATTTTCATTTTAAAAAATACTAAAAAATATTATTAGTTAAAAAACTAATTTCCAAATAGTAATGAAAAATTTGCATTAAAAAGGTTTTAATTTTATTTAAAAAAATTTCAGATAAAAGAAAATTATGGGTAAAAAATCTAAAGCAAAATTGATGAAAAAATATCGAACATTTCTCACAATTGATTTTACCGAGTAGGTTTTAGTTTTTTTTTTATTTATAAAAGGTTGAAACTACCACAAACCAATCCGGATAAAAAAAATATATGTAGGTTTAGTGTTTTTCTTCCGTACCTTTTCATTGTTGGTTTATTAGGCGATAATTTATATACGTGTTAGTAACTTTAAAATTTGGATTATACTTTTATACATGGATAATAATCTGTTACTTTCTTGATTGTTTTTCTATTATAAATTATAATACTAAACCAAAATACTTAAACCAATATGAAATTACACATGAAAATTTACTTTATTATGTTTCGATTTTAAATTATTTGATATAATATTAGCTAATATATGATGATTAATTGCAAAGGTTTAAAATTAAGGGTTGTTTTATGCAAAAAAATTATAAAGGATGGCTCATTGTGAAAGAGTGATTACTACGGGTGTTTTTTTGTAGTTTCCTCTAAAATTAACGTTAAATGTGTCAAGTAATTTTATTATCGTAGTAAAATATTTTATAAATTGTAAAAGGTAACCATATGTTATTATCCTAAAATACAAACGGTGTAATTAATATACAAAAATAAAACCGAATCATGATAGTAAATTAGATTAATTATATGAGCGAGATTTGTTTTTTTTTTCTTATCTGAAGTTATGTTCTTATCTAATCTATCTTCTATATTTATAATATGATACAAACTTTTCGAAAAAAAAAAAAAGTTGATAGACGTACCGGGAAAAATCTATAATTGTCATCCCAACTACGTACTTCGTGTGCGCAGTTGTTAGCGTTCCCGACTACGCTGTTGGGGAGCGTAATTGAAGTTTCAAAAAAAATAAAAATATCAACTACGCTTGTGGGAAGAGTAGTTGGAGTTCTCAAAAAAATTTTAAATTTATTTTTAGGGAACTCTAACTACACTCCCCAAAAGAGTAGTTGATATTTTTATTTTGGAACTCCAACTACGCTTCCCAAAAGCGTAGGTCAGGACCTTATCAACTACGCACGCGAAGTGCGTGGTTATGGTCTCTAATAGAGATTTTCGTCGGTACATTTAAAAATCACGGAAAAAAAAATGATACAAACTTTATTTTTGAAAGTTCAGTTTATGGACTAAACAATTAAGCCTAAAATTCCATTGAATATATTGTAGAGGAATAGGACTTTTGTAAATTAGGGTTGGTAGACATGCGAGTCAAAATATATAGATCTAAAATTCTTGGACAAGTTAATATGGGAGTTGAAAATAAACTCTTATTCTAGAGGAATAGTTTGAATAACATCATAGGTTATCCAATTAGCAAAGTCATCTTAGTGTTTTATTATAAAAATAAAAACTAAAAGTGAAATTACATTTTAATTGAAATCTATTTTATTTAGAAATTATATTTGGTATTTTCACTGATATAGGAAAATATCCACATCAGATCGAGCAATCTAAGGGCTTGTTCGTTAGAGCTTTTTCGTTAGATTATTGGAGAGTTTTTTGTGGAGATTAGAGCTTTAGTAAATTTTTTGGTAGTTTTTTCAAGAGATTTTTGAAACCTTTATGAGAAAGCTTTTTCATTAGCTTTCAATAATTTTGGTCAAAATACTCTTTTAATCTATTTATAAGGTAATTTATTGACTTGTTTTTAACGTGTTTTTTTTGGTAAATTCACAATGAAAATCTATCCGCAAATATACCTTTATTAAACAACTATTAAATTTTTTATTAAATTTTCGTAATTTACAAGGGCTAATTAGGTAAGTAGGCTTTTTTTTTTATTGTACACTAAGTAGGCTTTTATTAGTTTTTCAATTAGTAAATATACCCCTCCCATATTTTTTACCCTCCAAACCCTATCCTCCCATGTGACATGTGTCAATTGAGGCCCCACCCTCTTCCAAAACCATCCCCAACATGCAAATTGTCACACATCAACACCGTATTATTTGCTTTCTTTGACCTTCAGTGGAAGTATTTGCATATACGTAGGCACTTGTTCGATTTATTCTCGATGGCTAGATCTAATTTGCAATTTCACCATTTCTATGGCCAAAACACATAATCAATTTCAATCCAAAGTTGAAGAGATCAAAGACAAACCTGCCCACCGACCAGCTGTATTGTAGATTTAGACCTTGCGCACTAGCGATATATCGGAAGGAACATCATGTAGATTATGGGGTATGAGTTTTATTTATTAACTTTTTAAAATTTCTGGTATGAGTTTTTATTTCTGGTATGTAAATGTTCGATATGTAAATTTCTGGTATGAGTTTTATTTTTGGTATGTAAATTTCTGGTATGAATTTTATTTTCGGTATGTAAGTTTCTAGTATGTAAATTTATGGTATGAAAATTTGGTGTAAAAAATTCTAGGATGACAAAATTCTTGTATGAAAAAATTCTGGTATGAACTTTTCGTATGATAATTTCTGGTATGAAATTTCTGGTATGAACTTTTCGTATGATAATTTTCGGTATGAACTTTTCGTATGATAATTTCTGGTATGAAATTTCTGGTATGAAATTTCTGGTATAAAAATTATGGTATGAGAAATTCTGGTATGAGTTTTATTTTTGGTATGTAAATTTCTGGTATGAGTTTTATTTCCGGCATGTAAATTTCTGGTATGTAAATTTACGGTATGAAAATTTGGTGTAAAAAATTCTAGTATGACAAAATTCTTGTATGAAAAAATTCTGGTATGAATTTTTCGTATGATAATTTTTGGTATGAAATTTTTGGTATGAACTTTTCGTATGAGAATTTCTGGTATGAACTTTTAGTATGATAATTTCTGGTATGAAATTTCTGGTATGAAACTTCTGGTATAAAAATTCTGGTATGATAAATTCTGGTATGATAAATTCCGGTGTGAGAAATTTAGTCCAGAAAATAAAAAATAAAAAAAAATAAAAAAAAATAGGTAAGAAAAATAATAAATAAAAAAAACAAATTCAGTAATTAAAAATTAAAACTTATACTTATATAACAAATAACAAACATCCTTTATTCCTTTCTTTCTAAATAGAATGGTTAATAATTTTTACCTACTATTAAATGAAAGTGGTAAAAAATTTGGGTACACTTTCTTAAACAAAAACTCAAAAAAGCCTAGTATGTCAAATTCTCCCAATTTACAAAGCTATTTGAAACTCTACTATAATCTACAATAGATCATCGTGATATAACCTAGACATACAATTAGAGACCATCTTAACATACATTGAGATATGCAATAATAGATCATCATGTAGCCAAGAGAATAAGTAAATAATCTATGCAAGATTGAGCAAAACCAAACTTATGGAGACCGGGTGCCAACTTAGAAAATCAACTTCTAGGAGCCAAACATGACTCATACCGGATTAAACCGGATTCCGATCTGCCAACCTTAATTCTTTTTATACAAGAACACGATATTGAATTCTATCATTTTATGTGACCTTGATTCACATAAAATGATAACTTAATTAATGCCGTAAATAATTCTGAAAATAATTCCGTTTTTTTAAATTAAAAAAAAACACCGAAGAACGGTTCCGCACGAATAACGATCTAGCTACCATTCCATATTAGCTAGATGAACTGACCCGGCCCAAATTATTGGCCCATGTTCTTCAGCCGTCCCAATACCCATCTACTTAACCTAATCCTAAACTTAACCTAATTCTAAACTTAACAAAACGTGAACAGCTGCCGCTTCTCCTTCACGCTTTACCTTACCTCGCGACCTGGAGAAGACGACGCCGTTGCTCGTCTGGGTTTGAAGACACTGCTGCACGCAGGAAGGAATTCAAGCACCGCCTACTCGCCCCTGCACCACAATCGCCACCACTGGACCGGGCTCACCTGCGACGGAGAGCACGAGAGACACCGGTAAGCTTTTCCCCTCTTGCGAGTCATCTTCGTCTTCTGTTTAGATGGCTGAGTCGCATTTCGAACCACAGGCCGGTGAGGAGCGTCTTTCCTAGCCGGAATCGTGACGATACAAACCGTTGTGCTAGACCAACGAGCAGGCACATACTGGACTCCCGACCCCTCCACAACCGAAGTACCGGCGGCACAACATCGACCTCGTTCACTCTCGTCAACTAGAGTAGCACCACCTTCTATCGACCTCGGTTATCATCGCTGTAAATAGATTGGCTCGAACTTTATTCGAGGACGGTTCCGATCGCGTAGACCAGTCCCTTCAAGAGGAGCGGCGACTGGTGCTGAGACGGGTGAGTCCCTTGCCTCGGGATTGAGTGTGTATATATGTAGGTTAGTAGAGTTGTAGATATATAAATGTGTAAATAGATACAATTACAAAATAGGTTTGAAAATGTATAAGTAGATCCAAATACAGTAATGCCGTAACTGTAGACATATGGATGTTAAGGATGGGTATGTACATGTAAGTATGTATATAAATATATAACTGTAGGTATATATATATAGATATATATATATGGGTATATATATAGGTATATATATATGTAAGTACGAGATGATAGATATGAAATATAGGTAGATATATATATGAGTATACCGAGTAGATACATAAATATGTGGGTAGAGGGGAAAGGTTAAGGTATGTATGTAAGTAAACATATATGTATAAGAGTAGAGTAGTAACCGGGTAGGAGGAGGAGTGTTGTACTTTTTGACGAATTGATTCGGGATTTGACCTTATAACCTCTAAGTAAGCTATCCGAGAGAAACAAATTTTGGAAACAAGTTCTAAAAGTGAATGCTAGATTTTAATGATAGACGTTGGAGAGTTCCGGGATCAAGGGCAAAATGGTCTTTTTAACCTAAGAGAAACTTTTCGTAATTTTCCTTCGTGAGATTGTACAGCTTAGAAGTTTATAACTTCTAAGAGTTTAGGGATGTGTTTTGATCCCCATGCCTTATTTGACAGGCGTTTGAGTTACCACGAGTACGGACCGATTTGAGACTTGTTAGAGTGTGATTTAACTCAGGTAAGTCCTTGCGACTTACTTAGCTGGTTTCTGGATATTAGTTGGGTGATAATGGTTGCGTGTGTGCAATGTGTGTTATAATAAAGATAACAACTTGTTAGGACGACCGCGGTTATTATGTTTTAAGGCCCAAGTGCATGTATAACAGGCCGTGACATCACTGCCCAACTCTGCCAGGAGACTGGGAGGTTCTCTATACCCAGACCATACAAGTACAAGGTGAGATGCATCGGATCCATTCATGATGGTTACACGGGGGCGGAGGCGAGGTTTGGGAATCCCTCGTGTCACAAATTAAGTATCATTAGTATGAATGAATGACCTAAATGAAGATAATAAATGAATTGCGTGAAAACATGATGAGTGTTTACTTTTGATGTGGGTGTGTGTGCTGTTATTATTCTTCTAATGTTTAGATAACTAGCTAATGGTTGTTTTGTTGTGTTTTTAGATTTACCGCAGGTTAGAGCAGCAACTGAGTGATCCGGAAGTAGTGGTCAGCCGGATCTCCGTACTCCTTAGAGTTGGGGTTTGGGTTGTTACTTTGTCGTTCTTTCCTTTTGAAAAGACAGTTAGTCTTTTTCCTTTGTTTAAGAACTATAGGCTGCTAGACTTTATTGCATTCATTCCTTTAAAAATACTATTTCATGAATTTCGGTTTTTCTTATTTGTGTCTTGTTGCAAGATCCTAGTAATATTGTTGTCAAACTGAGCTCGGGACCCATTGTGAGGTCCTAACCAATAACGTCCCGAGTTCTGAGAATTCGGGGTGTTACACACCATACCTAGGGTCATGAGATAACCTAGAAACCCTAAATCTCCTCGATCTTATCTTCTAACAAGATAAGATAAAATCTAAAAGATAAAATGTTCAAATGGACGGTCCAAAAGTCCAAACCCAACTAAAAGGGAGAAAAGAAAGAATATAAGACTTTGAAGCAAGTGGGTCGAGCGGGCCGGTCGAGCGACCTTTTGGGCCAAAGTTGCGGGCCTGGTCCAAAATCACTCCAAGACATTTTTAGGGATGATATTTTCGTCTTCTTCTTTTCCCTCATCATTCAATGGTTTGTCAACTATCTTGCACTTAGGTGGTGCCACCGCTTGGGGTCCTTGATGGGCTTGTATAGAGTTGGTTTGCACGGGGAGACATGTACATGATGTTGCTCCCTTTCGATAGCCGCTTGACATTGGGCGTTATCCGTGAGGACAAGTATTTTCGCTCTTATAACTTCTATCCCATGCTTTAGAGCGGCGTTTTCTATGGCTAAGACGACATCACGTTGTTGGCGTTCATGTGGATACCAATGATACTCATGGATGGTCTCTTTGGCCCTTGGTGGATTTGGAGGAGGCAACCACTCCTCGTCCTCAAAGTATTCTCTCCGTCGTCCGTGTGAATATCGTTGATACCCCCTTGTGGTTTTTTTGGACTTTGGTGGATATGAAGGAGGCAACCATTCTTCGTCCTCATCAAAGGAACCATCATCATCATTGATCATGATGAAGAACGAGGATGAACGATGAAGAACACTTAAAGAATGATGAAGAACTCCAAAGAACACCGTATAACTATGAAGAACTTCGAAGAACACTGAATAATTTCGATCAAGAAAAAAAAATTGTATAGAAACTTGACCTCGATCCCGAGCTTTGATGCCAATGATAGAAATATGGGCAATCTAGATTGAGGAGAAACTTCAACTACTTCTTCTTGGTCGTTCAAGTTGGATCAAACGGTAGAATGTGGATGGCAGAAGCTTAGAAATGGATGCGAAAGCGTTCATTTGATCCGATCTAGATAGATCGAATCATCCCCGAAGTTAGTAGAATAGAGTTGATCCTTCACAAGGATCCTCGAGCATGAAAGTTTGGATCAAAGACTAGATTTAAGATAGAAGTTTAAGACGATATAAGAAGAAGAGGCGATGCCCAAACCAAGTAGGAGATTTTCATTCTCAATACTTGGATTCAACTTAGACATTATTTACAAATGAGTCAAACATCTCTTATATAGTGGATGAAGCTAAACCAAAGGTTGGAAAATAAATGACGGAATTAAGTTCCGAAATTGAAAAGTCTAAAATATCAAAAGTCAGAATTTAACTCACGGAATTAAGTTCCGAATATAAAAGGTCTATTAAAAATATCTAAAATATGATAATCTTCAAATTTGGCAAGCTCTACTTGTCGGGTCTTTTTAGCCAGAAACACGGATGCCGATGCCATCCGGGGGCGTATCAACCACCCAGCTCATCTCCAACCATTAGAACCTGGCATTGTGAAGCAAATCAGCTATGTGGGCGACGCATATGCCGTTACCAAAGATGTTCATGGCATTTGCATCCTTACCGAGTGAGACGAGTTGAAGACCCTAGACTCCCGGAAGATCTTTGACAATATGCAAAAGCCCGCATTTGTATTTGATGGCAGGAATGTGGTGGATGCTGAGAAGTTGAGAAAGATCGGATTCATCGTCTACTCGATTGGTAAGCCTTCGGATGGTTGGCTCAAGGACATGTCTGTTGTGGCATAGCTGAAAGTTGCAGTTACTGTTCGGTTTGGCTTGTAAGAGAAGCAGCTAGAGGGATAACATTGATAGAAATAGGTCGTTCATTTATTGTATGCTCAAATCTCTTTTCCACTTATGTTTTGTTATCTTGTCTGTTTGCTGCTACATTGTGCATAAGTGAGTGATCTATATCTACAATACCATGGTTATTCTGAATATGTTATTTGTTTCATTCAATTCAATCATTTTCTATCTTTCTTCAACAAAAATGTCTGCAGACAACATTTCGTGGTGGCTTGAGGCGAGTCGAGGTGTTTTATATGTTTTTACTGATTCTCAGTATTTAAAATTGAAAGACAGTAACAAATACATCAAACTCCAAGCTAGGTGAAATAAATACCATTTTATTCAGTTTCATGACTTGAAGCAAACAAGCTACACATCTCAGCCAGCATCATAGCACCTATTCAGCCTTTTTCTACAAGAGAGGGGCTAAAACTTATAAGATCTTCGAGCATGTATGTGATGTTAATTGTCATATCGAGCAGAAGGCAAAGTTTGGCCTTGAAGGAAGGAGGAAAAGAGTAGAAGTGACTCGCTGCCCAGCACCGTGTGTCCAGATCCTCTAAATGTCACATATGTTAGGCCTTGGTACTCTTGACACCACCCACTCACAATATGTTTCTAAGTTCTTAACCATATATGTACTAATTCATGTGAAGTACTTGTCCCTCATGGTACCAAGGTCTCCATGCTTTAGTTATAGGAAGACGAAGGGATCTTGTGCTGTATCTGGTTGACAATACCGGAACTCTTCCATCCGTATCTCCGCTGTGAAATCAACAAAGAAGGTTGAGGTGATCATATAAGACATTAACCAGTTAAAGATCAAAACTGCTATGATTAATGGGGAAGTGTTTACTTGTAAACACATATTCTTATACAAGGCAGCAATCAACTAGTTATCTTTGAGTTTATCCTGCTCATGTGCGCATTCTGAGGGCACGTCTTGCTGTCCCTTATAGTACGATGTGAAAATGGTCGTGATTTTTCTTTTCAACTCTGTGGAAAAGTTGTCCAGCTTTGGGTTTATATATAAAAAGGATGTTCCTTTGGGATTTAAGTAACAAAATGAAGAATAGTGAGTAGAAAATTTTTGGATGTTGTATAGAAAGGATAGCAGAAAAAACATGAAAAGCCGAGAGAGAGAAAGAGAGTTGATAATTGGTAAACTCATCGCCATAATTCAGTATTTTGAGTTTTCCTAAAAAGCGTTTTTACTTTCTTTTGGAGGACGGTGGGGAGAAGTAAAAGCTCAGGCTGCTTAGTAGAGATGGAGGCATACAAATCCTAAGATCGATCCATGTGTTCAGTTTACTTCAGTAATAGAGGAGTGTGGCAAGTGCTGTTTTTTTAGCTAAACTACATTCAGTAAATAACAATAACTGATAGCTGTACAGTGGAGCTTGGAGAAAAGAGGAGAAATCAGTGTCTTTAAAAGCTTGCCTTTCTTGCCCACTGCAGGTAGAGCAACTCTCCTAAAAGAAACCTTAATCGTCGAATGCGACCAAAGTTGGGTAATTTAACCAATTATCTGGGGAGGCTTTTATGCCCAGCAGATCTGCAACTCCGACTGCAGAGTGTCTACAACACACTTGAATTGAAAAACATGTTTACACTACTTGGGCATGGGAAGTTACAAGACTAACTCGACTTTCAGTTCCCAGCGCATCCGAAAAGGATAATAATTCGTGCTGGTTCGTCGTTTGCAACTCTTTGACACTCGAATCTGATTATTACCCAATACCACTTCAGACATTGCTGAAACAGTTTCATGATAGAATCAAAACAAGCCCATCACATCTTTAACTCGGTTGTCCATGTGCCTTGTACACTAGGATTATTGGTCACATGCCTTGTCTTCAACTTTAAAACCTTCCTTCCAAGTGCATTCCTTAATCTGGTTGCCTGCAAGAGTATGTCTTCTGGGTCCAAGTTCTTCACACAAACAACCCGTTCGTTCTTGTTACCTATTCATTCAACAAGATAACATACACACAATCATTTCACAAGGGAGAGAACCGATAAAACAATACAATTACCTGTTCCACAAATGATCGGCAAGCCATAACCATTAAAAGGAGCAAACTTTGTGAATTAAAGATCCAATGATGGCATACAAACAGGTATCAGCAATATGGCATTTATGGTGGGTGGAAACTCAGCAGCAGTCCTCATGGAAAAGCACGGATTATATCCAATTTGTAGACAATTTAAACCGCCTATGACATCCACAATAAGCTTACTAGTGACGCAGCTAGAGAAAAAAAATCATCAAACATATAAAAGCAGTCTTCCTGACACCCGTCATTTTTAGCTCTCTTGCATAACGTGTGACTTTGCTAAAATAATAATATTGGAGTGAATTTACAGCAGCAAGGAACATCCGAATGGAGATACTTTTGTAGTATAAAAGAAGCTTCAAACAAGTTGCATACAAAAACTGAAATTCAAAGCAAAAGGATCTCATCTATAAAAGAAAGTATGTAGAAGGAGAGAGCTCTCACGATAAAGCCCCTTCAAGTGTGGATGTTGGCCACGTATGAGTTCCGTTACCACCTCTAGATGTGGATTGCATTCTTTAAGCGCTGGCAGATGAGCATCCATAAAAGCACTGGAAAGCATTTAAGAAAAATATATTCAGCCTTCTGTGAAGGTTACTACTCACACAAATCTCATTTTCAATTCTAGAGATCCAAGCAAAATTTAATGGGAGCAATTTTTCGATTAAATATCACAGACATGCATTTTCCCTATAATAGCTATCACCATATCTTCAGAGGACTCAACACTGTAAACCACTGAACAAAGGCCATCTCTAATGAAATAATAGCTAGAGAGCAGTCGACAGGGTATACTAAAACAAAATATTCACAGAAGTACACAATTAAGAGGAAAAAGAAATGATTAACACAAAACAAGAAACATAAGGATTCACTTATCATCAAGATAGATGCATCACAGTCTTGTTTAACCGGAAACATACAGAGTCATCTTATTAGCTGCAAAAACTATGCAGAGATTGTCTGAGAGTCTCAACCATAATTCTTGTTACTCATCTCTAGTGAATACCAAAAAAGAAGTAAGAACTAACTTATGCTGTCAACCTTTCAGCCGCCGTACAAGAAGACATATTTTCATAGCACGGAATGAAATTCTGACATAATCTTCATCCTAAACAAACTCTAGCATCGTCTTGAAGACCCAGTAGAACCCAATAGCCAAAAACAATGACAGAAAACAAGTTCAGAAGGATATGAGTAAACTCAGATCCTTCTATACAATATACTAATATGGTTTCATAGGCTGCAAAATCCTGAGTCCTAAACACTGCAGAGTATCAAAATAGTCCAGAAATTCGATCAGAGACGGTTATTACATTCATATTTAACAATATTTCTAAGGAAGAAACAAAATTAAGCACCAAACAAATCATTAGGCTAACTTTGACGCAAATCGGGAAGAAGAGAAAAAGGTGAAACCGTATGCCCCTGCTGCTGCCTCCCCAATCGCAGTAACTCACGACCAATTTCTGAAGCTGCCATGTCCCTCTCAGCGCCATTGTTATTATGCTAGACTATCAACAAAAACCCTAACAATGGAGGGTCGGCCAGAGTGAGATGAGATGGAGAACTGCCGAACTGGTGTTGATGTTGGCCCTAAAAATATCTATTTATCTATATAAAAAAGGCGAAGTTGCCTTATAACCTTTTTTATGTCTCTGTTTTGGGCCGTAAATTTTTGGGGCCCGGGAACAACAGCCTCCATCTGCGCCTTCTTTCTGTTTTGCCGTGATGTAAGCGGCTTTTCCGTTTCCGACCTCTGTCGTGGATAGATTCTGCCGCTTTACCTGTTTGACGTTAGGGGCATTTTTCGGGAAGGTGGCGGCGTCTACTAGCATTGCTAACGATGACTCTTGGATTTCTTTGCCTATCATCTGGTATGTGGTATTCATGTCTCAGCTTTAACGCATTTTTCCTTCGCTGTTGTATCTCCCTTCATTCATCTTTGCTCCAGCTTTGCTCCATTCCGCTTTCAAATAGTCCACGAGTATCTTCCCCGACATGCCCTCCATTCAAATTGGACCTCCTTGATGTCTCATTGTTGATTGCTTACACTGACAGATTCTTAATTAAGTTGATGGTGTTTTAGAAGATTGGATAACTATGGATTCAAAAGGATGGATTTTATGAGTTAGCGATCTTATTTGAGTTATTTAGACTTGAGTTTGCATTTTAGGTATTCGATTAAATGTCTAATAAAAGCTAAATCAAGCTGAATGTTGCTCTTTATTGCTCTTTATTTTCAACTTGATAGTGCTTTGAAGTCTATTCATAAGTCTGCTGGTATGAACCGTTCCCAATTACCGATTGAAAAAAAAAAATTGCATATTACTTAGGTGACGGAATTATCCAATTCCGCTGCTACAATTTATTTAAAAATTTAGGCGAATTTTTTTTGGCTCTTATTACCCCGCTTTTATTTTAGAATATTGAATTGATTTTTTTTTATTGTAACATCTAGGCGACGAAATTATCCTATTCCGCTGCTACAATTTATTTAAAAACTTAGGCGAATTTTTTTTGGCTCTATTTATCCCGCTTTTGTTTTAGAATATTATATTGATTTTTTTTATTGTAACATTTAGGAGACGGAATTATCCTATTCCGCTGCTACAATTTATTTAAAAATTTAGGCGAATTTTTTTTGGCTCTATTTATCCCGCTTTTGTTTTAGAATATTGAATTGTTTTTTTTTATTGTAACATTTAGGGGACAAAAATGCTTAAGTCCGCTGCTTGAATTGCATTAGGCGGCGGCATTTTCTAAGTCCGTCGCCTGGTAATTTTATTTCCAAAAAAACAATTTCATTTATGTGATCAAGACTGTTGCCTGATTTTCAATCTTAGAATAGAAAAAAATTATACCCTAAAATGTAAAAAGCAAATGTACTTGATCAATTTAACGAAACATAAATTTGTTTTACAAACCGTTTTGAGTTTTCAAAAAATGCAAATACACAATTTTCTTTCATATAATCAATCATCTTCTTCTTATCCAAATTGTGCATGATCTTCTTCTTCACCAAATCGTCTCCCGTCTTCGTCTTTGTCTTCCTCTTCCTCTTCGTCTTCCACTTTGTCTTCCTCTTCTTCCACTTCAAGGTCAATAGTAACATCAAAGACTCCGTTATATATCATGTTGTGCTCTTGATAGGGTTCTTCAACGTGATTTCCAATAGGAGGTCTTCCATCTTCATGTGTTGCAAGTGTTCTAGGATCATACACATTCCTATGAGAGCTCACATTAACTACTTTCCAATTCTCACCCGCTTTCGGATCATCCACGTAATATACTTGTTTTGCCTTGGTCGCAAGACAAAAAGGAGAATCTTCATACCAACTACTACTAGTATCAACAGATATCATGCCATGATCTACCTTTGTACTGTCATTGTTATAAGGATCGGTATCATACCACCTACACTTGAACAATACAACTGGCATCCGATCTGTGTATAGCAGTTCGACCACATATTCAAGGATCCCATAGTAGTTGGTATTATCTGTCTCTACCATCACTGCAAAATTTTGTGTTTGCAAGTATCGATCTTTATCCCATGATATGAACTTGACCCCATTCACATAACAAGAAGAATAGACAGAGTGGCTTTGTGGTCTTCTAGCCAAATTGAGCACCCCTGACTTTAAGTAAGGATCTCCAGAGCTAT
This sequence comes from Fagopyrum esculentum, assembly GCA_033239045.1. Taxonomy (NCBI): domain Eukaryota; kingdom Viridiplantae; phylum Streptophyta; class Magnoliopsida; order Caryophyllales; family Polygonaceae; genus Fagopyrum; species Fagopyrum esculentum. Next base: position 121,605,521 of record BSUD01000004.1, read on the forward strand.
TAAGTGCTTCAACCTGTAAGATTCACAATATTAGTGTAGGTTGGATGGTAATAGAGATTGTACAATGGAAAACACAGTTTATGTGTATGTACCCAATCTAGGAAGTAAAGATGAAAATAAAGCATACGTGAATTCTCGTCAGAGTATGGATATTGTTCCATATAAAGTCTTTGATGTTCGGACATATAGTATCTCACTTCTTCACATTCAAGCAAAACTTGACAGTGAGCCTTAAAGATCTCGTGTTCTTCTAACCTAACACGAGACCTACAACGATCTGGACACACAAGCATGGTTCCAATGAGCCTTAAAGATCTCCCACTGACTTTGTCGCACCCCCCTTTTTCTTAAAGCGGCACGAGCTTTTGGACCGTCTTTAAACTTTCCTTCAATACTAAGAATGGTTTCAATGATGTTATCAAATACGTTCTTTTCAATATGCATGACATCAAAAGCATGTATCACCTTTAGAAAATTCCAATGAGGCAATCTCCAGAAGATGCACTTGTTACTCCAACATACTCTGTTCCTTGGATTATACGGGACCTTGAAGTTTTCAACACAGCACCCAAAACAGTTTCTGTGCTCCCAAGATATAACGGGGTTTGAGCCTTTAATAAAAGTATGTCATACTTCTGATAATCTTCATCAACAACATCATCAAAAGTAGGATCATCACTATCACTATTGTCTTGACCTAAACCATCATCAAATCCATCATGATAATGGAAACGATTATGCACAATGTTCATAACAGGATCCATAGAAGAACCGAAACCACTGTTGGAAGATGCCATATATCGAGAAGCTGATTTCTGAGTTCATCAATTCTCGATTCATGTGAAACTTCACCATGTTTGTCTCACACCGTATATAGAGATCAAATGCCTTTAGTAGACAAGTAAGAATACATGGTATGGATGTCAACCGGAAGTCCACTATTTCGACATTTCTTGCAAGGACAGAAAAAATGTGTCTTCTCAGGCGACATTTCTCTAACACAATTCACAAAGTCAAAAGTCCCTTTAAGGTATCTTCGATCAGTAAGACCACATTGCATCCAACTCTTATCCATTTTCATAAATAGCAAATGAGTCAAACCATTAAACATATTTTCTAACAAACAACACATTTTCTATTTCATTTCATATCCAAATAAACCAATCCAATTTTCTGCTAATTCCATGACACAAAAAACAACTCGATTTCTACTTTAGTTCATATTCTAACAAAAAAAATCCATTTTCTATTAAAGACCATTCCATATCCTAACAATACAAAAATTCCAACACTATTCAAACAAATACAAATCACCAATTAACACACATAACACAAATCACCAACAAATATAGCTCAAAATTCAAACACTCATCAAACTAATAACAAATCACAAACAAAAAAATTCCAACATGAAGAGAAAAAAAAAATAATATAAAACGAAAATTTAAATAATTACGTACCTAAAACAATGGAGTATAGGAGGTTTGACAACCAATTAACTTGTATTAGATTCTTTCAATTTGAAAAAAAAATAAGGGTGGAAGAAAGGAAGAAAGTCAAGAAGAAATGAACGAATGAAGGTTGAAGAAGGGGGTATAAACCCGGCCAATTAAAACATCTGGTACGTGCTCAACTAACGAATTAAATGTGACAACTTTACATTTAGGCGGCGGAATTCACATTTCCGTCGCCTTATTTCATTCAGGTGACGGAAATACTACCTCCCTTGCCTAAGATAACAACTCTTGCACCCTCCAGAATTTGTGGTGACGAGATTATTTCCGTCATCTATATGTTTAGGTGACGGAATGCAAAAGTTTCCGCTGCCTGAATATATTTAGGTGACGGAACTAAATATCCGCCGCCCGAAATGTTTAAGGTGACGGAACTAAAAAGACTCGTCACCGAGTTGCAATCTGGCGTAGTGTTTGTTTGATTTACATTTACGTTCAAATTGTGTCATTTTCACGTTGAAATGAGCACAACGTTTTAAGTCTTAAATATTGTGCCTTGGCGTTGGTCTCATTCATCCAAGTAGTACCATACGATTATTTTTTTTTTTTGAAAATAGAAAGTGGGTCAGAAGGCCAAAAAATCGATAGACGGTCAAACCATTATGAAAAACCACAAATATAAAAATAATACACAAAAATACATCAAAATGAAACCGAAAACAAAAAAGTGTTCAAGAAAAAGCAAGATGGTCCAATCAACATGATCGTCAAAATGAAATCATACGATTTATTACTTACATGACAAAATTAAGAACTCAACCACACTAGGCATGAAAGACAAACCTACTATTCCACCCTGTGATTGAATAAACTTATTTATGATAAGTAATATGTTAATAATTCTTCCAGCACTAGCATGAGACCCTAAATGTTAGTCTGCATATGGGAACTGGGAAATATTTCCTCCAGATAGACTCCGACATATGATCAAGGGATAAAGTCTATACACTTCAAAGTTCAAACCGATGTGTTTACAGTGTAAACATGATTAGAAGATGAATAGAAGAAATCCATCACAAAGCAATTTCATATCTGCGGATCCTAGCAGTACTACCTCTGCTCTGAGTCTTCGTTATCATCTTCCTCTTGATTTGGTGATGCATCAGGAGATCCAGAATCCAACTCGTCATCAAGAAAGGCCGCGAAATCATCATTATCCGAAGAGGATAAAGGTGAATCTGTAGCCACACTCATCTGCGATATCCACCAGAAAGTCATACAACTTAAACTCTGGTATCTTTCTTCCATACGAGTACAAAATTAATTAGGGCTTTTGGTATCCATATCTAGAAGAGGAAGCAATGTAACATATTGGATCCCCTAGTTTTTGGAATATATAAAAAAAAATGTGTATTAATATTCATACACTATATAACCAAACTATGTCGATACCCAATCAAACAGGCCCTGTTCATTATAAACAACAACATTCATGAAATCATGAAATCATGAAATCATGAAATCTCGTCACGAAATGAGCTTGAGGACGTTTCAGCAACTGAATGAAGGAGGCCGGATACAGAGCCCAGAGGAAGAACCAGTGAAGCTTGAAGAACTTACCTGTTATAGTTGAGACTCGAACCCCTAGAACGCGGCGTCACGAAGAAAGGAGCGGAAAATCTGGAAGTGATGACCGTCACTGAAGATTGACGTACTGAGGTTGAAGTCCGGTGGAAATGGAGCCGTCGAGAAGAAAGAACCCGAGGAGAGAGTGAATTCAGGTGACGGAAATACTACCTCCCTTGCCTAAGATAACAACTCTTGCAACGTGCACAATTTCTGGTAACGGCTTATTCAAATGTGACAGATTTACATTCAGGCGACGGAATGTTAATTCCGTCAGCTTATTGCGTTCAGGTGACGGAAATACTACCTCCCTCGCCTAAGATAACAACTCTTGCACCCTCCAGAATTTGTGGTGACGGACCTTTGTGGTGACGAGATTATTTCCGTCACCTATATGCGTAGGGCTTGGGCATAACACACATGTGTGATCGTATGCACATGTCTCTTAGCCTTTACTAAGACAAAGTTGCAACTAAAACGAGGTACTAAAGCTAAAAAAGAAATAACTGCAAACATCTCAATCCCTTGAGACTAAACTAAGCCCAAAGAATAAAGTTAATCATCACAAGACGTATTATTTGGTAATATTAGATTTCTTGAAGTTTAATGTGGATATATTGTTAAGATGTGTGGATATATTGTCCCACACCGACAATATGAGAATAACTGAACCTAGTATATAAGCACTAGGGCTACTCCTCCTATGGCCAGTTGGTTTTAGGATGGAACCCCGAATGCTTATGTGTAAGGTTCACTTATGTGCATCCCCTCCACGTATTAGACCCGCCGGATTATAAAAGTTAAAGATAATTTAATATATATCCATATCCTACCTGTCTTCTGCTCAAAAGATCCATCCGAAGTGCCCTCATCTTCATCGGTACTCTCCATATCTAACTTACGTCTCTTGGTCCTGAAATCGAGATCATGTTCCCAATTAATAGTTTCTTACAACTTTAGAAGTTTCTAAAAATTGATCATTGAGTATCATGACAAAATTAAGAACTCAACCACACTAGGCATGAAAGACAAACCTACTATTCCACCCTGTGATTGAATAAACTTATTTATGATAAGTAATATGTTAATAATTCTTCCAGCACTAGCATGAGACCCTAAATGTTAGTCTGCATATGGGAACTGGGAAATATTTCCTCCAGATAGACTCCGACATATAATCAAGGGATAAAGTCTATACACTTCAAAGTTCAAACCGATGTGTTTACAGTGTAAACATGATTAGAAGATGAATAGAAGAAATCCATCACAAAGCAATTTCATATATGCGGATCCTAGCAGTACTACCTCTGCTCTGAGTCTTCGTTATCATCTTCCTCTTGATTTGGTGATGCATCAGGAGATCCAGAATCCAACTCGTCATCAAGAAAGGCCGCGAAATCATCATTATCCGAAGAGGATAAAGGTGAATCTGTAGCCACACTCATCTGTGATATCCACCAGAAAGTCATACAACTTAAACTCTGGTATCTTTCTTCCATACGAGTACAAAATTAATTAGGGCTTTTGGTATCCATATCTAGAAGAGGGAGCAATGTAACATATTTGATCCCCTAGTTTTTGGAATATATAAAAAAAATGTGTATTAATATTCATACACTATATAACCAAACTATGTCGATACCCAATCAAACAGGCCCTGTTCATTATAAACAACAACATTCATGAAATCATGAAATCATGAAATCATGAAATCTCGTCACGAAATGAGCTTGAGGACGTTTCAGCAACTGAATGAAGGAGGCCGGATACAGAGCCCAGAGGAAGAACCAGTGAAGCTTGAAGAACTTACCTGTTATAGTTGAGACTCGAACCCCTAGAACGCGGCGTCACGAAGAAAGGAGCGGAAAATCTGGAAGTGATGACCGTCACTGAAGATTGACGTACTGAGGTTGAAGTCCGGTGGAAATGGAGCCGTCGAGAAGAAAGAACCCGAGGAGAGAGTGAATTCAGGTGACGGAAATACTACCTCCCTTGCCTAAGATAACAACTCTTGCAACGTGCACAATTTCTGGTAACGGCTTATTCAAATGTGACAGATTTACATTCAGGCGACGGAATGTTAATTCCGTCACCTTATTGCGTTCAGGTGACGGAAATACTACCTCCCTCGCCTAAGATAACAACTCTTGCACCCTCCAGAATTTGTGGTGACGGACCTTTGTGGTGACGAGATTATTTCCGTCACCTATATGCGTAGGGCTTGGGCATAACACACATGTGTGATCGTATGCACATGTCTCTTAGCCTTTACTAAGACAAAGTTGCAACTAAAACGAGGTACTAAAGCTAAAAAAGAAATAACTGCAAACATCTCAATCCCTTGAGACTAAACTAAGCCCAAAGAATAAAGTTAATCATCACAAGACGTATTATTTGGTAATATTAGATTTCTTGAAGTTTAATGTGGATATATTGTTAAGATGTGTGGATATATTGTCCCACACCGACAATATGAGAATAACTGAACCTAGTATATAAGCACTAGGGCTACTCCTCCTATGGCCAGTTGGTTTTAGGATGGAACCCCGAATGCTTATGTGTAAGGTTCACTTATGTGCATCCCCTCCACGTATTAGACCCGCCGGATTATAAAAGTTAAAGATAATTTAATATATATCCATATCCTACCTGTCTTCTGCTCAAAAGATCCATCCGAAGTGCCCTCATCTTCATCGGTACTCTCCATATCTAACTTACGTCTCTTGGTCCTGAAATCGAGATCATGTTCCCAATTAATAGTTTCTTACAACTTTAGAAGTTTCTAAAAATTGATCATTGAGTATCATGACAAAATTAAGAACTCAACCACACTAGGCATGAAAGACAAACCTACTATTCCACCCTGTGATTGAATAAACTTATTTATGATAAGTAATATGTTAATAATTCTTCCAGCACTAGCATGAGACCCTAAATGTTAGTCTGCATATGGGAACTGGGAAATATTTTCTCCAGATAGACTCCGACATATGATCAAGGGATAAAGTCTATACACTTCAAAGTTCAAACCGATGTGTTTACAATGTAAACATGATTAGAAGATGAATAGAAGAAATCCATCACAAAGCAATTTCATATCTGCGGATCCTAGCAGTACTACCTCTGCTTTGAGTCTTCGTTATCATCTTCCTCTTGATTTGGTGATGCATCAGGAGATCCAGAATCCAACTCGTCATCAAGAAAGGCCGCGAAATCATCATTATCCGAAGAGGATAAAGGTGAATCTGTAGCCACACTCATCTGCGATATCCACCAGAAAGTCATACAACTTAAACTCTGGTATCTTTCTTCCATACGAGTACAAAATTAATTAGGGCTTTTGGTATCCATATCTAGAAGAGGGAGCAATGTAACATATTGGATCCCCTAGTTTTTGGAATATATAAAAAAAAAATGTGTATTAATATTCATACACTATATAACCAAACTATGTCGATACCCAATCAAACAGGCCCTGTTCATTATAAACAACAACATTCATGAAATCATGAAATCATGAAATCTCGTCACGAAATGAGCTTGAGGACGTTTCAGCAACTGAATGAAAAAGACCGGATACAGAGCCCAGAGGAAGAACCAGTGAAGCTTGAAGAACTTACCTGTTATAGTTGAGACTCGAACCCCTAGAACGCGGCGTCACGAAGAAAGGAGCGGAAAATCTGGAAGTGATGACCGTCACTGAAGATTGACGTACTGAGGTTGAAGTCCGGTGGAAATGGAGCCGTCGAGAAGAAAGAACCCGAGGAGAGAGTGAATTCAGGTGACGGAAATACTACCTCCCTTGCCTAAGATAACAACTCTTGCAACGTGCACAATTTCTGGTAACGGCTTATTCAAATGTGACAGATTTACATTCAGGCGACGGAATGTTAATTCCGTCACCTTATTGCGTTCAGGTGACGGAAATACTACCTCCCTCGCCTATGATAACAACTCTTGCACCCTCCAGAATTTGTGGTGACGGACCTTTGTGGTGACGAGATTATTTCCGTCACCTATATGCGTAGGGCTTGGGCATAACACACATGTGTGATCGTATGCACATGTCTCTTAGCCTTTACTAAGACAAAGTTGCAACTAAAACGAGGTACTAAAGCTAAAAAAGAAATAACTGCAAACATCTCAATCCCTTGAGACTAAACTAAGCCCAAAGAATAAAGTTAATCATCACAAGACGTATTATTTGGTAATATTAGATTTCTTGAAGTTTAATGTGGATATATTGTTAAGATGTGTGGATATATTGTCCCACACCGACAATATGAGAATAACTGAACCTAGTATATAAGCACTAGGGCTACTCCTCCTATGGCCTGTTGGTTTTAGGATGGAACCCCGAATGCTTATGTGTAAGGTTCACTTATGTGCATCCCCTCCACGTATTAGACCCGCCGGATTATAAAAGTTAAAGATAATTTAATATATATCCATATCCTACCTGTCTTCTGCTCAAAAGATCCATCCGAAGTGCCCTCATCTTCATCGGTACTCTCCATATCTAACTTACGTCTCTTGGTCCTGAAATCGAGATCATGTTCCCAATTAATAGTTTCTTACAACTTTAGAAGTTTCTAAAAATTGATCATTGAGTATCATGACAAAATTAAGAACTCAACCACACTAGGCATGAAAGACAAACCTACTATTCCACCCTGTGATTGAATAAACTTATTTATGATAAGTAATATGTTAATAATTCTTCCAGCACTAGCATGAGACCCTAAATGTTAGTCTGCATATGGGAACTGGGAAATATTTCCTCCAGATAGACTCCGACATATAATCAAGGGATAAAGTCTATACACTTCAAAGTTCAAACCGATGTGTTTACAGTGTAAACATGATTAGAAGATGAATAGAAGAAATCCATCACAAAGCAATTTCATATATGCGGATCCTAGCAGTACTACCTCTGCTCTGAGTCTTCGTTATCATCTTCCTCTTGATTTGGTGATGCATCAGGAGATCCAGAATCCAACTCGTCATCAAGAAAGGCCGCGAAATCATCATTATCCGAAGAGGATAAAGGTGAATCTGTAGCCACACTCATCTGCGATATCCACCAGAAAGTCATACAACTTAAACTCTGGTATCTTTCTTCCATATGAGTACAAAATTAATTAGGGCTTTTGGTATCCATATCTAGAAGAGGGAGCAATGTAACATATTGGATCCCCTAGTTTTTGGAATATATAAAAAAAAAATGTGTATTAATATTCATACACTATATAACCAAACTATGTCGATACCCAATCAAACAGGCCCTGTTCATTATAAACAACAACATTCATGAAATCATGAAATCATGAAATCATGAAATCTCGTCACGAAATGAGCTTGAGGACGTTTCAGCAACTGAATGAAGGAGACCGGATACAGAGCCCAGAGGAAGAACCAGTGAAGCTTGAAGAACTTACCTGTTATAGTTGAGACTCGAACCCCTAGAACGCGGCGTCACGAAGAAAGGAGCGGAAAATCTGGAAGTGATGACCGTCACTGAAGATTGACGTACTGAGGTTGAAGTCTGGTGGAAATGGAGCCGTCGAGAAGAAAGAACCCGAGGAGAGAGTGAATTCAGGTGACGGAAATACTACCTCCCTTGCCTAAGATAACAACTCTTGCAACGTGCACAATTTCTGGTAACGGCTTATTCAAATGTGACAGATTTACATTCAGGCGACGGAATGTTAATTCCGTCACCTTATTGCGTTCAGGTGACGGAAATACTACCTCCCTCGCCTAAGATAACAACTCTTGCACCCTCCAGAATTTGTGGTGACGGACCTTTGTGGTGACGAGATTATTTCCGTCACCTATATGCGTAGGGCTTGGGCATAACACACATGTGTGATCGTATGCACATGTCTCTTAGCCTTTACTAAGACAAAGTTGCAACTAAAACGAGGTACTAAAGCTAAAAAAGAAATAACTGCAAACATCTCAATCCCTTGAGACTAAACTAAGCCCAAAGAATAAAGTTAATCATCACAAGACGTATTATTTGGTAATATTAGATTTCTTGAAGTTTAATGTGGATATATTGTTAAGATGTGTGGATATATTGTCCCACACCGACAATATGAGAATAACTGAACCTAGTATATAAGCACTAGGGCTACTCCTCCTATGGCCAGTTGGTTTTAGGATGGAACCCCGAATGCTTATGTGTAAGGTTCACTTATGTGCATCCCCTCCACGTATTAGACCCGCCGGATTATAAAAGTTAAAGATAATTTAATATATATCCATATCCTACCTGTCTTCTGCTCAAAAGATCCATCCGAAGTGCCCTCATCTTCATCGGTACTCTCCATATCTAACTTACGTCTCTTGGTCCTGAAATCGAGATCATGTTCCCAATTAATAGTTTCTTACAACTTTAGAAGTTTCTAAAAATTGATCATTGAGTATCATGACAAAATTAAGAACTCAACCACACTAGGCATGAAAGACAAACCTACTATTCCACCCTGTGATTGAATAAACTTATTTATGATAAGTAATATGTTAATAATTCTTCCAGCACTAGCATGAGACCCTAAATGTTAGTCTGCATATGGGAACTGGGAAATATTTCCTCCAGATAGACTCCGACATATAATCAAGGGATAAAGTCTATACACTTCAAAGTTCAAACCGATGTGTTTACAGTGTAAACATGATTAGAAGATGAATAGAAGAAATCCATCACAAAGCAATTTCATATATGCGGATCCTAGCAGTACTACCTCTGCTCTGAGTCTTCGTTATCATCTTCCTCTTGATTTGGTGATGCATCAGGAGATCCAGAATCCAACTCGTCATCAAGAAAGGCCGCGAAATCATCATTATCCAAAGAGGATAAAGGTGAATCTGTAGCCACACTCATCTGCGATATCCACCAGAAAGTCATACAACTTAAACTCTGGTATCTTTCTTCCATACGAGTACAAAATTAATTAGGGCTTTTGGTATCCATATCTAGAAGAGGGAGCAATGTAACATATTGGATCCCCTAGTTTTTGGAATATATAAAAAAAAATGTGTATTAATATTCATACACTATATAACCAAACTATGTCGATACCCAATCAAACAGGCCCTGTTCATTATAAACAACAACATTCATGAAATCATGAAATCATGAAATCATGAAATCTCGTCACGAAATGAGCTTGAGGACGTTTCAGCAACTGAATGAAGGAGACCGGATACAGAGCCCAGAGGAAGAACCAGTGAAGCTTGAAGAACTTACCTGTTATAGTTGAGACTCGAACCCCTAGAACGCGGCGTCACGAAGAAAGGAGCGGAAAATCTGGAAGTGATGACCGTCACTGAAGATTGACGTACTGAGGTTGAAGTCTGGTGGAAATGGAGCCGTCGAGAAGAAAGAACCCGAGGAGAGAGTGAATTCAGGTGACGGAAATACTACCTCCCTTGCCTAAGATAACAACTCTTGCAACGTGCACAATTTCTGGTAACAGCTTATTCAAATGTGACAGATTTACATTCAGGCGACGGAATGTTAATTCCGTCACCTTATTGCGTTCAGGTGACGGAAATACTACCTCCCTCGCCTAAGATAACAACTCTTGCACCCTCCAGAATTTGTGGTGACGGACCTTTGTGGTGACGAGATTATTTCCGTCACC
>BSUD01000004.1:121616262-121645207 GCA_033239045.1 Fagopyrum esculentum
ATCCTACCTGTCTTCTGCTCAAAAGATCCATCCGAAGTGCCCTCATCTTCATCGGTACTCTCCATATCTAACTTACGTCTCTTGGTCCTGAAATCGAGATCATGTTCCCAATTAATAGTTTCTTACAACTTTAGAAGTTTCTAAAAATTGATCATTGAGTATCATGACAAAATTAAGAACTCAACCACACTAGGCATGAAAGACAAACCTACTATTCCACCCTGTGATTGAATAAACTTATTTATGATAAGTAATATGTTAATAATTCTTCCAGCACTAGCATGAGACCCTAAATGTTAGTCTGCATATGGGAACTGGGAAATATTTCCTCCAGATAGACTCCGACATATGATCAGGGGATAAAGTCTATACACTTCAAAGTTCAAACCGATGTGTTTACAGTGTAAACATGATTAGAAGATGAATAGAAGAAATCCATCACAAAGCAATTTCATATCTGCGGATCCTAGCAGTACTACCTCTGCTCTGAGTCTTCGTTATCATCTTCCTCTTGATTTGGTGATGCATCAGGAGATCCAGAATCCAACTCGTCATCAAGAAAGGCCGCGAAATCATCATTATCCGAAGAGGATAAAGGTGAATCTGTAGCCACACTCATCTGCGATATCCACCAGAAAGTCATACAACTTAAACTCTGGTATCTTTCTTCCATACGAGTACAAAATTAATTAGGGCTTTTGGTATCCATATCTAGAAGAGGGAGCAATGTAACATATTTGATCCCCTAGTTTTTGGAATATATAAAAAAAATGTGTATTAATATTCATACACTATATAACCAAACTATGTCGATACCCAATCAAACAGGCCCTGTTCATTATAAACAACAACATTCATGAAATCATGAAATCATGAAATCATGAAATCTCGTCACGAAATGAGCTTGAGGACGTTTCAGCAACTGAATGAAGGAGGCCGGATACAGAGCCCAGAGGAAGAACCAGTGAAGCTTGAAGAACTTACCTGTTATAGTTGAGACTCGAACCCCTAGAACGCGGCGTCACGAAGAAAGGAGCGGAAAATCTGGAAGTGATGACCGTCACTGAAGATTGACGTACTGAGGTTGAAGTCCGGTGGAAATGGAGCCGTCGAGAAGAAAGAACCCGAGGAGAGAGTGAATTCAGGTGACGGAAATACTACCTCCCTTGCCTAAGATAACAACTCTTGCAACGTGCACAATTTCTGGTAACGGCTTATTCAAATGTGACAGATTTACATTCAGGCGACGGAATGTTAATTCCGTCACCTTATTGCGTTCAGGTGACGGAAATACTACCTCCCTCGCCTAAGATAACAACTCTTGCACCCTCCAGAATTTGTGGTGACGGACCTTTGTGGTGACGAGATTATTTCCGTCACCTATATGCGTAGGGCTTGGGCATAACACACATGTGTGATCGTATGCACATGTCTCTTAGCCTTTACTAAGACAAAGTTGCAACTAAAACGAGGTACTAAAGCTAAAAAAGAAATAACTGCAAACATCTCAATCCCTTGAGACTAAACTAAGCCCAAAGAATAAAGTTAATCATCACAAGACGTATTATTTGGTAATATTAGATTTCTTGAAGTTTAATGTGGATATATTGTTAAGATGTGTGGATATATTGTCCCACACCGACAATATGAGAATAACTGAACCTAGTATATAAGCACTAGGGCTACTCCTCCTATGGCCAGTTGGTTTTAGGATGGAACCCCGAATGCTTATGTGTAAGGTTCACTTATGTGCATCCCCTCCACGTATTAGACCCGCCGGATTATAAAAGTTAAAGATAATTTAATATATATCCATATCCTACCTGTCTTCTGCTCAAAAGATCCATCCGAAGTGCCCTCATCTTCATCGGTACTCTCCATATCTAACTTACGTCTCTTGGTCCTGAAATCGAGATCATGTTCCCAATTAATAGTTTCTTACAACTTTAGAAGTTTCTAAAAATTGATCATTGAGTATCATGACAAAATTAAGAACTCAACCACACTAGGCATGAAAGACAAACCTACTATTCCACCCTGTGATTGAATAAACTTATTTATGATAAGTAATATGTTAATAATTCTTCCAGCACTAGCATGAGACCCTAAATGTTAGTCTGCATATGGGAACTGGGAAATATTTCCTCCAGATAGACTCCGACATATAATCAAGGGATAAAGTCTATACACTTCAAAGTTCAAACCGATGTGTTTACAGTGTAAACATGATTAGAAGATGAATAGAAGAAATCCATCACAAAGCAATTTCATATATGCGGATCCTAGCAGTACTACCTCTGCTCTGAGTCTTCGTTATCATCTTCCTCTTGATTTGGTGATGCATCAGGAGATCCAGAATCCAACTCGTCATCAAGAAAGGCCGCGAAATCATCATTATCCGAAGAGGATAAAGGTGAATCTGTAGCCACACTCATCTGTGATATCCACCAGAAAGTCATACAACTTAAACTCTGGTATCTTTCTTCCATACGAGTACAAAATTAATTAGGGCTTTTGGTATCCATATCTAGAAGAGGGAGCAATGTAACATATTTGATCCCCTAGTTTTTGGAATATATAAAAAAAATGTGTATTAATATTCATACACTATATAACCAAACTATGTCGATACCCAATCAAACAGGCCCTGTTCATTATAAACAACAACATTCATGAAATCATGAAATCATGAAATCATGAAATCTCGTCACGAAATGAGCTTGAGGACGTTTCAGCAACTGAATGAAGGAGGCCGGATACAGAGCCCAGAGGAAGAACCAGTGAAGCTTGAAGAACTTACCTGTTATAGTTGAGACTCGAACCCCTAGAACGCGGCGTCACGAAGAAAGGAGCGGAAAATCTGGAAGTGATGACCGTCACTGAAGATTGACGTACTGAGGTTGAAGTCTGGTGGAAATGGAGCCGTCGAGAAGAAAGAACCCGAGGAGAGAGTGAATTCAGGTGACGGAAATACTACCTCCCTTGCCTAAGATAACAACTCTTGCAACGTGCACAATTTCTGGTAACAGCTTATTCAAATGTGACAGATTTACATTCAGGCGACGGAATGTTAATTCCGTCACCTTATTGCGTTCAGGTGACGGAAATACTACCTCCCTCGCCTAAGATAACAACTCTTGCACCCTCCAGAATTTGTGGTGACGGACCTTTGTGGTGACGAGATTATTTCCGTCACCAATATGCGTAGGGCTTGGGCATAACACACATGTGTGATCGTATGCACATGTCTCTTAGCCTTTACTAAGACAAAGTTGCAACTAAAACGAGGTACTAAAGCTAAAAAAGAAATAACTGCAAACATCTCAATCCCTTGAGACTAAACTAAGCCCAAAGAATAAAGTTAATCATCACAACACGTATTATTTGGTAATATTAGATTTCTTGAAGTTTAATGTGGATATATTGTTAAGATGTGTGGATATATTGTCCCACACCGACAATATGAGAATAACTGAACCTAGTATATAAGCACTAGGGCTACTCCTCCTATGGCCAGTTGGTTTTAGGATGGAACCCCGAATGCTTATGTGTAAGGTTCACTTATGTGCATCCCCTCCACGTATTAGACCCGCCGGATTATAAAAGTTAAAGATAATTTAATATATATCCATATCCTACCTGTCTTCTGCTCAAAAGATCCATCCGAAGTGCCCTCATCTTCATCGGTACTCTCCATATCTAACTTACGTCTCTTGGTCCTGAAATCGAGATCATGTTCCCAATTAATAGTTTCTTACAACTTTAGAAGTTTCTAAAAATTGATCATTGAGTATCATGACAAAATTAAGAACTCAACCACACTAGGCATGAAAGACAAACCTACTATTCCACCCTGTGATTGAATAAACTTATTTATGATAAGTAATATGTTAATAATTCTTCCAGCACTAGCATGAGACCCTAAATGTTAGTCTGCATATGGGAACTGGGAAATATTTCCTCCAGATAGACTCCGACATATAATCAAGGGATAAAGTCTATACACTTCAAAGTTCAAACCGATGTGTTTACAGTGTAAACATGATTAGAAGATGAATAGAAGAAATCCATCACAAAGCAATTTCATATATGCGGATCCTAGCAGTACTACCTCTGCTCTGAGTCTTCGTTATCATCTTCCTCTTGATTTGGTGATGCATCAGGAGATCCAGAATCCAACTCGTCATCAAGAAAGGCCGCGAAATCATCATTATCCGAAGAGGATAAAGGTGAATCTGTAGCCACACTCATCTGTGATATCCACCAGAAAGTCATACAACTTAAACTCTGGTATCTTTCTTCCATACGAGTACAAAATTAATTAGGGCTTTTGGTATCCATATCTAGAAGAGGGAGCAATGTAACATATTTGATCCCCTAGTTTTTGGAATATATAAAAAAAATGTGTATTAATATTCATACACTATATAACCAAACTATGTCGATACCCAATCAAACAGGCCCTGTTCATTATAAACAACAACATTCATGAAATCATGAAATCATGAAATCATGAAATCTCGTCACGAAATGAGCTTGAGGACGTTTCAGCAACTGAATGAAGGAGGCCGGATACAGAGCCCAGAGGAAGAACCAGTGAAGCTTGAAGAACTTACCTGTTATAGTTGAGACTCGAACCCCTAGAACGCGGCGTCACGAAGAAAGGAGCGGAAAATCTGGAAGTGATGACCGTCACTGAAGATTGACGTACTGAGGTTGAAGTCCGGTGGAAATGGAGCCGTCGAGAAGAAAGAACCCGAGGAGAGAGTGAATTCAGGTGACGGAAATACTACCTCCCTTGCCTAAGATAACAACTCTTGCAACGTGCACAATTTCTGGTAACGGCTTATTCAAATGTGACAGATTTACATTCAGGCGACGGAATGTTAATTCCGTCACCTTATTGCGTTCAGGTGACGGAAATACTACCTCCCTCGCCTAAGATAACAACTCTTGCACCCTCCAGAATTTGTGGTGACGGACCTTTGTGGTGACGAGATTATTTCCGTCACCTATATGCGTAGGGCTTGGGCATAACACACATGTGTGATCGTATGCACATGTCTCTTAGCCTTTACTAAGACAAAGTTGCAACTAAAACGAGGTACTAAAGCTAAAAAAGAAATAACTGCAAACATCTCAATCCCTTGAGACTAAACTAAGCCCAAAGAATAAAGTTAATCATCACAAGACGTATTATTTGGTAATATTAGATTTCTTGAAGTTTAATGTGGATATATTGTTAAGATGTGTGGATATATTGTCCCACACCGACAATATGAGAATAACTGAACCTAGTATATAAGCACTAGGGCTACTCCTCCTATGGCCAGTTGGTTTTAGGATGGAACCCCGAATGCTTATGTGTAAGGTTCACTTATGTGCATCCCCTCCACGTATTAGACCCGCCGGATTATAAAAGTTAAAGATAATTTAATATATATCCATATCCTACCTGTCTTCTGCTCAAAAGATCCATCCGAAGTGCCCTCATCTTCATCGGTACTCTCCATATCTAACTTACGTCTCTTGGTCCTGAAATCGAGATCATGTTCCCAATTAATAGTTTCTTACAACTTTAGAAGTTTCTAAAAATTGATCATTGAGTATCATGACAAAATTAAGAACTCAACCACACTAGGCATGAAAGACAAACCTACTATTCCACCCTGTGATTGAATAAACTTATTTATGATAAGTAATATGTTAATAATTCTTCCAGCACTAGCATGAGACCCTAAATGTTAGTCTGCATATGGGAACTGGGAAATATTTCCTCCAGATAGACTCCGACATATAATCAAGGGATAAAGTCTATACACTTCAAAGTTCAAACCGATGTGTTTACAGTGTAAACATGATTAGAAGATGAATAGAAGAAATCCATCACAAAGCAATTTCATATATGCGGATCCTAGCAGTACTACCTCTGCTCTGAGTCTTCGTTATCATCTTCCTCTTGATTTGGTGATGCATCAGGAGATCCAGAATCCAACTCGTCATCAAGAAAGGCCGCGAAATCATCATTATCCGAAGAGGATAAAGGTGAATCTGTAGCCACACTCATCTGTGATATCCACCAGAAAGTCATACAACTTAAACTCTGGTATCTTTCTTCCATACGAGTACAAAATTAATTAGGGCTTTTGGTATCCATATCTAGAAGAGGGAGCAATGTAACATATTTGATCCCCTAGTTTTTGGAATATATAAAAAAAATGTGTATTAATATTCATACACTATATAACCAAACTATGTCGATACCCAATCAAACAGGCCCTGTTCATTATAAACAACAACATTCATGAAATCATGAAATCATGAAATCATGAAATCTCGTCACGAAATGAGCTTGAGGACGTTTCAGCAACTGAATGAAGGAGGCCGGATACAGAGCCCAGAGGAAGAACCAGTGAAGCTTGAAGAACTTACCTGTTATAGTTGAGACTCGAACCCCTAGAACGCGGCGTCACGAAGAAAGGAGCGGAAAATCTGGAAGTGATGACCGTCACTGAAGATTGACGTACTGAGGTTGAAGTCCGGTGGAAATGGAGCCGTCGAGAAGAAAGAACCCGAGGAGAGAGTGAATTCAGGTGACGGAAATACTACCTCCCTTGCCTAAGATAACAACTCTTGCAACGTGCACAATTTCTGGTAACGGCTTATTCAAATGTGACAGATTTACATTCAGGCGACGGAATGTTAATTCCGTCACCTTATTGCGTTCAGGTGACGGAAATACTACCTCCCTCGCCTAAGATAACAACTCTTGCACCCTCCAGAATTTGTGGTGACGGACCTTTGTGGTGACGAGATTATTTCCGTCACCAATATGCGTAGGGCTTGGGCATAACACACATGTGTGATCGTATGCACATGTCTCTTAGCCTTTACTAAGACAAAGTTGCAACTAAAACGAGGTACTAAAGCTAAAAAAGAAATAACTGCAAACATCTCAATCCCTTGAGACTAAACTAAGCCCAAAGAATAAAGTTAATCATCACAACACGTATTATTTGGTAATATTAGATTTCTTGAAGTTTAATGTGGATATATTGTTAAGATGTGTGGATATATTGTCCCACACCGACAATATGAGAATAACTGAACCTATTATATAAGCACTAGGGCTACTCCTCCTATGGCCAATTGGTTTTAGGATGGAACCCCGAATGCTTATGTGTAAGGTTCACTTATGTGCATCCCCTCCACGTATTAGACCCGCCGGATTATAAAAGTTAAAGATAATTTAATATATATCCATATCCTACCTGTCTTCTGCTCAAAAGATCCATCCGAAGTGCCCTCATCTTCATCGGTACTCTCCATATCTAACTTACGTCTCTTGGTCCTGAAATCGAGATCATGTTCCCAATTAATAGTTTCTTACAACTTTAGAAGTTTCTAAAAATTGATCATTGAGTATCATGACAAAATTAAGAACTCAACCACACTAGGCATGAAAGACAAACCTACTATTCCACCCTGTGATTGAATAAACTTATTTATGATAAGTAATATGTTAATAATTCTTCCAGCACTAGCATGAGACCCTAAATGTTAGTCTGCATATGGGAACTGGGAAATATTTTCTCCAGATAGACTCCGACATATGATCAAGGGATAAAGTCTATACACTTCAAAGTTCAAACCGATGTGTTTACAGTGTAAACATGATTAGAAGATGAATAGAAGAAATGCATCACAAAGCAATTTCATATCTGCGGATCCTAGCAGTACTACCTCTGCTCTGAGTCTTCGTTATCATCTTCCTCTTGATTTGGTGATGCATCAGGAGATCCAGAATCCAACTCGTCATCAAGAAAGGCCGCGAAATCATCATTATCCGAAGAGGATAAAGGTGAATCTGTAGCCACACTCATCTGCGATATCCACCAGAAAGTCATACAACTTAAACTCTGGTATCTTTCTTCCATACGAGTACAAAATTAATTAGGGCTTTTGGTATCCATATCTAGAAGAGGGAGCAATGTAACATATTTGATCCCCTAGTTTTTGGAATATATAAAAAAAAATGTGTATTAATATTCATACATTATATAACCAAACTATGTCGATACCCAATCAAACAGGCCCTGTTCATTATAAACAACAACATTCATGAAATCATGAAATCATGAAATCATGAAATCTCGTCACGAAATGAGCTTGAGGACGTTTCAGCAACTGAATGAAGGAGACCGGATACAGAGCCCAGAGGAAGAACCAGTGAAGCTTGAAGAACTTACCTGTTATAGTTGAGACTCGAACCCCTAGAACGCGGCGTCACGAAGAAAGGAGCGGAAAATCTGGAAGTGATGACCGTCACTGAAGATTGACGTACTGAGGTTGAAGTCCGGTGGAAATGGAGCCGTCGAGAAGAAAGAACCCGAGGAGAGAGTGAATTCAGGTGACGGAAATACTACCTCCCTTGCCTAAGATAACAACTCTTGCAACGTGCACAATTTCTGGTAACGGCTTATTCAAATGTGACAGATTTACATTCAGGCGACGGAATGTTAATTCCGTCAGCTTATTGCGTTCAGGTGACGGAAATACTACCTCCCTCGCCTAAGATAACAACTCTTGCACCCTCCAGAATTTGTGGTGACGGACCTTTGTGGTGACGAGATTATTTCCGTCACCTATATGCGTAGGGCTTGGGCATAACAGACATGTGTGATCGTATGCACATGTCTCTTAGCCTTTACTAAGACAAAGTTGCAACTAAAACGAGGTACTAAAGCTAAAAAAGAAATAACTGCAAACATCTCAATCCCTTGAGACTAAACTAAGCCCAAAGAATAAAGTTAATCATCACAACACGTATTATTTGGTAATATTAGATTTCTTGAAGTTTAATGTGGATATATTGTTAAGATGTGTGGATATATTGTCCCACACCGACAATATGAGAATAACTGAACCTAGTATATAAGCACTAGGGCTACTCCTCCTATGGCCAATTGGTTTTAGGATGGAACCCCGAATGCTTATGTGTAAGGTAGGGGTTTTCAAAAAATATCCGATCCGCCAATAATCCGAGTATCCGACTAGAGGATATCCGACTTTTGATCAATCCGGTGGAAATCTATCCGTATCCGCTCCGATCCGTCTATAATACTCGGATATCCGGACCGGATACGGATCGTATTTTTTTTCAACCCGGATATCCGTTATCCGATATATGTATAATAGCTATCATATTGTTAATGTTCTGTTGCAATAGCTGAGTTGGTTGAAGGGAGGGTAAATATTTTTAATCTTAATGAAGGTCCTTGGTTCAAACCTCCACAACCCAAAAAATTTTTTTAACTTTTTTTAATAATAAAAAAAATAAAAACCCTAGAAGTATCGTTCAATCCATCCTCATTTCATACTTCACCTCTCAGTTCTAAACACCGCCGTTCTCTCACATTTTGCCTCTGGAGAAAATGAGAGACCATTACTTCATTAGAGACCATGTCCAGCGCTCTGGTCCTCTCTACCTTTCTCGGACTCGGACCATGTCAAATCGTCAAAGCCGTTCTAAGCTCTGATTCGTCTCCGTCGCAACCTCACAGGTGAGTGTAACCCTCTTCTTCTATAGTCCGCTCAACTTCTCTCTTTTAAACCCTAAATCGATTCCCTCTTATTTTCTCCCTGATTTTCTTGCTTCTCTCTTGCTCAATTTACTTTCCTGCTGATTTTGTCTTCCTTTTTTTTTTCTATCTTGCTTAGAAGATCACCACTTCTTTTGCTCAGAAGATCATTGCATTCTGCTGAAATTGAAGACCAGTGTATCTTACTGATTTGTCTTCATTTTTTGATGGGGTGTTAACTGTTAAGGGGTTGCGAGACGAGTGGATGATTGCTGCTGAAATTGAAGCCCGTGATATGTTGTTGACAGATTGAGCAAGCCCTTGAGTATGATCCAACATTTTCACTGCTTACAAATTTAAACTTGGGCTATTGTTTCTCATTTGAGGATAATGTGTACTTATCTGTATATCTGTAGGTTCATATGATGATGCTATTGCGATCAGAGCAATCTTGGGCTACTATATTTTGCTTGTTTCTCACTTGTCAACCTTGATGAAGCAAGTAGATGGAGATAGGAAATTTCTGAAATAAAGAATCAATTAGAAAATGCCAATCGAATGATGTAACAATTAGGGCATTGGCTGACTTTCAATCAGATTGTGTTGTCAATTTCTTAATATATGTATTTATTTGGATTTCGGTTTATACTCATCTTTGAAATTTTAATCTTAACACAAAGCAGGAAACAATGTAGAAATAAACTATTGCAAATGTAATTATTTTTTATTAAAACAACAATCAACCAGCAAAATGATGCCTTAGTCGGATAACCCGGATATCCGAAAACGGATATCCGATCCGTTTTTCCTTCTCGGACCGGATATCCGGCTAAGTTCGGAGCGGATACGGATACTGATTTTGAACAATTTTTTTCCCGGATATCCGAATTCGGATATCCGAACGGATCGGATATCCGAGAATGAACAGCCCTAGTGTAAGGTTCACTTATGTGCATCCCCTCCACGTATTAGACCCGCCGGATTATAAAAGTTAAAGATAATTTAATATATATCCATATCCTACCTGTCTTCTGCTCAAAAGATCCATCCGAAGTGCCCTCATCTTCATCGGTACTCTCCATATCTAACTTACGTCTCTTGGTCCTGAAATCGAGATCATGTTCCTAATTAATAGTTTCTTACAACTTTAGAAGTTTCTAAAAATTGATCATTGAGTATCATGACAAAATTAAGAACTCAACCACACTAGGCATGAAAGACAAACCTACTATTCCACCCTGTGATTGAATAAACTTATTTATGATAAGTAATATGTTAATAATTCTTCCAGCACTAGCATGAGACCCTAAATGTTAGTCTGCATATGGGAACTGGGAAATATTTTCTCCAGATAGACTCCGACATATGATCAAGGGATAAAGTCTATACACTTCAAAGTTCAAACCGATGTGTTTACAGTGTAAACATGATTAGAAGATGAATAGAAGAAATGCATCACAAAGCAATTTCATATCTGCGGATCCTAGCAGTACTACCTCTGCTCTGAGTCTTCGTTATCATCTTCCTCTTGATTTGGTGATGCATCAGGAGATCCAGAATCCAACTCGTCATCAAGAAAGGCCGCGAAATCATCATTTTCCGAAGAGGATAAAGGTGAATCTGTAGCCACACTCATCTGTGATATCCACCAGAAAGTCATACAACTTAAACTCTTGTATCTTTCTTCCATACGAGTACAAAATTAATTAGGGCTTTTGGTATCCATATCTAGAAGAGGGAGCAATGTAACATATTTGATCCCCTAGTTTTTGGAATATATAAAAAAAAATGTGTATTAATATTCATACACTATATAACCAAACTATGTCGATACCCAATCAAACAGGCCCTGTTCATTATAAACAACAACATTCATGAAATCATGAAATCATGAAATCATGAAATCTCGTCACGAAATGAGCTTGAGGACGTTTCAGCAACTGAATGAAGGAGGCCGGATACAGAGCCCAGAGGAAGAACCAGTGAAGCTTGAAGAACTTACTTGTTATAGTTGAGACTCGAACCCCTAGAACGCGGCGTCACGAAGAAAGGAGCGGAAAATCTGGAAGTGATGACCGTCACTGAAGATTGACGTACTGAGGTTGAAGTCCGGTGGAAATGGAGCCGTCGAGAAGAAAGAACCCGAGGAGAGAGTGAATTCAGGTGACGGAAATACTACCTCCCTTGCCTAAGATAACAACTCTTGCAACGTGCACAATTTCTGGTAACGGCTTATTCAAATGTGACAGATTTACATTCAGGCGACGGAATGTTAATTCCGTCACCTTATTGCGTTCAGGTGACGGAAATACTACCTCCCTCGCCTAAGATAACAACTCTTGCACCCTCCAGAATTTGTGGTGACGGACCTTTGTGGTGACGAGATTATTTCCGTCACCTATATGCGTAGGGCTTGGGCATAACACACATGTGTGATCGTATGCACATGTCTCTTAGCCTTTACTAAGACAAAGTTGCAACTAAAACGAGGTACTAAAGCTAAAAAAGAAATAACTGCAAACATCTCAATCCCTTGAGACTAAACTAAGCCCAAAGAATAAAGTTAATCATCACAAGACGTATTATTTGGTAATATTAGATTTCTTGAAGTTTAATGTGGATATATTGTTAAGATGTGTGGATATATTGTCCCACACCGACAATATGAGAATAACTGAACCTAGTATATAAGCACTAGGGCTACTCCTCCTATGGCCAGTTGGTTTTAGGATGGAACCCCGAATGCTTATGTGTAAGGTTCACTTATGTGCATCCCCTCCACGTATTAGACCCGCCGGATTATAAAAGTTAAAGATAATTTAATATATATCCATATCCTACCTGTCTTCTGCTCAAAAGATCCATCCGAAGTGCCCTCATCTTCATCGGTACTCTCCATATCTAACTTACGTCTCTTGGTCCTGAAATCGAGATCATGTTCCCAATTAATAGTTTCTTACAACTTTAGAAGTTTCTAAAAATTGATCATTGAGTATCATGACAAAATTAAGAACTCAACCACACTAGGCATGAAAGACAAACCTACTATTCCACCCTGTGATTGAATAAACTTATTTATGATAAGTAATATGTTAATAATTCTTCCAGCACTAGCATGAGACCCTAAATGTTAGTCTGCATATGGGAACTGGGAAATATTTCCTCCAGATAGACTCCGACATATAATCAAGGGATAAAGTCTATACACTTCAAAGTTCAAACCGATGTGTTTACAGTGTAAACATGATTAGAAGATGAATAGAAGAAATCCATCACAAAGCAATTTCATATATGCGGATCCTAGCAGTACTACCTCTGCTCTGAGTCTTCGTTATCATCTTCCTCTTGATTTGGTGATGCATCAGGAGATCCAGAATCCAACTCGTCATCAAGAAAGGCCGCGAAATCATCATTATCCAAAGAGGATAAAGGTGAATCTGTAGCCACACTCATCTGCGATATCCACCAGAAAGTCATACAACTTAAACTCTGGTATCTTTCTTCCATACGAGTACAAAATTAATTAGGGCTTTTGGTATCCATATCTAGAAGAGGGAGCAATGTAACATATTGGATCCCCTAGTTTTTGGAATATATAAAAAAAAATGTGTATTAATATTCATACACTATATAACCAAACTATGTCGATACCCAATCAAACAGGCCCTGTTCATTATAAACAACAACATTCATGAAATCATGAAATCATGAAATCATGAAATCTCGTCACGAAATGAGCTTGAGGACGTTTCAGCAACTGAATGAAGGAGACCGGATACAGAGCCCAGAGGAAGAACCAGTGAAGCTTGAAGAACTTACCTGTTATAGTTGAGACTCGAACCCCTAGAACGCGGCGTCACGAAGAAAGGAGCGGAAAATCTGGAAGTGATGACCGTCACTGAAGATTGACGTACTGAGGTTGAAGTCCGGTGGAAATGGAGCCGTCGAGAAGAAAGAACCCGAGGAGAGAGTGAATTCAGGTGACGGAAATACTACCTCCCTTGCCTAAGATAACAACTCTTGCAACGTGCACAATTTCTGGTAACGGCTTATTCAAATGTGACAGATTTACATTCAGGCGACGGAATGTTAATTCCGTCAGCTTATTGCGTTCAGGTGACGGAAATACTACCTCCCTCGCCTAAGATAACAACTCTTGCACCCTCCAGAATTTGTGGTGACGGACCTTTGTGGTGACGAGATTATTTCCGTCACCTATATGCGTAGGGCTTGGGCATAACACACATGTGTGATCGTATGCACATGTCTCTTAGCCTTTACTAAGACAAAGTTGCAACTAAAACGAGGTACTAAAGCTAAAAAAGAAATAACTGCAAACATCTCAATCCCTTGAGACTAAACTAAGCCCAAAGAATAAAGTTAATCATCACAAGACGTATTATTTGGTAATATTAGATTTCTTGAAGTTTAATGTGGATATATTGTTAAGATGTGTGGATATATTGTCCCACACCGACAATATGAGAATAACTGAACCTAGTATATAAGCACTAGGGCTACTCCTCCTATGGCCAGTTGGTTTTAGGATGGAACCCCGAATGCTTATGTGTAAGGTTCACTTATGTGCATCCCCTCCACGTATTAGACCCGCCGGATTATAAAAGTTAAAGATAATTTAATATATATCCATATCCTACCTGTCTTCTGCTCAAAAGATCCATCCGAAGTGCCCTCATCTTCATCGGTACTCTCCATATCTAACTTACGTCTCTTGGTCCTGAAATCGAGATCATGTTCCCAATTAATAGTTTCTTACAACTTTAGAAGTTTCTAAAAATTGATCATTGAGTATCATGACAAAATTAAGAACTCAACCACACTAGGCATGAAAGACAAACCTACTATTCCACCCTGTGATTGAATAAACTTATTTATGATAAGTAATATGTTAATAATTCTTCCAGCACTAGCATGAGACCCTAAATGTTAGTCTGCATATGGGAACTGGGAAATATTTCCTCCAGATAGACTCCGACATATAATCAAGGGATAAAGTCTATACACTTCAAAGTTCAAACCGATGTGTTTACAGTGTAAACATGATTAGAAGATGAATAGAAGAAATCCATCACAAAGCAATTTCATATATGCGGATCCTAGCAGTACTACCTCTGCTCTGAGTCTTCGTTATCATCTTCCTCTTGATTTGGTGATGCATCAGGAGATCCAGAATCCAACTCGTCATCAAGAAAGGCCGCGAAATCATCATTATCCGAAGAGGATAAAGGTGAATCTGTAGCCACACTCATCTGTGATATCCACCAGAAAGTCATACAACTTAAACTCTGGTATCTTTCTTCCATACGAGTACAAAATTAATTAGGGCTTTTGGTATCCATATCTAGAAGAGGGAGCAATGTAACATATTTGATCCCCTAGTTTTTGGAATATATAAAAAAAATGTGTATTAATATTCATACACTATATAACCAAACTATGTCGATACCCAATCAAACAGGCCCTGTTCATTATAAACAACAACATTCATGAAATCATGAAATCATGAAATCATGAAATCTCGTCACGAAATGAGCTTGAGGACGTTTCAGCAACTGAATGAAGGAGGCCGGATACAGAGCCCAGAGGAAGAACCAGTGAAGCTTGAAGAACTTACCTGTTATAGTTGAGACTCGAACCCCTAGAACGCGGCGTCACGAAGAAAGGAGCGGAAAATCTGGAAGTGATGACCGTCACTGAAGATTGACGTACTGAGGTTGAAGTCCGGTGGAAATGGAGCCGTCGAGAAGAAAGAACCCGAGGAGAGAGTGAATTCAGGTGACGGAAATACTACCTCCCTTGCCTAAGATAACAACTCTTGCAACGTGCACAATTTCTGGTAACGGCTTATTCAAATGTGACAGATTTACATTCAGGCGACGGAATGTTAATTCCGTCACCTTATTGCGTTCAGGTGACGGAAATACTACCTCCCTCGCCTAAGATAACAACTCTTGCACCCTCCAGAATTTGTGGTGACGGACCTTTGTGGTGACGAGATTATTTCCGTCACCTATATGCGTAGGGCTTGGGCATAACACACATGTGTGATCGTATGCACATGTCTCTTAGCCTTTACTAAGACAAAGTTGCAACTAAAACGAGGTACTAAAGCTAAAAAAGAAATAACTGCAAACATCTCAATCCCTTGAGACTAAACTAAGCCCAAAGAATAAAGTTAATCATCACAAGACGTATTATTTGGTAATATTAGATTTCTTGAAGTTTAATGTGGATATATTGTTAAGATGTGTGGATATATTGTCCCACACCGACAATATGAGAATAACTGAACCTAGTATATAAGCACTAGGGCTACTCCTCCTATGGCCAGTTGGTTTTAGGATGGAACCCCGAATGCTTATGTGTAAGGTTCACTTATGTGCATCCCCTCCACGTATTAGACCCGCCGGATTATAAAAGTTAAAGATAATTTAATATATATCCATATCCTACCTGTCTTCTGCTCAAAAGATCCATCCGAAGTGCCCTCATCTTCATCGGTACTCTCCATATCTAACTTACGTCTCTTGGTCCTGAAATCGAGATCATGTTCCCAATTAATAGTTTCTTACAACTTTAGAAGTTTCTAAAAATTGATCATTGAGTATCATGACAAAATTAAGAACTCAACCACACTAGGCATGAAAGACAAACCTACTATTCCACCCTGTGATTGAATAAACTTATTTATGATAAGTAATATGTTAATAATTCTTCCAGCACTAGCATGAGACCCTAAATGTTAGTCTGCATATGGGAACTGGGAAATATTTTCTCCAGATAGACTCCGACATATGATCAAGGGATAAAGTCTATACACTTCAAAGTTCAAACCGATGTGTTTACAGTGTAAACATGATTAGAAGATGAATAGAAGAAATCCATCACAAAGCAATTTCATATTTGCGGATCCTAGCAGTACTACCTTTGCTCTGAGTCTTCGTTATCATCTTCCTCTTGATTTGGTGATGCATCAGGAGATCCAGAATCCAACTCGTCATCAAGAAAGGCCGAGAAATCATCATTATCCGAAGAGGATAAAGGTGAATCTGTAGCCACACTCATCTGCGATATCCACCAGAAAGTCATACAACTTAAACTCTGGTATCTTTCTTCCATACGAGTACAAAATTAATTAGGGCTTTTGGTATCCATATCTAGAAGAGGGAGCAATGTAACATATTGGATCCCCTAGTTTTTGGAATATATAAAAAAAAATGTGTATTAATATTCATACACTATATAACCAAACTATGTCGATACCCAATCAAACAGGCCCTGTTCATTATAAACAACTACATTCATGAAATCATGAAATCATGAAATCATGAAATCTCGTCACGAAATGAGCTTGAGGACGTTTCAGCAACTGAATGAAGGAGGCCGGATACAGAGCCCAGAGGAAGAACCAGTGAAGCTTGAAGAACTTACCTGTTATAGTTGAGACTCGAACCCCTAGAACGCGGCGTCACGAAGAAAGGAGCGGAAAATCTGGAAGTGATGACCGTCACTGAAGATTGACGTACTGAGGTTGAAGTCCGGTGGAAATGGAGCCGTCGAGAAGAAAGAACCCGAGGAGAGAGTGAATTCAGGTGACGGAAATACTACCTCCCTTGCCTAAGATAACAACTCTTGCAACGTGCACAATTTCTGGTAACGGCTTATTCAAATGTGACAGATTTACATTCAGGCGACGGAATGTTAATTCCGTCACCTTATTGCGTTCAGGTGACGGAAATACTACCTCCCTCGCCTAAGATAACAACTCTTGCACCCTCCAGAATTTGTGGTGACGGACCTTTGTGGTGACGAGATTATTTCCGTCACCTATATGCGTAGGGCTTGGGCATAACACACATGTGTGATCGTATGCACATGTCTCTTAGCCTTTACTAAGACAAAGTTGCAACTAAAACGAGGTACTAAAGCTAAAAAAGAAATAACTGCAAACATCTCAATCCCTTGAGACTAAACTAAGCCCAAAGAATAAAGTTAATCATCACAAGACGTATTATTTGGTAATATTAGATTTCTTGAAGTTTAATGTGGATATATTGTTAAGATGTGTGGATATATTGTCCCACACCGACAATATGAGAATAACTGAACCTAGTATATAAGCACTAGGGCTACTCCTCCTATGGCCAGTTGGTTTTAGGATGGAACCCCGAATGCTTATGTGTAAGGTTCACTTATGTGCATCCCCTCCACGTATTAGACCCGCCGGATTATAAAAGTTAAAGATAATTTAATATATATCCATATCCTACCTGTCTTCTGCTCAAAAGATCCATCCGAAGTGCCCTCATCTTCATCGGTACTCTCCATATCTAACTTACGTCTCTTGGTCCTGAAATCGAGATCATGTTCCCAATTAATAGTTTCTTACAACTTTAGAAGTTTCTAAAAATTGATCATTGAGTATCATGACAAAATTAAGAACTCAACCACACTAGGCATGAAAGACAAACCTACTATTCCACCCTGTGATTGAATAAACTTATTTATGATAAGTAATATGTTAATAATTCTTCCAGCACTAGCATGAGACCCTAAATGTTAGTCTGCATATGGGAACTGGGAAATATTTCCTCCAGATAGACTCCGACATATAATCAAGGGATAAAGTCTATACACTTCAAAGTTCAAACCGATGTGTTTACAGTGTAAACATGATTAGAAGATGAATAGAAGAAATCCATCACAAAGCAATTTCATATATGCGGATCCTAGCAGTACTACCTCTGCTCTGAGTCTTCGTTATCATCTTCCTCTTGATTTGGTGATGCATCAGGAGATCCAGAATCCAACTCGTCATCAAGAAAGGCCGCGAAATCATCATTATCCGAAGAGGATAAAGGTGAATCTGTAGCCACACTCATCTGTGATATCCACCAGAAAGTCATACAACTTAAACTCTGGTATCTTTCTTCCATACGAGTACAAAATTAATTAGGGCTTTTGGTATCCATATCTAGAAGAGGGAGCAATGTAACATATTTGATCCCCTAGTTTTTGGAATATATAAAAAAAATGTGTATTAATATTCATACACTATATAACCAAACTATGTCGATACCCAATCAAACAGGCCCTGTTCATTATAAACAACAACATTCATGAAATCATGAAATCATGAAATCATGAAATCTCGTCACGAAATGAGCTTGAGGACGTTTCAGCAACTGAATGAAGGAGGCCGGATACAGAGCCCAGAGGAAGAACCAGTGAAGCTTGAAGAACTTACCTGTTATAGTTGAGACTCGAACCCCTAGAACGCGGCGTCACGAAGAAAGGAGCGGAAAATCTGGAAGTGATGACCGTCACTGAAGATTGACGTACTGAGGTTGAAGTCCGGTGGAAATGGAGCCGTCGAGAAGAAAGAACCCGAGGAGAGAGTGAATTCAGGTGACGGAAATACTACCTCCCTTGCCTAAGATAACAACTCTTGCAACGTGCACAATTTCTGGTAACGGCTTATTCAAATGTGACAGATTTACATTCAGGCGACGGAATGTTAATTCCGTCACCTTATTGCGTTCAGGTGACGGAAATACTACCTCCCTCGCCTAAGATAACAACTCTTGCACCCTCCAGAATTTGTGGTGACGGACCTTTGTGGTGACGAGATTATTTTCGTCACCTATATGCGTAGGGCTTGGGCATAACACACATGTGTGATCGTATGCACATGTCTCTTAGCCTTTACTAAGACAAAGTTGCAACTAAAACGAGGTACTAAAGCTAAAAAAGAAATAACTGCAAACATCTCAATCCCTTGAGACTAAACTAAGCCCAAAGAATAAAGTTAATCATCACAACACGTATTATTTGGTAATATTAGATTTCTTGAAGTTTAATGTGGATATATTGTTAAGATGTGTGGATATATTGTCCCACACCGACAATATGAGAATAACTGAACCTAGTATATAAGCACTAGGGCTACTCCTCCTATGGCCAATTGGTTTTAGGATGGAACCCCGAATGCTTATGTGTAAGGTTCACTTATGTGCATCCCCTCCACGTATTAGACCCGCCGGATTATAAAAGTTAAAGATAATTTAATATATATCCATATCCTACCTGTCTTCTGCTCAAAAGATCCATCCGAAGTGCCCTCATCTTCATCGGTACTCTCCATATCTAACTTACGTCTCTTGGTCCTGAAATCGAGATCATGTTCCCAATTAATAGTTTCTTACAACTTTAGAAGTTTCTAAAAATTGATCATTGAGTATCATGACAAAATTAAGAACTCAACCACACTAGGCATGAAAGACAAACCTACTATTCCACCCTGTGATTGAATAAACTTATTTATGATAAGTAATATGTTAATAATTCTTCCAGCACTAGCATGAGACCCTAAATGTTAGTCTGCATATGGGAACTGGGAAATATTTCCTCCAGATAGACTCCGACATATAATCAAGGGATAAAGTCTATACACTTCAAAGTTCAAACCGATGTGTTTACAGTGTAAACATGATTAGAAGATGAATAGAAGAAATCCATCACAAAGCAATTTCATATATGCGGATCCTAGCAGTACTACCTCTGCTCTGAGTCTTCGTTATCATCTTCCTCTTGATTTGGTGATGCATCAGGAGATCCAGAATCCAACTCGTCATCAAGAAAGGCCGCGAAATCATCATTATCCGAAGAGGATAAAGGTGAATCTGTAGCCACACTCATCTGTGATATCCACCAGAAAGTCATACAACTTAAACTCTGGTATCTTTCTTCCATACGAGTACAAAATTAATTAGGGCTTTTGGTATCCATATCTAGAAGAGGGAGCAATGTAACATATTTGATCCCCTAGTTTTTGGAATATATAAAAAAAATGTGTATTAATATTCATACACTATATAACCAAACTATGTCGATACCCAATCAAACAGGCCCTGTTCATTATAAACAACAACATTCATGAAATCATGAAATCATGAAATCATGAAATCTCGTCACGAAATGAGCTTGAGGACGTTTCAGCAACTGAATGAAGGAGGCCGGATACAGAGCCCAGAGGAAGAACCAGTGAAGCTTGAAGAACTTACCTGTTATAGTTGAGACTCGAACCCCTAGAACGCGGCGTCACGAAGAAAGGAGCGGAAAATCTGGAAGTGATGACCGTCACTGAAGATTGACGTACTGAGGTTGAAGTCCGGTGGAAATGGAGCCGTCGAGAAGAAAGAACCCGAGGAGAGAGTGAATTCAGGTGACGGAAATACTACCTCCCTTGCCTAAGATAACAACTCTTGCAACGTGCACAATTTCTGGTAACGGCTTATTCAAATGTGACAGATTTACATTCAGGCGACGGAATGTTAATTCCGTCACCTTATTGCGTTCAGGTGACGGAAATACTACCTCCCTCGCCTAAGATAACAACTCTTGCACCCTCCAGAATTTGTGGTGACGGACCTTTGTGGTGACGAGATTATTTCCGTCACCTATATGCGTAGGGCTTGGGCATAACACACATGTGTGATCGTATGCACATGTCTCTTAGCCTTTACTAAGACAAAGTTGCAACTAAAACGAGGTACTAAAGCTAAAAAAGAAATAACTGCAAACATCTCAATCCCTTGAGACTAAACTAAGCCCAAAGAATAAAGTTAATCATCACAAGACGTATTATTTGGTAATATTAGATTTCTTGAAGTTTAATGTGGATATATTGTTAAGATGTGTGGATATATTGTCCCACACCGACAATATGAGAATAACTGAACCTAGTATATAAGCACTAGGGCTACTCCTCCTATGGCCAGTTGGTTTTAGGATGGAACCCCGAATGCTTATGTGTAAGGTTCACTTATGTGCATCCCCTCCACGTATTAGACCCGCCGGATTATAAAAGTTAAAGATAATTTAATATATATCCATATCCTACCTGTCTTCTGCTCAAAAGATCCATCCGAAGTGCCCTCATCTTCATCGGTACTCTCCATATCTAACTTACGTCTCTTGGTCCTGAAATCGAGATCATGTTCCCAATTAATAGTTTCTTACAACTTTAGAAGTTTCTAAAAATTGATCATTGAGTATCATGACAAAATTAAGAACTCAACCACACTAGGCATGAAAGACAAACCTACTATTCCACCCTGTGATTGAATAAACTTATTTATGATAAGTAATATGTTAATAATTCTTCCAGCACTAGCATGAGACCCTAAATGTTAGTCTGCATATGGGAACTGGGAAATATTTTCTCCAGATAGACTCCGACATATGATCAAGGGATAAAGTCTATACACTTCAAAGTTCAAACCGATGTGTTTACAGTGTAAACATGATTAGAAGATGAATAGAAGAAATCCATCACAAAGCAATTTCATATCTGCGGATCCTAGCAGTACTACCTCTGCTCTGAGTCTTCGTTATCATCTTCCTCTTGATTTGGTGATGCATCAGGAGATCCAGAATCCAACTCGTCATCAAGAAAGGCCGCGAAATCATCATTATCCGAAGAGGATAAAGGTGAATCTGTAGCCACACTCATCTGCGATATCCACCAGAAAGTCATACAACTTAAACTCTGGTATCTTTCTTCCATACGAGTACAAAATTAATTAGGGCTTTTGGTATCCATATCTAGAAGAGGAAGCAATGTAACATATTGGATCCCCTAGTTTTTGGAATATATAAAAAAAAATGTGTATTAATATTCATACACTATATAACCAAACTATGTCGATACCCAATCAAACAGGCCCTGTTCATTATAAACAACAACATTCATGAAATCATGAAATCATGAAATCATGAAATCTCGTCACGAAATGAGCTTGAGGACGTTTCAGCAACTGAATGAAGGAGACCGGATACAGAGCCCAGAGGAAGAACCAGTGAAGCTTGAAGAACTTACCTGTTATAGTTGAGACTCGAACCCCTAGAACGCGGCGTCACGAAGAAAGGAGCGGAAAATCTGGAAGTGATGACCGTCACTGAAGATTGACGTACTGAGGTTGAAGTCCGGTGGAAATGGAGCCGTCGAGAAGAAAGAACCCGAGGAGAGAGTGAATTCAGGTGACGGAAATACTACCTCCCTTGCCTAAGATAACAACTCTTGCAACGTGCACAATTTCTGGTAACGGCTTATTCAAATGTGAC
Source organism: Fagopyrum esculentum (assembly GCA_033239045.1). Lineage (NCBI taxonomy): Eukaryota > Viridiplantae > Streptophyta > Magnoliopsida > Caryophyllales > Polygonaceae > Fagopyrum > Fagopyrum esculentum. The sequence goes on from BSUD01000004.1 coordinate 121,638,990, forward strand.
AGATTTACATTCAGGCGACGGAATGTTAATTCCGTCAGCTTATTGCGTTCAGGTGACGGAAATACTACCTCCCTCGCCTAAGATAACAACTCTTGCACCCTCCAGAATTTGTGGTGACGGACCTTTGTGGTGACGAGATTATTTCCGTCACCTATATGCGTAGGGCTTGGGCATAACACACATGTGTGATCGTATGCACATGTCTCTTAGCCTTTACTAAGACAAAGTTGCAACTAAAACGAGGTACTAAAGCTAAAAAAGAAATAACTGCAAACATCTCAATCCCTTGAGACTAAACTAAGCCCAAAGAATAAAGTTAATCATCACAACACGTATTATTTGGTAATATTAGATTTCTTGAAGTTTAATGTGGATATATTGTTAAGATGTGTGGATATATTGTCCCACACCGACAATATGAGAATAACTGAACCTAGTATATAAGCACTAGGGCTACTCCTCCTATGGCCAATTGGTTTTAGGATGGAACCCCGAATGCTTATGTGTAAGGTTCACTTATGTGCATCCCCTCCACGTATTAGACCCGCCGGATCATAAAAGTTAAAGATAATTTAATATATATCCATATCCTACCTGTCTTCTGCTCAAAAGATCCATCCGAAGTGCCCTCATCTTCATCGGTACTCTCCATATCTAACTTACGTCTCTTGGTCCTGAAATCGAGATCATGTTCCCAATTAATAGTTTCTTACAACTTTAGAAGTTTCTAAAAATTGATCATTGAGTATCATGACAAAATTAAGAACTCAACCACACTAGGCATGAAAGACAAACCTACTATTCCACCCTGTGATTGAATAAACTTATTTATGATAAGTAATATGTTAATAATTCTTCCAGCACTAGCATGAGACCCTAAATGTTAGTCTGCATATGGGAACTGGGAAATATTTTCTCCAGATAGACTCCGACATATGATCAAGGGATAAAGTCTATACACTTCAAAGTTCAAACCGATGTGTTTACAGTGTAAACATGATTAGAAGATGAATAGAAGAAATCCATCACAAAGCAATTTCATATCTGCGGATCCTAGCAGTACTACCTCTGCTCTGAGTCTTCGTTATCATCTTCCTCTTGATTTGGTGATGCATCAGGAGATCCAGAATCCAACTCGTCATCAAGAAAGGCCGCGAAATCATCATTATCCGAAGAGGATAAAGGTGAATCTGTAGCCACACTCATCTGCGATATCCACCAGAAAGTCATACAACTTAAACTCTGGTATCTTTCTTCCATACGAGTACAAAATTAATTAGGGCTTTTGGTATCCATATCTAGAAGAGGAAGCAATGTAACATATTGGATCCCCTAGTTTTTGGAATATATAAAAAAAAATGTGTATTAATATTCATACACTATATAACCAAACTATGTCGATACCCAATCAAACAGGCCCTGTTCATTATAAACAACAACATTCATGAAATCATGAAATCATGAAATCATGAAATCTCGTCACGAAATGAGCTTGAGGACGTTTCAGCAACTGAATGAAGGAGACCGGATACAGAGCCCAGAGGAAGAACCAGTGAAGCTTGAAGAACTTACCTGTTATAGTTGAGACTCGAACCCCTAGAACGCGGCGTCACGAAGAAAGGAGCGGAAAATCTGGAAGTGATGACCGTCACTGAAGATTGACGTACTGAGGTTGAAGTCCGGTGGAAATGGAGCCGTCGAGAAGAAAGAACCCGAGGAGAGAGTGAATTCAGGTGACGGAAATACTACCTCCCTTGCCTAAGATAACAACTCTTGCAACGTGCACAATTTCTGGTAACGGCTTATTCAAATGTGACAGATTTACATTCAGGCGACGGAATGTTAATTCCGTCAGCTTATTGCGTTCAGGTGACGGAAATACTACCTCCCTCGCCTAAGATAACAACTCTTGCACCCTCCAGAATTTGTGGTGACGGACCTTTGTGGTGACGAGATTATTTCCGTCACCTATATGCGTAGGGCTTGGGCATAACACACATGTGTGATCGTATGCACATGTCTCTTAGCCTTTACTAAGACAAAGTTGCAACTAAAACGAGGTACTAAAGCTAAAAAAGAAATAACTGCAAACATCTCAATCCCTTGAGACTAAACTAAGCCCAAAGAATAAAGTTAATCATCACAAGACGTATTATTTGGTAATATTAGATTTCTTGAAGTTTAATGTGGATATATTGTTAAGATGTGTGGATATATTGTCCCACACCGACAATATGAGAATAACTGAACCTAGTATATAAGCACTAGGGCTACTCCTCCTATGGCCAGTTGGTTTTAGGATGGAACCCCGAATGCTTATGTGTAAGGTTCACTTATGTGCATCCCCTCCACGTATTAGACCCGCCGGATTATAAAAGTTAAAGATAATTTAATATATATCCATATCCTACCTGTCTTCTGCTCAAAAGATCCATCCGAAGTGCCCTCATCTTCATCGGTACTCTCCATATCTAACTTACGTCTCTTGGTCCTGAAATCGAGATCATGTTCCCAATTAATAGTTTCTTACAACTTTAGAAGTTTCTAAAAATTGATCATTGAGTATCATGACAAAATTAAGAACTCAACCACACTAGGCATGAAAGACAAACCTACTATTCCACCCTGTGATTGAATAAACTTATTTATGATAAGTAATATGTTAATAATTCTTCCAGCACTAGCATGAGACCCTAAATGTTAGTCTGCATATGGGAACTGGGAAATATTTCCTCCAGATAGACTCCGACATATAATCAAGGGATAAAGTCTATACACTTCAAAGTTCAAACCGATGTGTTTACAGTGTAAACATGATTAGAAGATGAATAGAAGAAATCCATCACAAAGCAATTTCATATATGCGGATCCTAGCAGTACTACCTCTGCTCTGAGTCTTCGTTATCATCTTCCTCTTGATTTGGTGATGCATCAGGAGATCCAGAATCCAACTCGTCATCAAGAAAGGCCGCGAAATCATCATTATCCGAAGAGGATAAAGGTGAATCTGTAGCCACACTCATCTGCGATATCCACCAGAAAGTCATACAACTTAAACTCTGGTATCTTTCTTCCATACGAGTACAAAATTAATTAGGGCTTTTGGTATCCATATCTAGAAGAGGGAGCAATGTAACATATTTGATCCCCTAGTTTTTGGAATATATAAAAAAAATGTGTATTAATATTCATACACTATATAACCAAACTATGTCGATACCCAATCAAACAGGCCCTGTTCATTATAAACAACAACATTCATGAAATCATGAAATCATGAAATCATGAAATCTCGTCACGAAATGAGCTTGAGGACGTTTCAGCAACTGAATGAAGGAGGCCGGATACAGAGCCCAGAGGAAGAACCAGTGAAGCTTGAAGAACTTACCTGTTATAGTTGAGACTCGAACCCCTAGAACGCGGCGTCACGAAGAAAGGAGCGGAAAATCTGGAAGTGATGACCGTCACTGAAGATTGACGTACTGAGGTTGAAGTCCGGTGGAAATGGAGCCGTCGAGAAGAAAGAACCCGAGGAGAGAGTGAATTCAGGTGACGGAAATACTACCTCCCTTGCCTAAGATAACAACTCTTGCAACGTGCACAATTTCTGGTAACGGCTTATTCAAATGTGACAGATTTACATTCAGGCGACGGAATGTTAATTCCGTCACCTTATTGCGTTCAGGTGACGGAAATACTACCTCCCTCGCCTAAGATAACAACTCTTGCACCCTCCAGAATTTGTGGTGACGGACCTTTGTGGTGACGAGATTATTTCCGTCACCTATATGCGTAGGGCTTGGGCATAACACACATGTGTGATCGTATGCACATGTCTCTTAGCCTTTACTAAGACAAAGTTGCAACTAAAACGAGGTACTAAAGCTAAAAAAGAAATAACTGCAAACATCTCAATCCCTTGAGACTAAACTAAGCCCAAAGAATAAAGTTAATCATCACAAGACGTATTATTTGGTAATATTAGATTTCTTGAAGTTTAATGTGGATATATTGTTAAGATGTGTGGATATATTGTCCCACACCGACAATATGAGAATAACTGAACCTAGTATATAAGCACTAGGGCTACTCCTCCTATGGCCAGTTGGTTTTAGGATGGAACCCCGAATGCTTATGTGTAAGGTTCACTTATGTGCATCCCCTCCACGTATTAGACCCGCCGGATTATAAAAGTTAAAGATAATTTAATATATATCCATATCCTACCTGTCTTCTGCTCAAAAGATCCATCCGAAGTGCCCTCATCTTCATCGGTACTCTCCATATCTAACTTACGTCTCTTGGTCCTGAAATCGAGATCATGTTCCCAATTAATAGTTTCTTACAACTTTAGAAGTTTCTAAAAATTGATCATTGAGTATCATGACAAAATTAAGAACTCAACCACACTAGGCATGAAAGACAAACCTACTATTCCACCCTGTGATTGAATAAACTTATTTATGATAAGTAATATGTTAATAATTCTTCCAGCACTAGCATGAGACCCTAAATGTTAGTCTGCATATGGGAACTGGGAAATATTTTCTCCAGATAGACTCCGACATATGATCAAGGGATAAAGTCTATACACTTCAAAGTTCAAACCGATGTGTTTACAGTGTAAACATGATTAGAAGATGAATAGAAGAAATCCATCACAAAGCAATTTCATATCTGCGGATCCTAGCAGTACTACCTCTGCTCTGAGTCTTCGTTATCATCTTCCTCTTGATTTGGTGATGCATCAGGAGATCCAGAATCCAACTCGTCATCAAGAAAGGCCGCGAAATCATCATTATCCGAAGAGGATAAAGGTGAATCTGTAGCCACACTCATCTGCGATATCCACCAGAAAGTCATACAACTTAAACTCTGGTATCTTTCTTCCATACGAGTACAAAATTAATTAGGGCTTTTGGTATCCATATCTAGAAGAGGAAGCAATGTAACATATTGGATCCCCTAGTTTTTGGAATATATAAAAAAAAATGTGTATTAATATTCATACACTATATAACCAAACTATGTCGATACCCAATCAAACAGGCCCTGTTCATTATAAACAACAACATTCATGAAATCATGAAATCATGAAATCATGAAATCTCGTCACGAAATGAGCTTGAGGACGTTTCAGCAACTGAATGAAGGAGACCGGATACAGAGCCCAGAGGAAGAACCAGTGAAGCTTGAAGAACTTACCTGTTATAGTTGAGACTCGAACCCCTAGAACGCGGCGTCACGAAGAAAGGAGCGGAAAATCTGGAAGTGATGACCGTCACTGAAGATTGACGTACTGAGGTTGAAGTCCGGTGGAAATGGAGCCGTCGAGAAGAAAGAACCCGAGGAGAGAGTGAATTCAGGTGACGGAAATACTACCTCCCTTGCCTAAGATAACAACTCTTGCAACGTGCACAATTTCTGGTAACGGCTTATTCAAATGTGACAGATTTACATTCAGGCGACGGAATGTTAATTCCGTCACCTTATTGTGTTCAGGTGACGGAAATACTACCTCCCTCGCCTAAGATAACAACTCTTGCACCCTCCAGAATTTGTGGTGACGGACCTTTGTGGTGACGAGATTATTTCCGTCACCTATATGCGTAGGGCTTGGGCATAACACACATGTGTGATCGTATGCACATGTCTCTTAGCCTTTACTAAGACAAAGTTGCAACTAAAACGAGGTACTAAAGCTAAAAAAGAAATAACTGCAAACATCTCAATCCCTTGAGACTAAACTAAGCCCAAAGAATAAAGTTAATCATCACAAGACGTATTATTTGGTAATATTAGATTTCTTGAAGTTTAATGTGGATATATTGTTAAGATGTGTGGATATATTGTCCCACACCGACAATATGAGAATAACTGAACCTAGTATATAAGCACTAGGGCTACTCCTCCTATGGCCAATTGGTTTTAGGATGGAACCCCGAATGCTTATGTGTAAGGTTCACCTATGTGCATCCCCTCCACGTATTAGACCCGCCGGATTATAAAAGTTAAAGATAATTTAATATATATCCATATCCTACCTGTCTTCTGCTCAAAAGATCCATCCGAAGTGCCCTCATCTTCATCGGTACTCTCCATATCTAACTTACGTCTCTTGGTCCTGAAATCGAGATCATGTTCCCAATTAATAGTTTCTTACAACTTTAGAAGTTTCTAAAAATTGATCATTGAGTATCATGACAAAATTAAGAACT
>BSUD01000004.1:121645217-121676766 GCA_033239045.1 Fagopyrum esculentum
CGGATCCTAGCAGTACTACCTCTGCTCTGAGTCTTCGTTATCATCTTCCTCTTGATTTGGTGATGCATCAGGAGATCCAGAATCCAACTCGTCATCAAGAAAGGCCGCGAAATCATCATTATCCGAAGAGGATAAAGGTGAATCTGTAGCCACACTCATCTGCGATATCCACCAGAAAGTCATACAACTTAAACTCTGGTATCTTTCTTCCATACGAGTACAAAATTAATTAGGGCTTTTGGTATCCATATCTAGAAGAGGGAGCAATGTAACATATTTGATCCCCTAGTTTTTGGAATATATAAAAAAAATGTGTATTAATATTCATACACTATATAACCAAACTATGTCGATACCCAATCAAACAGGCCCTGTTCATTATAAACAACAACATTCATGAAATCATGAAATCATGAAATCATGAAATCTCGTCACGAAATGAGCTTGAGGACGTTTCAGCAACTGAATGAAGGAGGCCGGATACAGAGCCCAGAGGAAGAACCAGTGAAGCTTGAAGAACTTACCTGTTATAGTTGAGACTCGAACCCCTAGAACGCGGCGTCACGAAGAAAGGAGCGGAAAATCTGGAAGTGATGACCGTCACTGAAGATTGACGTACTGAGGTTGAAGTCCGGTGGAAATGGAGCCGTCGAGAAGAAAGAACCCGAGGAGAGAGTGAATTCAGGTGACGGAAATACTACCTCCCTTGCCTAAGATAACAACTCTTGCAACGTGCACAATTTCTGGTAACGGCTTATTCAAATGTGACAGATTTACATTCAGGCGACGGAATGTTAATTCCGTCACCTTATTGCGTTCAGGTGACGGAAATACTACCTCCCTCGCCTAAGATAACAACTCTTGCACCCTCCAGAATTTGTGGTGACGGACCTTTGTGGTGACGAGATTATTTCCGTCACCTATATGCGTAGGGCTTGGGCATAACACACATGTGTGATCGTATGCACATGTCTCTTAGCCTTTACTAAGACAAAGTTGCAACTAAAACGAGGTACTAAAGCTAAAAAAGAAATAACTGCAAACATCTCAATCCCTTGAGACTAAACTAAGCCCAAAGAATAAAGTTAATCATCACAACACGTATTATTTGGTAATATTAGATTTCTTGAAGTTTAATGTGGATATATTGTTAAGATGTGTGGATATATTGTCCCACACCGACAATATGAGAATAACTGAACCTAGTATATAAGCACTAGGGCTACTCCTCCTATGGCCAATTGGTTTTAGGATGGAACCCCGAATGCTTATGTGTAAGGTTCACCTATGTGCATCCCCTCCACGTATTAGACCCGCCGGATTATAAAAGTTAAAGATAATTTAATATATATCCATATCCTACCTGTCTTCTGCTCAAAAGATCCATCCGAAGTGCCCTCATCTTCATCGGTACTCTCCATATCTAACTTACGTCTCTTGGTCCTGAAATCGAGATCATGTTCCCAATTAATAGTTTCTTACAACTTTAGAAGTTTCTAAAAATTGATCATTGAGTATCATGACAAAATTAAGAACTTAACCACACTAGGCATGAAAGACAAACCTACTATTCCACCCTGTGATTGAATAAACTTATTTATGATAAGTAATATGTTAATAATTCTTCCAGCACTAGCATGAGACCCTAAATGTTAGTCTGCATATGGGAACTGGGAAATATTTCCTCCAGATAGACTCCGACATATGATCAAGGGATAAAGTCTATACACTTCAAAGTTCAAACCGATGTGTTTACAGTGTAAACATGATTAGAAGATGAATAGAAGAAATCCATCACAAAGCAATTTCATATCTACGGATCCTAGCAGTACTACCTCTGCTCTGAGTCTTCGTTATCATCTTCCTCTTGATTTGGTGATGCATCAGGAGATCCAGAATCCAACTCGTCATCAAGAAAGGCCGCGAAATCATCATTATCCGAAGAGGATAAAGGTGAATCTGTAGCCACACTCATCTGCGATATCCACCAGAAAGTCATACAACTTAAACTCTGGTATCTTTCTTCCATACGAGTACAAAATTAATTAGGGCTTTTGGTATCCATATCTAGAAGAGGGAGCAATGTAACATATTGGATCCCCTAGTTTTTGGAATATATAAAAAAAAATGTGTATTAATATTCATACACTATATAACCAAACTATGTCGATACCCAATCAAACAGGCCCTGTTCATTATAAACAACAACATTCATGAAATCATGAAATCATGAAATCTCGTCACGAAATGAGCTTGAGGACGTTTCAGCAACTGAATGAAGGAGACCGGATACAGAGCCCAGAGGAAGAACCAGTGAAGCTTGAAGAACTTACCTGTTATAGTTGAGACTCGAACCCCTAGAACGCGGCGTCACGAAGAAAGGAGCGGAAAATCTGGAAGTGATGACCGTCACTGAAGATTGACGTACTGAGCTTGAAGTCCGGTGGAAATGGAGCCGTCGAGAAGAAAGAACCCGAGGAGAGAGTGAATTCAGGTGACGGAAATACTACCTCCCTTGCCTAAGATAACAACTCTTGCAACGTGCACAATTTCTGGTAACGGCTTATTCAAATGTGACAGATTTACATTCAGGCGACGGAATGTTAATTCCGTCAGCTTATTGCGTTCAGGTGACGGAAATACTACCTCCCTCGCCTAAGATAACAACTCTTGCACCCTCCAGAATTTGTGGTGACGGACCTTTGTGGTGACGAGATTATTTCCGTCACCTATATGCGTAGGGCTTGGGCATAACACACATGTGTGATCGTATGCACATGTCTCTTAGCCTTTACTAAGACAAAGTTGCAACTAAAACGAGGTACTAAAGCTAAAAAAGAAATAACTGCAAACATCTCAATCCCTTGAGACTAAACTAAGCCCAAAGAATAAAGTTAATCATCACAACACGTATTATTTGGTAATATTAGATTTCTTGAAGTTTAATGTGGATATATTGTTAAGATGTGTGGATATATTGTCCCACACCGACAATATGAGAATAACTGAACCTAGTATATAAGCACTAGGGCTACTCCTCCTATGGCCAGTTGGTTTTAGGATGGAACCCCGAATGCTTATGTGTAAGGTTCACTTATGTGCATCCCCTCCACGTATTAGACCCGCCGGATTATAAAAGTTAAAGATAATTTAATATATATCCATATCCTACCTGTCTTCTGCTCAAAAGATCCATCCGAAGTGCCCTCATCTTCATCGGTACTCTCCATATCTAACTTACGTCTCTTGGTCCTGAAATCGAGATCATGTTCCCAATTAATAGTTTCTTACAACTTTAGAAGTTTCTAAAAATTGATCATTGAGTATCATGACAAAATTAAGAACTCAACCACACTAGGCATGAAAGACAAACCTACTATTCCACCCTGTGATTGAATAAACTTATTTATGATAAGTAATATGTTAATAATTCTTCCAGCACTAGCATGAGACCCTAAATGTTAGTCTGCATATGGGAACTGGGAAATATTTCCTCCAGATAGACTCCGACATATAATCAAGGGATAAAGTCTATACACTTCAAAGTTCAAACCGATGTGTTTACAGTGTAAACATGATTAGAAGATGAATAGAAGAAATCCATCACAAAGCAATTTCATATATGCGGATCCTAGCAGTACTACCTCTGCTCTGAGTCTTCGTTATCATCTTCCTCTTGATTTGGTGATGCATCAGGAGATCCAGAATCCAACTCGTCATCAAGAAAGGCCGCGAAATCATCATTATCCGAAGAGGATAAAGGTGAATCTGTAGCCACACTCATCTGTGATATCCACCAGAAAGTCATACAACTTAAACTCTGGTATCTTTCTTCCATACGAGTACAAAATTAATTAGGGCTTTTGGTATCCATATCTAGAAGAGGGAGCAATGTAACATATTTGATCCCCTAGTTTTTGGAATATATAAAAAAAATGTGTATTAATATTCATACACTATATAACCAAACTATGTCGATACCCAATCAAACAGGCCCTGTTCATTATAAACAACAACATTCATGAAATCATGAAATCATGAAATCATGAAATCTCGTCACGAAATGAGCTTGAGGACGTTTCAGCAACTGAATGAAGGAGGCCGGATACAGAGCCCAGAGGAAGAACCAGTGAAGCTTGAAGAACTTACCTGTTATAGTTGAGACTCGAACCCCTAGAACGCGGCGTCACGAAGAAAGGAGCGGAAAATCTGGAAGTGATGACCGTCACTGAAGATTGACGTACTGAGGTTGAAGTCCGGTGGAAATGGAGCCGTCGAGAAGAAAGAACCCGAGGAGAGAGTGAATTCAGGTGACGGAAATACTACCTCCCTTGCCTAAGATAACAACTCTTGCAACGTGCACAATTTCTGGTAACGGCTTATTCAAATGTGACAGATTTACATTCAGGCGACGGAATGTTAATTCCGTCACCTTATTGCGTTCAGGTGACGGAAATACTACCTCCCTCGCCTAAGATAACAACTCTTGCACCCTCCAGAATTTGTGGTGACGGACCTTTGTGGTGACGAGATTATTTCCGTCACCTATATGCGTAGGGCTTGGGCATAACACACATGTGTGATCGTATGCACATGTCTCTTAGCCTTTACTAAGACAAAGTTGCAACTAAAACGAGGTACTAAAGCTAAAAAAGAAATAACTGCAAACATCTCAATCCCTTGAGACTAAACTAAGCCCAAAGAATAAAGTTAATCATCACAACACGTATTATTTGGTAATATTAGATTTCTTGAAGTTTAATGTGGATATATTGTTAAGATGTGTGGATATATTGTCCCACACCGACAATATGAGAATAACTGAACCTAGTATATAAGCACTAGGGCTACTCCTCCTATGGCCAATTGGTTTTAGGATGGAACCCCGAATGCTTATGTGTAAGGTTCACTTATGTGCATCCCCTCCACGTATTAGACCCGCCGGATTATAAAAGTTAAAGATAATTTAATATATATCCATATCCTACCTGTCTTCTGCTCAAAAGATCCATCCGAAGTGCCCTCATCTTCATCGGTACTCTCCATATCTAACTTACGTCTCTTGGTCCTGAAATCGAGATCATGTTCCCAATTAATAGTTTCTTACAACTTTAGAAGTTTCTAAAAATTGATCATTGAGTATCATGACAAAATTAAGAACTCAACCACACTAGGCACGAAAGACAAACCTACTATTCCACCCTGTGATTGAATAAACTTATTTATGATAAGTAATATGTTAATAATTCTTCCAGCACTAGCATGAGACCCTAAATGTTAGTCTGCATATGGGAACTGGGAAATATTTCCTCCAGATAGACTCCGACATATGATCAGGGGATAAAGTCTATACACTTCAAAGTTCAAACCGATGTGTTTACAGTGTAAACATGATTAGAAGATGAATAGAAGAAATCCATCACAAAGCAATTTCATATCTGCGGATCCTAGCAGTACTACCTCTGCTCTGAGTCTTCGTTATCATCTTCCTCTTGATTTGGTGATGCATCAGGAGATCCAGAATCCAACTCGTCATCAAGAAAGGCCGCGAAATCATCATTATCCGAAGAGGATAAAGGTGAATCTGTAGCCACACTCATCTGCGATATCCACCAGAAAGTCATACAACTTAAACTCTGGTATCTTTCTTCCATACGAGTACAAAATTAATTAGGGCTTTTGGTATCCATATCTAGAAGAGGGAGCAATGTAACATATTGGATCCCCTAGTTTTTGGAATATATAAAAAAAAATGTGTATTAATATTCATACACTATATAACCAAACTATGTCGATACCCAATCAAACAGGCCCTGTTTATTATAAACAACAACATTCATGAAATCATGAAATCATGAAATCATGAAATCTCGTCACGAAATGAGCTTGAGGACGTTTCAGCAACTGAATGAAGGAGACCGGATACAGAGCCCAGAGGAAGAACCAGTGAAGCTTGAAGAACTTACCTGTTATAGTTGAGACTCGAACCCCTAGAACGCGGCGTCACGAAGAAAGGAGCGGAAAATCTGGAAGTGATGACCGTCACTGAAGATTGACGTACTGAGGTTGAAGTCCGGTGGAAATGGAGCCGTCGAGAAGAAAGAACCCGAGGAGAGAGTGAATTCAGGTGACGGAAATACTACCTCCCTTGCCTAAGATAACAACTCTTGCAACGTGCACAATTTCTGGTAACGGCTTATTCAAATGTGACAGATTTACATTCAGGCGACGGAATGTTAATTCCGTCACCTTATTGCGTTCAGGTGACGGAAATACTACCTCCCTCGCCTAAGATAACAACTCTTGCACCCTCCAGAATTTGTGGTGACGGACCTTTGTGGTGACGAGATTATTTTCGTCACCTATATGCGTAGGGCTTGGGCATAACACACATGTGTGATCGTATGCACATGTCTCTTAGCCTTTACTAAGACAAAGTTGCAACTAAAACGAGGTACTAAAGCTAAAAAAGAAATAACTGCAAACATCTCAATCCCTTGAGACTAAACTAAGCCCAAAGAATAAAGTTAATCATCACAACACGTATTATTTGGTAATATTAGATTTCTTGAAGTTTAATGTGGATATATTGTTAAGATGTGTGGATATATTGTCCCACACCGACAATATGAGAATAACTGAACCTAGTATATAAGCACTAGGGCTACTCCTCCTATGGCCAATTGGTTTTAGGATGGAACCCCGAATGCTTATGTGTAAGGTTCACTTATGTGCATCCCCTCCACGTATTAGACCCGCCGGATTATAAAAGTTAAAGATAATTTAATATATATCCATATCCTACCTGTCTTCTGCTCAAAAGATCCATCCGAAGTGCCCTCATCTTCATCGGTACTCTCCATATCTAACTTACGTCTCTTGGTCCTGAAATCGAGATCATGTTCCCAATTAATAGTTTCTTACAACTTTAGAAGTTTCTAAAAATTGATCATTGAGTATCATGACAAAATTAAGAACTCAACCACACTAGGCATGAAAGACAAACCTACTATTCCACCATGTGATTGAATAAACTTATTTATGATAAGTAATAGGTTAATAATTCTTCCAGTACTAGCATGAGACCTTAAATGTTAGTCTGCATATGGGAACTGGGAAATATTTCCTCCAGATAGACTCCGACATATGATCAGGGGATAAAGTCTATACACTTCAAAGTTCAAACCGATGTGTTTACAGTGTAAACATGATTAGAAGATGAATAGAAGAAATCCATCACAAAGCAATTTCATATCTGCGGATCCTAGCAGTACTACCTCTGCTCTGAGTCTTCGTTATCATCTTCCTCTTGATTTGGTGATGCATCAGGAGATCCAGAATCCAACTCGTCATCAAGAAAGGCCGCGAAATCATCATTATCCGAAGAGGATAAAGGTGAATCTGTAGCCACACTCATCTGCGATATCCACCAGAAAGTCATACAACTTAAACTCTGGTATCTTTCTTCCATACGAGTACAAAATTAATTAGGGCTTTTGGTATCCATATCTAGAAGAGGGAGCAATGTAACATATTGGATCCCCTAGTTTTTGGAATATATAAAAAAAAATGTGTATTAATATTCATACACTATATAACCAAACTATGTCGATACCCAATCAAACAGGCCCTGTTCATTATAAACAACAACATTCATGAAATCATGAAATCATGAAATCTCGTCACGAAATGAGCTTGAGGACGTTTCAGCAACTGAATGAAGGAGACCGGATACAGAGCCCAGAGGAAGAACCAGTGAAGCTTGAAGAACTTACCTGTTATAGTTGAGACTCGAACCCCTAGAACGCGGCGTCACGAAGAAAGGAGCGGAAAATCTGGAAGTGATGACCGTCACTGAAGATTGACGTACTGAGCTTGAAGTCCGGTGGAAATGGAGCCGTCGAGAAGAAAGAACCCGAGGAGAGAGTGAATTCAGGTGACGGAAATACTACCTCCCTTGCCTAAGATAACAACTCTTGCAACGTGCACAATTTCTGGTAACGGCTTATTCAAATGTGACAGATTTACATTCAGGCGACGGAATGTTAATTCCGTCAGCTTATTGCGTTCAGGTGACGGAAATACTACCTCCCTCGCCTAAGATAACAACTCTTGCACCCTCCAGAATTTGTGGTGACGGACCTTTGTGGTGACGAGATTATTTCCGTCACCTATATGCGTAGGGCTTGGGCATAACACACATGTGTGATCGTATGCACATGTCTCTTAGCCTTTACTAAGACAAAGTTGCAACTAAAACGAGGTACTAAAGCTAAAAAAGAAATAACTGCAAACATCTCAATCCCTTGAGACTAAACTAAGCCCAAAGAATAAAGTTAATCATCACAACACGTATTATTTGGTAATATTAGATTTCTTGAAGTTTAATGTGGATATATTGTTAAGATGTGTGGATATATTGTCCCACACCGACAATATGAGAATAACTGAACCTAGTATATAAGCACTAGGGCTACTCCTCCTATGGCCAATTGGTTTTAGGATGGAACCCCGAATGCTTATGTGTAAGGTTCACTTATGTGCATCCCCTCCACGTATTAGACCCGCCGGATTATAAAAGTTAAAGATAATTTAATATATATCCATATCCTACCTGTCTTCTGCTCAAAAGATCCATCCGAAGTGCCCTCATCTTCATCGGTACTCTCCATATCTAACTTACGTCTCTTGGTCCTGAAATCGAGATCATGTTCCCAATTAATAGTTTCTTACAACTTTAGAAGTTTCTAAAAATTGATCATTGAGTATCATGACAAAATTAAGAACTCAACCACACTAGGCATGAAAGACAAACCTACTATTCCACCCTGTGATTGAATAAACTTATTTATGATAAGTAATAGGTTAATAATTCTTCCAGCACTAGCATGAGACCTTAAATGTTAGTCTGCATATGGGAACTGGGAAATGTTTCCTCCAGATAGACTCCGACATATGATCAGGGGATAAAGTCTATACACTTCAAAGTTCAAACCGATGTGTTTACAGTGTAAACATGATTAGAAGATGAATAGAAGAAATCCATCACAAAGCAATTTCATATCTGCGGATCCTAGCAGTACTACCTCTGCTCTGAGTCTTCGTTATCATCTTCCTCTTGATTTGGTGATGCATCAGGAGATCCAGAATCCAACTCGTCATCAAGAAAGGCCGCGAAATCATCATTATCCGAAGAGGATAAAGGTGAATCTGTAGCCACACTCATCTACGATATCCACCAGAAAGTCATACAACTTAAACTCTGGTATCTTTCTTCCATACGAGTACAAAATTAATTAGGGCTTTTGGTATCCATATCTAGAAGAGGGAGCAATGTAACATATTTGATCCCCTAGTTTTTGGAATATATAAAAAAAAATGTGTATTAATATTCATACATTATATAACCAAACTATGTCGATACCCAATCAAACAGGCCCTGTTCATTATAAACAACAACATTCATGAAATCATGAAATCATGAAATCATGAAATCTCGTCACGAAATGAGCTTGAGGACGTTTCAGCAACTGAATGAAGGAGACCGGATACAGAGCCCAGAGGAAGAACCAGTGAAGCTTGAAGAACTTACCTGTTATAGTTGAGACTCGAACCCCTAGAACGCGGCGTCACGAAGAAAGGAGCGGAAAATCTGGAAGTGATGACCGTCACTGAAGATTGACGTACTGAGGTTGAAGTCCGGTGGAAATGGAGCCGTCGAGAAGAAAGAACCCGAGGAGAGAGTGAATTCAGGTGACGGAAATACTACCTCCCTTGCCTAAGATAACAACTCTTGCAACGTGCACAATTTCTGGTAACGGCTTATTCAAATGTGACAGATTTACATTCAGGCGACGGAATGTTAATTCCGTCACCTTATTGCGTTCAGGTGACGGAAATACTACCTCCCTCGCCTAAGATAACAACTCTTGCACCCTCCAGAATTTGTGGTGACGGACCTTTGTGGTGACGAGATTATTTCCGTCACCTATATGCGTAGGGCTTGGGCATAACACACATGTGTGATCGTATGCACATGTCTCTTAGCCTTTACTAAGACAAAGTTGCAACTAAAACGAGGTACTAAAGCTAAAAAAGAAATAACTGCAAACATCTCAATCCCTTGAGACTAAACTAAGCCCAAAGAATAAAGTTAATCATCACAACACGTATTATTTGGTAATATTAGATTTCTTGAAGTTTAATGTGGATATATTGTTAAGATGTGTGGATATATTGTCCCACACCGACAATATGAGAATAACTGAACCTAGTATATAAGCACTAGGGCTACTCCTCCTATGGCCAATTGGTTTTAGGATGGAACCCCGAATGCTTATGTGTAAGGTTCACTTATGTGCATCCCCTCCACGTATTAGACCCGCCGGATTATAAAAGTTAAAGATAATTTAATATATATCCATATCCTACCTGTCTTCTGCTCAAAAGATCCATCCGAAGTGCCCTCATCTTCATCGGTACTCTCCATATCTAACTTACGTCTCTTGGTCCTGAAATCGAGATCATGTTCCCAATTAATAGTTTCTTACAACTTTAGAAGTTTCTAAAAATTGATCATTGAGTATCATGACAAAATTAAGAACTCAACCACACTAGGCATGAAAGACAAACCTACTATTCCACCCTGTGATTGAATAAACTTATTTATGATAAGTAATATGTTAATAATTCTTCCAGCACTAGCATGAGACCCTAAATGTTAGTCTGCATATGGGAACTGGGAAATATTTTCTCCAGATAGACTCCGACATATGATCAAGGGATAAAGTCTATACACTTCAAAGTTCAAACCGATGTGTTTACAGTGTAAACATGATTAGAAGATGAATAGAAGAAATCCATCACAAAGCAATTTCATATCTGCGGATCCTAGCAGTACTACCTCTGCTCTGAGTCTTCGTTATCATCTTCCTCTTGATTTGGTGATGCATCAGGAGATCCAGAATCCAACTCGTCATCAAGAAAGGCCGCGAAATCATCATTATCCGAAGAGGATAAAGGTGAATCTGTAGCCACACTCATCTGCGATATCCACCAGAAAGTCATACAACTTAAACTCTGGTATCTTTCTTCCATACGAGTACAAAATTAATTAGGGCTTTTGGTATCCATATCTAGAAGAGGAAGCAATGTAACATATTGGATCCCCTAGTTTTTGGAATATATAAAAAAAAATGTGTATTAATATTCATACACTATATAACCAAACTATGTCGATACCCAATCAAACAGGCCCTGTTCATTATAAACAACAACATTCATGAAATCATGAAATCATGAAATCATGAAATCTCGTCACGAAATGAGCTTGAGGACGTTTCAGCAACTGAATGAAGGAGACCGGATACAGAGCCCAGAGGAAGAACCAGTGAAGCTTGAAGAACTTACCTGTTATAGTTGAGACTCGAACCCCTAGAACGCGGCGTCACGAAGAAAGGAGCGGAAAATCTGGAAGTGATGACCGTCACTGAAGATTGACGTACTGAGGTTGAAGTCCGGTGGAAATGGAGCCGTCGAGAAGAAAGAACCCGAGGAGAGAGTGAATTCAGGTGACGGAAATACTACCTCCCTTGCCTAAGATAACAACTCTTGCAACGTGCACAATTTCTGGTAACGGCTTATTCAAATGTGACAAATTTACATTCAGGCGACGGAATGTTAATTCCGTCAGCTTATTGCGTTCAGGTGACGGAAATACTACCTCCCTCGTCTAAGATAACAACTCTTGCACCCTCCAGAATTTGTGGTGACGGACCTTTGTGGTGACGAGATTATTTCCGTCACCTATATGCGTAGGGCTTGGGCATAACACACATGTGTGATCGTATGCACATGTCTCTTAGCCTTTACTAAGACAAAGTTGCAACTAAAACGAGGTACTAAAGCTAAAAAAGAAATAACTGCAAACATCTCAATCCCTTGAGACTAAACTAAGCCCAAAGAATAAAGTTAATCATCACAACACGTATTATTTGGTAATATTAGATTTCTTGAAGTTTAATGTGGATATATTGTTAAGATGTGTGGATATATTGTCCCACACCGACAATATGAGAATAACTGAACCTAGTATATAAGCACTAGGGCTACTCCTCCTATGGCCAATTGGTTTTAGGATGGAAGCCCAAATGCTTATGTGTAAGGTTCACTTATGTGCATCCCCTCCACGTATTAGACCCGCCGAATTATAAAAGTTAAAGATAATTTAATATATATCTATATCCTACCTGTCTTCTGCTCAAAAGATCCATCCGAAGTGCCCTCATCTTCATCGGTACTCTCCATATCTAACTTACGTCTCTTGGTCCTGAAATCGAGATCATGTTCCCAATTAATAGTTTCTTACAACTTTAGAAGTTTCTAAAAATTGATCATTGAGTATCATGACAAAATTAAGAACTCAACCACACTAGGCACGAAAGACAAACCTACTATTCCACCCTGTGATTGAATAAACTTATTTATGATAAGTAATATGTTAATAATTCTTCCAGCACTAGCATGAGACCCTAAATGTTAGTCTGCATATGGGAACTGGGAAATATTTCCTCCAGATAGACTCCGACATATGATCAGGGGATAAAGTCTATACACTTCAAAGTTCAAACCGATGTGTTTACAGTGTAAACATGATTAGAAGATGAATAGAAGAAATCCATCACAAAGCAATTTCATATCTGCGGATCCTAGCAGTACTACCTCTGCTCTGAGTCTTCGTTATCATCTTCCTCTTGATTTGGTGATGCATCAGGAGATCCAGAATCCAACTCGTCATCAAGAAAGGCCGCGAAATCATCATTATCCGAAGAGGATAAAGGTGAATCTGTAGCCACACTCATCTGCGATATCCACCAAAAAGTCATACAACTTAAACTCTGGTATCTTTCTTCCATACGAGTACAAAATTAATTAGGGCTTTTGGTATCCATATCTAGAAGAGGGAGCAATGTAACATATTGGATCCCCTAGTTTTTGGAATATATAAAAAAAATGTGTATTAATATTCATACACTATATAACCAAACTATGTCGATACCCAATCAAACAGGCCCTGTTCATTATAAACAACAACATTCATGAAATCATGAAATCATGAAATCTCGTCACGAAATGAGCTTGAGGACGTTTCAGCAACTGAATGAAGGAGACCGGATACAGAGCCCAGAGGAAGAACCAGTGAAGCTTGAAGAACTTACCTGTTATAGTTGAGACTCGAACCCCTAGAACGCGGCGTCACGAAGAAAGGAGCGGAAAATCTGGAAGTGATGACCGTCACTGAAGATTGACGTACTGAGGTTGAAGTCCGGTGGAAATGGAGCCGTCGAGAAGAAAGAACCCGAGGAGAGAGTGAATTCAGGTGACGGAAATACTACCTCCCTTGCCTAAGATAACAACTCTTGCAACGTGCACAATTTCTGGTAACGGCTTATTCAAATGTGACAGATTTACATTCAGGCGACGGAATGTTAATTCCGTCAGCTTATTGCGTTCAGGTGACGGAAATACTACCTCCCTCGCCTAAGATAACAACTCTTGCACCCTCCAGAATTTGTGGTGACGGACCTTTGTGGTGACGAGATTATTTCCGTCACCTATATGCGTAGGGCTTGGGCATAACAGACATGTGTGATCGTATGCACATGTCTCTTAGCCTTTACTAAGACAAAGTTGCAACTAAAACGAGGTACTAAAGCTAAAAAAGAAATAACTGCAAACATCTCAATCCCTTGAGACTAAACTAAGCCCAAAGAATAAAGTTAATCATCACAACACGTATTATTTGGTAATATTAGATTTCTTGAAGTTTAATGTGGATATATTGTTAAGATGTGTGGATATATTGTCCCACACCGACAATATGAGAATAACTGAACCTAGTATATAAGCACTAGGGCTACTCCTCCTATGGCCAATTGGTTTTAGGATGGAACCCCGAATGCTTATGTGTAAGGTAGGGGTTTTCAAAAAATATCCGATCCGCCAATAATCCGAGTATCCGACTAGAGGATATCCGACTTTTGATCAATCCGGTGGAAATCTATCCGTATCCGCTCCGATCCGTCTATAATACTCGGATATCCGGACCGGATACGGATCGTATTTTTTTTCAACCCGGATATCCGTTATCCGATATATGTATAATAGCTATCATATTGTTAATGTTCTGTTGCAATAGCTGAGTTGGTTGAAGGGAGGGTAAATATTTTTAATCTTAATGAAGGTCCTTGGTTCAAACCTCCACAACCCAAAAAATTTTTTTAACTTTTTTTAATAATAAAAAAAATAAAAACCCTAGAAGTATCGTTCAATCCATCCTCATTTCATACTTCACCTCTCAGTTCTAAACACCGCCGTTCTCTCACATTTTGCCTCTGGAGAAAATGAGAGACCATTACTTCATTAGAGACCATGTCCAGCGCTCTGGTCCTCTCTACCTTTCTCGGACTCGGACCATGTCAAATCGTCAAAGCCGTTCTAAGCTCTGATTCGTCTCCGTCGCAACCTCACAGGTGAGTGTAACCCTCTTCTTCTATAGTCCGCTCAACTTCTCTCTTTTAAACCCTAAATCGATTCCCTCTTATTTTCTCCCTGATTTTCTTGCTTCTCTCTTGCTCAATTTACTTTCCTGCTGATTTTGTCTTCCTTTTTTTTTTCTATCTTGCTTAGAAGATCACCACTTCTTTTGCTCAGAAGATCATTGCATTCTGCTGAAATTGAAGACCAGTGTATCTTACTGATTTGTCTTCATTTTTTGATGGGGTGTTAACTGTTAAGGGGTTGCGAGACGAGTGGATGATTGCTGCTGAAATTGAAGCCCGTGATATGTTGTTGACAGATTGAGCAAGCCCTTGAGTATGATCCAACATTTTCACTGCTTACAAATTTAAACTTGGGCTATTGTTTCTCATTTGAGGATAATGTGTACTTATCTGTATATCTGTAGGTTCATATGATGATGCTATTGCGATCAGAGCAATCTTGGGCTACTATATTTTGCTTGTTTCTCACTTGTCAACCTTGATGAAGCAAGTAGATGGAGATAGGAAATTTCTGAAATAAAGAATCAATTAGAAAATGCCAATCGAATGATGTAACAATTAGGGCATTGGCTGACTTTCAATCAGATTGTGTTGTCAATTTCTTAATATATGTATTTATTTGGATTTCGGTTTATACTCATCTTTGAAATTTTAATCTTAACACAAAGCAGGAAACAATGTAGAAATAAACTATTGCAAATGTAATTATTTTTTATTAAAACAACAATCAACCAGCAAAATGATGCCTTAGTCGGATAACCCGGATATCCGAAAACGGATATCCGATCCGTTTTTCCTTCTCGGACCGGATATCCGGCTAAGTTCGGAGCGGATACGGATACTGATTTTGAACAATTTTTTTCCCGGATATCCGAATTCGGATATCCGAACGGATCGGATATCCGAGAATGAACAGCCCTAGTGTAAGGTTCACTTATGTGCATCCCCTCCACGTATTAGACCCGCCGGATTATAAAAGTTAAAGATAATTTAATATATATCCATATCCTACCTGTCTTCTGCTCAAAAGATCCATCCGAAGTGCCCTCATCTTCATCGGTACTCTCCATATCTAACTTACGTCTCTTGGTCCTGAAATCGAGATCATGTTCCCAATTAATAGTTTCTTACAACTTTAGAAGTTTCTAAAAATTGATCATTGAGTATCATGACAAAATTAAGAACTCAACCACACTAGGCACGAAAGACAAACCTACTATTCCACCCTGTGATTGAATAAACTTATTTATGATAAGTAATATGTTAATAATTCTTCCAGCACTAGCATGAGACCCTAAATGTTAGTCTGCATATGGGAACTGGGAAATATTTCCTCCAGATAGACTCCGACATATGATCAGGGGATAAAGTCTATACACTTCAAAGTTCAAACCGATGTGTTTACAGTGTAAACATGATTAGAAGATGAATAGAAGAAATCCATCACAAAGCAATTTCATATCTGCGGATCCTAGCAGTACTACCTCTGCTCTGAGTCTTCGTTATCATCTTCCTCTTGATTTGGTGATGCATCAGGAGATCCAGAATCCAACTCGTCATCAAGAAAGGCCGCGAAATCATCATTATCCGAAGAGGATAAAGGTGAATCTGTAGCCACACTCATCTGCGATATCCACCAGAAAGTCATACAACTTAAACTCTGGTATCTTTCTTCCATACGAGTACAAAATTAATTAGGGCTTTTGGTATCCATATCTAGAAGAGGGAGCAATGTAACATATTGGATCCCCTAGTTTTTGGAATATATAAAAAAAAATGTGTATTAATATTCATACACTATATAACCAAACTATGTCGATACCCAATCAAACAGGCCCTGTTCATTATAAACAACAACATTCATGAAATCATGAAATCATGAAATCTCGTCACGAAATGAGCTTGAGGACGTTTCAGCAACTGAATGAAGGAGACCGGATACAGAGCCCAGAGGAAGAACCAGTGAAGCTTGAAGAACTTACCTGTTATAGTTGAGACTCGAACCCCTAGAACGCGGCGTCACGAAGAAAGGAGCGGAAAATCTGGAAGTGATGACCGTCACTGAAGATTGACGTACTGAGCTTGAAGTCCGGTGGAAATGGAGCCGTCGAGAAGAAAGAACCCGAGGAGAGAGTGAATTCAGGTGACGGAAATACTACCTCCCTTGCCTAAGATAACAACTCTTGCAACGTGCACAATTTCTGGTAACGGCTTATTCAAATGTGACAGATTTACATTCAGGCGACGGAATGTTAATTCCGTCAGCTTATTGCGTTCAGGTGACGGAAATACTACCTCCCTCGCCTAAGATAACAACTCTTGCACCCTCCAGAATTTGTGGTGACGGACCTTTGTGGTGACGAGATTATTTCCGTCACCTATATGCGTAGGGCTTGGGCATAACACACATGTGTGATCGTATGCACATGTCTCTTAGCCTTTACTAAGACAAAGTTGCAACTAAAACGAGGTACTAAAGCTAAAAAAGAAATAACTGCAAACATCTCAATCCCTTGAGACTAAACTAAGCCCAAAGAATAAAGTTAATCATCACAACACGTATTATTTGGTAATATTAGATTTCTTGAAGTTTAATGTGGATATATTGTTAAGATGTGTGGATATATTGTCCCACACCGACAATATGAGAATAACTGAACCTAGTATATAAGCACTAGGGCTACTCCTCCTATGGCCAATTGGTTTTAGGATGGAACCCCGAATGCTTATGTGTAAGGTAGGGGTT
Organism: Fagopyrum esculentum; assembly: GCA_033239045.1. NCBI lineage: Eukaryota > Viridiplantae > Streptophyta > Magnoliopsida > Caryophyllales > Polygonaceae > Fagopyrum > Fagopyrum esculentum. Next base: position 121,662,525 of record BSUD01000004.1, read on the forward strand.
TTCAAAAAATATCCGATCCGCCAATAATCCGAGTATCCGACTAGAGGATATCCGACTTTTGATCAATCCGGTGGAAATCTATCCGTATCCGCTCCGATCCGTCTATAATACTCGGATATCCGGACCGGATACGGATCGTATTTTTTTTCAACCCGGATATCCGTTATCCGATATATGTATAATAGCTATCATATTGTTAATGTTCTGTTGCAATAGCTGAGTTGGTTGAAGGGAGGGTAAATATTTTTAATCTTAATGAAGGTCCTTGGTTCAAACCTCCACAACCCAAAAAATTTTTTTAACTTTTTTTAATAATAAAAAAAATAAAAACCCTAGAAGTATCGTTCAATCCATCCTCATTTCATACTTCACCTCTCAGTTCTAAACACCGCCGTTCTCTCACATTTTGCCTCTGGAGAAAATGAGAGACCATTACTTCATTAGAGACCATGTCCAGCGCTCTGGTCCTCTCTACCTTTCTCGGACTCGGACCATGTCAAATCGTCAAAGCCGTTCTAAGCTCTGATTCGTCTCCGTCGCAACCTCACAGGTGAGTGTAACCCTCTTCTTCTATAGTCCGCTCAACTTCTCTCTTTTAAACCCTAAATCGATTCCCTCTTATTTTCTCCCTGATTTTCTTGCTTCTCTCTTGCTCAATTTACTTTCCTGCTGATTTTGTCTTCCTTTTTTTTTTCTATCTTGCTTAGAAGATCACCACTTCTTTTGCTCAGAAGATCATTGCATTCTGCTGAAATTGAAGACCAGTGTATCTTACTGATTTGTCTTCATTTTTTGATGGGGTGTTAACTGTTAAGGGGTTGCGAGACGAGTGGATGATTGCTGCTGAAATTGAAGCCCGTGATATGTTGTTGACAGATTGAGCAAGCCCTTGAGTATGATCCAACATTTTCACTGCTTACAAATTTAAACTTGGGCTATTGTTTCTCATTTGAGGATAATGTGTACTTATCTGTATATCTGTAGGTTCATATGATGATGCTATTGCGATCAGAGCAATCTTGGGCTACTATATTTTGCTTGTTTCTCACTTGTCAACCTTGATGAAGCAAGTAGATGGAGATAGGAAATTTCTGAAATAAAGAATCAATTAGAAAATGCCAATCGAATGATGTAACAATTAGGGCATTGGCTGACTTTCAATCAGATTGTGTTGTCAATTTCTTAATATATGTATTTATTTGGATTTCGGTTTATACTCATCTTTGAAATTTTAATCTTAACACAAAGCAGGAAACAATGTAGAAATAAACTATTGCAAATGTAATTATTTTTTATTAAAACAACAATCAACCAGCAAAATGATGCCTTAGTCGGATAACCCGGATATCCGAAAACGGATATCCGATCCGTTTTTCCTTCTCGGACCGGATATCCGGCTAAGTTCGGAGCGGATACGGATACTGATTTTGAACAATTTTTTTCCCGGATATCCGAATTCGGATATCCGAACGGATCGGATATCCGAGAATGAACAGCCCTAGTGTAAGGTTCACTTATGTGCATCCCCTCCACGTATTAGACCCGCCGGATTATAAAAGTTAAAGATAATTTAATATATATCCATATCCTACCTGTCTTCTGCTCAAAAGATCCATCCGAAGTGCCCTCATCTTCATCGGTACTCTCCATATCTAACTTACGTCTCTTGGTCCTGAAATCGAGATCATGTTCCCAATTAATAGTTTCTTACAACTTTAGAAGTTTCTAAAAATTGATCATTGAGTATCATGACAAAATTAAGAACTCAACCACACTAGGCACGAAAGACAAACCTACTATTCCACCCTGTGATTGAATAAACTTATTTATGATAAGTAATATGTTAATAATTCTTCCAGCACTAGCATGAGACCCTAAATGTTAGTCTGCATATGGGAACTGGGAAATATTTCCTCCAGATAGACTCCGACATATGATCAGGGGATAAAGTCTATACACTTCAAAGTTCAAACCGATGTGTTTACAGTGTAAACATGATTAGAAGATGAATAGAAGAAATCCATCACAAAGCAATTTCATATCTGCGGATCCTAGCAGTACTACCTCTGCTCTGAGTCTTCGTTATCATCTTCCTCTTGATTTGGTGATGCATCAGGAGATCCAGAATCCAACTCGTCATCAAGAAAGGCCGCGAAATCATCATTATCCGAAGAGGATAAAGGTGAATCTGTAGCCACACTCATCTGCGATATCCACCAGAAAGTCATACAACTTAAACTCTGGTATCTTTCTTCCATACGAGTACAAAATTAATTAGGGCTTTTGGTATCCATATCTAGAAGAGGGAGCAATGTAACATATTGGATCCCCTAGTTTTTGGAATATATAAAAAAAATGTGTATTAATATTCATACACTATATAACCAAACTATGTCGATACCCAATCAAACAGGCCCTGTTCATTATAAACAACAACATTCATGAAATCATGAAATCATGAAATCATGAAATCTCGTCACGAAATGAGCTTGAGGACGTTTCAGCAACTGAATGAAGGAGGCCGGATACAGAGCCCAGAGGAAGAACCAGTGAAGCTTGAAGAACTTACCTGTTATAGTTGAGACTCGAACCCCTAGAACGCGGCGTCACGAAGAAAGGAGCGGAAAATCTGGAAGTGATGACCGTCACTGAAGATTGACGTACTGAGGTTGAAGTCCGGTGGAAATGGAGCCGTCGAGAAGAAAGAACCCGAGGAGAGAGTGAATTCAGGTGACGGAAATACTACCTCCCTTGCCTAAGATAACAACTCTTGCAACGTGCACAATTTCTGGTAACGGCTTATTCAAATGTGACAGATTTACATTCAGGCGACGGAATGTTAATTCCGTCACCTTATTGCGTTCAGGTGACGGAAATACTACCTCCCTCGCCTAAGATAACAACTCTTGCACCCTCCAGAATTTGTGGTGACGGACCTTTGTGGTGACGAGATTATTTCCGTCACCTATATGCGTAGGGCTTGGGCATAACACACATGTGTGATCGTATGCACATGTCTCTTAGCCTTTACTAAGACAAAGTTGCAACTAAAACGAGGTACTAAAGCTAAAAAAGAAATAACTGCAAACATCTCAATCCCTTGAGACTAAACTAAGCCCAAAGAATAAAGTTAATCATCACAACACGTATTATTTGGTAATATTAGATTTCTTGAAGTTTAATGTGGATATATTGTTAAGATGTGTGGATATATTGTCCCACACCGACAATATGAGAATAACTGAACCTAGTATATAAGCACTAGGGCTACTCCTCCTATGGCCAATTGGTTTTAGGATGGAACCCCGAATGCTTATGTGTAAGGTTCACTTATGTGCATCCCCTCCACGTATTAGACCCGCCGGATTATAAAAGTTAAAGATAATTTAATATATATCCATATCCTACCTGTCTTCTGCTCAAAAGATCCATCCGAAGTGCCCTCATCTTCATCGGTACTCTCCATATCTAACTTACGTCTCTTGGTCCTGAAATCGAGATCATGTTCCTAATTAATAGTTTCTTACAACTTTAGAAGTTTCTAAAAATTGATCATTGAGTATCATGACAAAATTAAGAACTCAACCACACTAGGCATGAAAGACAAACCTACTATTCCACCCTGTGATTGAATAAACTTATTTATGATAAGTAATATGTTAATAATTCTTCCAGCACTAGCATGAGACCCTAAATGTTAGTCTGCATATGGGAACTGGGAAATATTTCCTCCAGATAGACTCCGACATATGATCAGGGGATAAAGTCTATACACTTCAAAGTTCAAACCGATGTGTTTACAGTGTAAACATGATTAGAAGATGAATAGAAGAAATCCATCACAAAGCAATTTCATATCTGCGGATCCTAGCAGTACTACCTCTGCTCTGAGTCTTCGTTATCATCTTCCTCTTGATTTGGTGATGCATCAGGAGATCCAAAATCCAACTCGTCATCAAGAAAGGCCGCGAAATCATCATTATCCGAAGAGGATAAAGGTGAATCTGTAGCCACACTCATCTGCGATATCCACCAGAAAGTCATACAACTTAAACTCTGGTATCTTTCTTCCATACGAGTACAAAATTAATTAGGGCTTTTGGTATCCATATCTAGAAGAGGGAGCAATGTAACATATTGGATCCCCTAGTTTTTGGAATATATAAAAAAAAATGTGTATTAATATTCATACACTATATAACCAAACTATGTCGATACCCAATCAAACAGGCCCTGTTCATTATAAACAACAACATTCATGAAATCATGAAATCATGAAATCTCGTCACGAAATGAGCTTGAGGACGTTTCAGCAACTGAATGAAGGAGACCGGATACAGAGCCCAGAGGAAGAACCAGTGAAGCTTGAAGAACTTACCTGTTATAGTTGAGACTCGAACCCCTAGAACGCGGCGTCACGAAGAAAGGAGCGGAAAATCTGGAAGTGATGACCGTCACTGAAGATTGACGTACTGAGCTTGAAGTCCGGTGGAAATGGAGCCGTCGAGAAGAAAGAACCCGAGGAGAGAGTGAATTCAGGTGACGGAAATACTACCTCCCTTGCCTAAGATAACAACTCTTGCAACGTGCACAATTTCTGGTAACGGCTTATTCAAATGTGACAGATTTACATTCAGGCGACGGAATGTTAATTCCGTCAGCTTATTGCGTTCAGGTGACGGAAATACTACCTCCCTCGCCTAAGATAACAACTCTTGCACCCTCCAGAATTTGTGGTGACGGACCTTTGTGGTGACGAGATTATTTCCGTCACCTATATGCGTAGGGCTTGGGCATAACACACATGTGTGATCGTATGCACATGTCTCTTAGCCTTTACTAAGACAAAGTTGCAACTAAAACGAGGTACTAAAGCTAAAAAAGAAATAACTGCAAACATCTCAATCCCTTGAGACTAAACTAAGCCCAAAGAATAAAGTTAATCATCACAACACGTATTATTTGGTAATATTAGATTTCTTGAAGTTTAATGTGGATATATTGTTAAGATGTGTGGATATATTGTCCCACACCGACAATATGAGAATAACTGAACCTAGTATATAAGCACTAGGGCTACTCCTCCTATGGCCAATTGGTTTTAGGATGGAACCCCGAATGCTTATGTGTAAGGTTCACTTATGTGCATCCCCTCCACGTATTAGACCCGCCGGATTATAAAAGTTAAAGATAATTTAATATATATCCATATCCTACCTGTCTTCTGCTCAAAAGATCCATCCGAAGTGCCCTCATCTTCATCGGTACTCTCCATATCTAACTTACGTCTCTTGGTCCTGAAATCGAGATCATGTTCCCAATTAATAGTTTCTTACAACTTTAGAAGTTTCTAAAAATTGATCATTGAGTATCATGACAAAATTAAGAACTCAACCACACTAGGCATGAAAGACAAACCTACTATTCCACCCTGTGATTGAATAAACTTATTTATGATAAGTAATATGTTAATAATTCTTCCAGCACTAGCATGAGACCCTAAATGTTAGTCTGCATATGGGAACTGGGAAATATTTCCTCCAGATAGACTCCGACATATAATCAAGGGATAAAGTCTATACACTTCAAAGTTCAAACCGATGTGTTTACAGTGTAAACATGATTAGAAGATGAATAGAAGAAATCCATCACAAAGCAATTTCATATCTGCGGATCCTAGCAGTACTACCTCTGCTCTGAGTCTTCGTTATCATCTTCCTCTTGATTTGGTGATGCATCAGGAGATCCAGAATCCAACTCGTCATCAAGAAAGGCCGCGAAATCATCATTATCCGAAGAGGATAAAGGTGAATCTGTAGCCACACTCATCTGCGATATCCACCAGAAAGTCATACAACTTAAACTCTGGTATCTTTCTTCCATACGAGTACAAAATTAATTAGGGCTTTTGGTATCCATATCTAGAAGAGGGAGCAATGTAACATATTTGATCCCCTAGTTTTTGGAATATATAAAAAAAAATGTGTATTAATATTCATACACTATATAACCAAACTATGTCGATACCCAATCAAACAGGCCCTGTTCATTATAAACAACAACATTCATGAAATCATGAAATCATGAAATCTCGTCACGAAATGAGCTTGAGGACGTTTCAGCAACTGAATGAAGGAGACCGGATACAGAGCCCAGAGGAAGAACCAGTGAAGCTTGAAGAACTTACCTGTTATAGTTGAGACTCGAACCCCTAGAACGCGGCGTCACGAAGAAAGGAGCGGAAAATCTGGAAGTGATGACCGTCACTGAAGATTGACGTACTGAGGTTGAAGTCCGGTGGAAATGGAGCCGTCGAGAAGAAAGAACCCGAGGAGAGAGTGAATTCAGGTGACGGAAATACTACCTCCCTTGCCTAAGATAACAACTCTTGCAACGTGCACAATTTCTGGTAACGGCTTATTCAAATGTGACAGATTTACATTCAGGCGACGGAATGTTTATTCCGTCACCTTATTGCGTTCAGGTGACGGAAATACTACCTCCCTCGCCTAAGATAACAACTCTTGCACCCTCCAGAATTTGTGGTGACGGACCTTTGTGGTGACGAGATTATTACCGTCACCTATATGCGTAGGGCTTGGGCATAACACACATGTGTGATCGTATGCACATGTCTCTTAGCCTTTACTAAGACAAAGTTGCAACTAAAACGAGGTACTAAAGCTAAAAAAGAAATAACTGCAAACATCTCAATCCCTTGAGACTAAACTAAGCCCAAAGAATAAAGTTAATCATCACAACACGTATTATTTGGTAATATTAGATTTCTTGAAGTTTAATGTGGATATATTGTTAAGATGTGTGGATATATTGTCCCACACCGACAATATGAGAATAACTGAACCTAGTATATAAGCACTAGGGCTACTCCTCCTATGGCCAATTGGTTTTAGGATGGAACCCCGAATGCTTATGTGTAAGGTTCACTTATGTGCATCCCCTCCACGTATTAGACCCGCCGGATTATAAAAGTTAAAGATAATTTAATATATATCCATATCCTACCTGTCTTCTGCTCAAAAGATCCATCCGAAGTGCCCTCATCTTCATCGGTACTCTCCATATCTAACTTACGTCTCTTGGTCCTGAAATCGAGATCATGTTCCCAATTAATAGTTTCTTACAACTTTAGAAGTTTCTAAAAATTGATCATTGAGTATCATGACAAAATTAAGAACTCAACCACACTAGGCATGAAAGACAAACCTACTATTCCACCATGTGATTGAATAAACTTATTTATGATAAGTAATAGGTTAATAATTCTTCCAGTACTAGCATGAGACCTTAAATGTTAGTCTGCATATGGGAACTGGGAAATATTTCCTCCAGATAGACTCCGACATATGATCAGGGGATAAAGTCTATACACTTCAAAGTTCAAACCGATGTGTTTACAGTGTAAACATGATTAGAAGATGAATAGAAGAAATCCATCACAAAGCAATTTCATATCTGCGGATCCTAGCAGTACTACCTCTGCTCTGAGTCTTCGTTATCATCTTCCTCTTGATTTGGTGATGCATCAGGAGATCCAGAATCCAACTCGTCATCAAGAAAGGCCGCGAAATCATCATTATCCGAAGAGGATAAAGGTGAATCTGTAGCCACACTCATCTGCGATATCCACCAGAAAGTCATACAACTTAAACTCTGGTATCTTTCTTCCATACGAGTACAAAATTAATTAGGGCTTTTGGTATCCATATCTAGAAGAGGGAGCAATGTAACATATTGGATCCCCTAGTTTTTGGAATATATAAAAAAAATGTGTATTAATATTCATACACTATATAACCAAACTATGTCGATACCCAATCAAACAGGCCCTGTTCATTATAAACAACAACATTCATGAAATCATGAAATCATGAAATCATGAAATCATGAAATCATGAAATCTCGTCACGAAATGAGCTTGAGGACGTTTCAGCAACTGAATGAAGGAGACCGGATACAGAGCCCAGAGGAAGAACCAGTGAAGCTTGAAGAACTTACCTGTTATAGTTGAGACTCGAACCCCTAGAACGCGGCGTCACGAAGAAAGGAGCGGAAAATCTGGAAGTGATGACCGTCACTGAAGATTGACGTACTGAGGTTGAAGTCCGGTGGAAATGGAGCCGTCGAGAAGAAAGAACCCGAGGAGAGAGTGAATTCAGGTGACGGAAATACTACCTCCCTTGCCTAAGATAACAACTCTTGCAACGTGCACAATTTCTGGTAATGGCTTATTCAAATGTGACAGATTTACATTCAGGCGACGGAATGTTAATTCCGTCACCTTATTGCGTTCAGGTGACGGAAATACTACCTCCCTCGCCTAAGATAACAACTCTTGCACCCTCCAGAATTTGTGGTGACGGACCTTTGTGGTGACGAGATTATTTCCGTCACCTATATGCGTAGGGCTTGGGCATAACACACATGTGTGATCGTATGCACATGTCTCTTAGCCTTTACTAAGACAAAGTTGCAACTAAAACGAGGTACTAAAGCTAAAAAAGAAATAACTGCAAACATCTCAATCCCTTGAGACTAAACTAAGCCCAAAGAATAAAGTTAATCATCACAACACGTATTATTTGGTAATATTAGATTTCTTGAAGTTTAATGTGGATATATTGTTAAGATGTGTGGATATATTGTCCCACATCGACAATATGAGAATAACTGAACCTAGTATATAAGCACTAGGGCTACTCCTCCTATGGCCAATTGGTTTTAGGATGGAACCCCGAATGCTTATGTGTAAGGTTCACTTATGTGCATCCCCTCCACGTATTAGACCCGCCGGATTATAAAAGTTAAAGATAATTTAATATATATCCATATCCTACCTGTCTTCTGCTCAAAAGATCCATCCGAAGTGCCCTCATCTTCATCGGTACTCTCCATATCTAACTTACGTCTCTTGGTCCTGAAATCGAGATCATGTTCCCAATTAATAGTTTCTTACAACTTTAGAAGTTTCTAAAAATTGATCATTGAGTATCATGACAAAATTAAGAACTCAACCACACTAGGCATGAAAGACAAACCTACTATTCCACCCTGTGATTGAATAAACTTATTTATGATAAGTAATATGTTAATAATTCTTCCAGCACTAGCATGAGACCCTAAATGTTAGTCTGCATATGGGAACTGGGAAATATTTCCTCCAGATAGACTCCGACATATAATCAAGGGATAAAGTCTATACACTTCAAAGTTCAAACCGATGTGTTTACAGTGTAAACATGATTAGAAGATGAATAGAAGAAATCCATCACAAAGCAATTTCATATATGCGGATCCTAGCAGTACTACCTCTGCTCTGAGTCTTCGTTATCATCTTCCTCTTGATTTGGTGATGCATCAGGAGATCCAGAATCCAACTCGTCATCAAGAAAGGCCGCGAAATCATCATTATCCAAAGAGGATAAAGGTGAATCTGTAGCCACACTCATCTGCGATATCCACCAGAAAGTCATACAACTTAAACTCTGGTATCTTTCTTCCATACGAGTACAAAATTAATTAGGGCTTTTGGTATCCATATCTAGAAGAGGGAGCAATGTAACATATTGGATCCCCTAGTTTTTGGAATATATAAAAAAAAATGTGTATTAATATTCATACACTATATAACCAAACTATGTCGATACCCAATCAAACAGGCCCTGTTCATTATAAACAACAACATTCATGAAATCATGAAATCATGAAATCATGAAATCTCGTCACGAAATGAGCTTGAGGACGTTTCAGCAACTGAATGAAGGAGACCGGATACAGAGCCCAGAGGAAGAACCAGTGAAGCTTGAAGAACTTACCTGTTATAGTTGAGACTCGAACCCCTAGAACGCGGCGTCACGAAGAAAGGAGCGGAAAATCTGGAAGTGATGACCGTCACTGAAGATTGACGTACTGAGGTTGAAGTCCGGTGGAAATGGAGCCGTCGAGAAGAAAGAACCCGAGGAGAGAGTGAATTCAGGTGACGGAAATACTACCTCCCTTGCCTAAGATAACAACTCTTGCAACGTGCACAATTTCTGGTAATGGCTTATTCAAATGTGACAGATTTACATTCAGGCGACGGAATGTTAATTCCGTCACCTTATTGCGTTCAGGTGACGGAAATACTACCTCCCTCGCCTAAGATAACAACTCTTGCACCCTCCAGAATTTGTGGTGACGGACCTTTGTGGTGACGAGATTATTTCCGTCACCTATATGCGTAGGGCTTGGGCATAACTCACATGTGTGATCGTATGCACATGTCTCTTAGCCTTTACTAAGACAAAGTTGCAACTAAAACGAGGTACTAAAGCTAAAAAAGAAATAACTGCAAACATCTCAATCCCTTGAGACTAAACTAATCCCAAAGAATAAAGTTAATCATCACAAGACGTATTATTTGGTAATATTAGATTTCTTGAAGTTTAATGTGGATATATTGTTAAGATGTGTGGATATATTGTCCCACACCGACAATATGAGAATAACTGAACCTAGTATATAAGCACTAGGGTTACTCCTCCTATGGCCAGTTGGTTTTAGGATGGAACCCCGAATGCTTATGTGTAAGGTTCACTTATGTGCATCCCCTCCACGTATTAGACCCGCCGGATTATAAAAGTTAAAGATAATTTAATATATATCCACATCCTACCTGTCTTCTGCTCAAAAGATCCATCCGAAGTGCCCTCATCTTCATCGGTACTCTCCATATCTAACTTACGTCTCTTGGTCCTGAAATCGAGATCATGTTCCCAATTAATAGTTTCTTACAACTTTAGAAGTTTCTAAAAATTGATCATTGAGTATCATGACAAAATTAAGAACTCAACCACACTAGGCATGAAAGACAAACCTACTATTCCACCCTGTGATTGAATAAACTTATTTATGATAAGTAATATGTTAATAATTCTTCCAGCACTAGCATGAGACCCTAAATGTTAGTCTGCATATGGGAACTGGGAAATATTTCCTCCAGATAGACTCCGACATATGATCAGGGGATAACGTCTATACACCTCAAAGTTCAAACCGATGTGTTTACAGTGTAAACATGATTAGAAGATGAATAGAAGAAATCCATCACAAAGCAATTTCATATCTGCGGATCCTAGCAGTACTACCTCTACTCTGAGTCTTCGTTATCATCTTCCTCTTGATTTGGTGATGCATCAGGAGATCCAGAATCCAACTCGTCATCAAGAAAGGCCACGAAATCATCATTATCCGAAGAGGATAAAGGTGAATCTGTAGCCACACTCATCTGCGATATCCACCAGAAAGTCATACAACTTAAACTCTGGTATCTTTCTTCCATACGAGTACAAAATTAATTAGGGCTTTTGGTATCCATATCTAGAAGAGGGAGCAATGTAACATATTTGATCCCCTAGTTTTTGGAATATATAAAAAAAATGTAAATTAATATTCATACACTATATAACCAAACTATGTCGATACCCAATCAAACAGGCCCTGTTCATTATAAACAACAACATTCATGAAATCATGAAATCATGAAATCTCGTCACGAAATGAGCTTGAGGACGTTTCAGCAACTGAATGAAGGAGACCGGATACAGAGCCCAGAGGAAGAACCAGTGAAGCTTGAAGAACTTACCTGTTATAGTTGAGACTCGAACCCCTAGAACGTGGCGTCACGAAGAAAGGAGCGGAAAATCTGGAAGTGATGACCGTCACTGAAGATTGACGTACTGAGGTTTAAGTCCGGTGGAAATGGAGCCGTCGAGAAGAAAGAACCCGAGGAGAGAGTGAATTCAGGTGACGGAAATACTACCTCCCTTGCCTAAGATAACAACTCTTGCAACGTGCACAATTTCTGGTAACGGCTTATTTAAATGTGACAGATTTACATTCAGGCGACGGAATGTTAATTCCGTCACCTTATTGCGTTCAGGTGACGGAAATACTACCTCCATCGCCTAAGATAACAACTCTTGCACCCTCCAGAATTTGTGGTGACGGACCTTTGTGGTGACGAGATTATTTCCGTCACCTATATGCGTAGGGCTTGGGCATAACACACATGTGTGATCGTATGCACATGTCTCTTAGCCTTTACTAAGACAAAGTTGCAACTAAAACGAGGTACTAAAGCTAAAAAAGAAATAACTGCAAACATCTCAATCCCTTGAGACTAAACTAAGCCCAAAGAATAAAGTTAATCATCACAACACGTATTATTTGGTAATATTAGATTTCTTGAAGTTTAATGTGGATATATTGTTAAGATGTGTGGATATATTGTCCCACATCGACAATATGAGAATAACTGAACCTAGTATATAAGCACTAGGGCTACTCCTCCTATGGCCAATTGGTTTTAGGATGGAACCCCGAATGCTTATGTGTAAGGTTCACTTATGTGCATCCCCTCCACGTATTAGACCCGCCGGATTATAAAAGTTAAAGATAATTTAATATATATCCATATCCTACCTGTCTTCTGCTCAAAAGATCCATCCGAAGTGCCCTCATCTTTATCGGTACTCTCCATATCTAACTTACGTCTCTTGGTCCTGAAATCGAGATCATGTTCCCAATTAATAGTTTCTTACAACTTTAGAAGTTTCTAAAAATTGATCATTGAGTATCATGACAAAATTAAGAACTCAACCACACTAGGCATGAAAGACAAACCTACTATTCCACATTGTGATTGAATAAACTTATTTATGACAAGTAATATGTTAATAATTCTTCCAGCACTAGCATGAGACCCTAAATGTTAGTCTGCATATGGGAACTGGGAAATATTTCCTCCAGATAGACTCCGACATATGATCAGGGATAACGTCTATACACCTAAAAGTTCAAACCGATGTGTTTACAGTGTAAACATGATTAGAAGATGAATAGAAGAAATCCATCACAAAGCAATTTCATATCTGCGGATCCTAGCAGTACTACCTCTGCTCTGAGTCTTCGTTATCGTCTTCCTCTTGATTTGGTGATGCATCAGGAGATCCAGAATCCAACTCGTCATCAAGAAAGGCCACGAAATCATCATTATCCGAAGAGGATAAAGGTGAATCTGTAGCCACACTCATCTGCGATATCCACCAGAAAGTCATACAACTTAAACTCTGGTATCTTTCTTCCATACGAGTACAAAATTAATTAGGGCTTTTGGTATCCATATGAAGAAGAGGGAGCAATGTAACATATTTGATCCCCTAGTTTTTGGAATATATAAAAAAAATGTGTATTAATATTCATACACTATATAACCAAACTATGTCGATACCCAATCAAACAGGCCCTGTTCATTATAAACAACAACATTCATGAAATCATGAAATCATGAAATCTCATCACGAAATGAGCTTGAGGACGTTTCAGCAACTGAATGAAGGAGACCGGATACAGAGCCCAGAGGAAGAACCAGTGAAGCTTGAAGAACTTACCTGTTATAGTTGAGACTCGAACCCCTAGAACGTGGCGTCACGAAGAAAGGAGCGGAAAATCTGGAAGTGATGACCGTCACTGAAGATTGACATACTGAGGTTGAAGTCCGGTGGAAATGGAGCCGTTGAGAAGAAAGAACCCGAGGAGAGAGTGAATTCAGGTGACGAAAATACTACCTCCCTTGCCTAAGATAACAACTCTTGCAACGTGCACAATTTTTGGTAACGGCTTATTCAAATGTGACAGATTTACATTCAGGCGACGGAATGTTAATTCCGTCACCTTATTGCGTTCAGGTGACGGAAATACTACCTCCCTCGCCTAAGATAACAACTCTTGCACCCACCAGAATTTGTGGTGACGGACCTTTGTGGTGACGAGATTATTTCCGTCACCTATATGCGTAGGGCTTGGGCATAACACACATGTGTGATCGTATGCACATGTCTCTTAGCCTTTACTAAGACAAAGTTGCAACTAAAACGAGGTACTAAAGCTAAAAAAGAAATAACTGCAAACATCTCAATCCCTTGAGACTAAACTAAGCCCAAAGAATAAAGTTAATCATCACAACACGTATTATTTGGTAATATTAGATTTCTTGAAGTTTAATGTGGATATATTGTTAAGATGTGTGGATATATTGTCCCACATCGACAATATGAGAATAACTGAACCTAGTATATAAGCACTAGGGCTACTCCTCCTATGGCCAATTGGTTTTAGGATGGAACCCCGAATGCTTATGTGTAAGGTTCACTTATGTGCATCCCCTCCACGTATTAGACCC
>BSUD01000004.1:121676776-121747095 GCA_033239045.1 Fagopyrum esculentum
TGCGGATCCTAGCAGTACTACCTCTGCTCTGAGTCTTCGTTATCGTCTTCCTCTTGATTTGGTGATGCATCAGGAGATCCAGAATCCAACTCGTCATCAAGAAAGGCCACGAAATCATCATTATCCGAAGAGGATAAAGGTGAATCTGTAGCCACACTCATCTGCGATATCCACCAGAAAGTCATACAACTTAAACTCTGGTATCTTTCTTCCATACGAGTACAAAATTAATTAGGGCTTTTGGTATCCATATGAAGAAGAGGGAGCAATGTAACATATTTGATCCCCTAGTTTTTGGAATATATAAAAAAAATGTGTATTAATATTCATACACTATATAACCAAACTATGTCGATACCCAATCAAACAGGCCCTGTTCATTATAAACAACAACATTCATGAAATCATGAAATCATGAAATCTCGTCACGAAATGAGCTTGAGGACGTTTCAGCAACTGAATGAAGGAGACCGGATACAGAGCCCAGAGGAAGAACCAGTGAAGCTTGAAGAACTTACCTGTTATAGTTGAGACTCGAACCCCTAGAACGCGGCGTCACGAAGAAAGGAGCGGAAAATCTGGAAGTGATGACCGTCACTGAAGATTGACGTACTGAGGTTGAAGTCCGGTGGAAATGGAGCCGTCGAGAAGAAAGAACCCGAGGAGAGAGTGAATTCAGGTGACGGAAATACTACCTCCCTTGCCTAAGATAACAACTCTTGCAACGTGCACAATTTCTGGTAACGGCTTATTCAAATGTGACAGATTTACATTCAGGCGACGGAATGTTAATTCCGTCAGCTTATTGCGTTCAGGTGACGGAAATACTACCTCCCTCGCCTAAGATAACAACTCTTGCACCCTCCAGAATTTGTGGTGACGGACCTTTGTGGTGACGAGATTATTTCCGTCACCTATATGCGTAGGGCTTGGGCATAACACACATGTGTGATCGTATGCACATGTCTCTTAGCCTTTACTAAGACAAAGTTGCAACTAAAACGAGGTACTAAAGCTAAAAAAGAAATAACTGCAAACATCTCAATCCCTTGAGACTAAACTAAGCCCAAAGAATAAAGTTAATCATCACAACACGTATTATTTGGTAATATTAGATTTCTTGAAGTTTAATGTGGATATATTGTTAAGATGTGTGGATATATTGTCCCACATCGACAATATGAGAATAACTGAACCTAGTATATAAGCACTAGGGCTACTCCTCCTATGGCCAATTGGTTTTAGGATGGAACCCCGAATGCTTATGTGTAAGGTTCACTTATGTGCATCCCCTCCACGTATTAGACCCTCCGGATTATAAAAGTTAAAGATAATTTAATATATATCCATATCCTACCTGTCTTCTGCTCAAAAGATACATCCGAAGTGCCCTCATCTTTATCGGTACTCTCCATATCTAACTTACGTCTCTTGGTCCTGAAATCGAGATCATGTTCCCAATTAATAGTTTCTTACAACTTTAGAAGTTTCTAAAAATTGATCATTGAGTATCATGACAAAATTAAGAACTCAACCACACTAGGCATGAAAGACAAACCTACTATTCCACATTGTGATTGAATAAACTTATTTATGACAAGTAATATGTTAATAATTCTTCCAGCACTAGCATGAGACCCTAAATGTTAGTCTGCATATGGGAACTGGGAAATATTTCCTCCAGATAGACTCCGACATATGATCAGGGGATAACGTCTATACACCTCAAAGTTCAAACCGATGTGTTTACAGTGTAAACATGATTAGAAGATGAATAGAAGAAATCCATCACAAAGCAATTTCATATATGCGGATCCTAGCAGTACTACCTCTGCTCTGAGTCTTCGTTATCGTCTTCCTCTTGATTTGGTGATGCATCAGGAGATCCAGAATCCAACTCGTCATCAAGAAAGGCCACGAAATCATCATTATCCGAAGAGGATAAAGGTGAATCTGTAGCCACACTCATCTGCGATATCCACCAGAAAGTCATACAACTTAAACTCTGGTATCTTTCTTCCATACGAGTACAAAATTAATTAGGGCTTTTGGTATCCATATGAAGAAGAGGGAGCAATGTAACATATTTGATCCCCTAGTTTTTGGAATATATAAAAAAAATGTGTATTAATATTCATACACTATATAACCAAACTATGTCGATACCCAATCAAACAGGCCCTGTTCATTATAAACAACAACATTCATGAAATCATGAAATCTCATCACGAACTGAGCTTGAGGACATTTCAGCAACTGAATGAAGGAGACCGGATACAGAGCCCAGAGGAAGAACCAGTGAAGCTTGAAGAACTTACCTGTTATAGTTGAGACTCGAACCCCTAGAACGTGGCGTCACGAAGAAAGGAGCGGAAAATCTGGAAGTGATGACCGTCACTGAAGATTGACATACTGAGGTTGAAGTCCGGTGGAAATGGAGCCGTTGAGAAGAAAGAACCCGAGGAGAGAGTGAATTCAGGTGACGAAAATACTACCTCCCTTGCCTAAGATAACAACTCTTGCAACGTGCACAATTTCTGGTAACGGCTTATTCAAATGTGACAGATTTACATTCAGGCGACGGAATGTTAATTCCGTCACCTTATTGCGTTCAGGTGACGGAAATACTACCTCCCTCGCCTAAGATAACAACTCTTGCACCCTCCAGAATTTGTGGTGACGGACCTTTGTGGTGACGAGATTATTTCCGTCACCTATATGCGTAGGGCTTGGGCATAACACACATGTGTGATCGTATGCACATGTCTCTTAGCCTTTACTAAGACAAAGTTGCAACTAAAACGAGGTACTAAAGCTAAAAAAGAAATAACTGCAAACATCTCAATCCCTTGAGACTAAACTAAGCCCAAAGAATAAAGTTAATCATCACAACACGTATTATTTGGTAATATTAGATTTCTTGAAGTTTAATGTGGATATATTGTTAAGATGTGTGGATATATTGTCCCACATCGACAATATGAGAATAACTGAACCTAGTATATAAGCACTAGGGCTACTCCTCCTATGGCCAATTGGTTTTAGGATGGAACCCCGAATGCTTATGTGTAAGGTTCACTTATGTGCATCCCCTCCACGTATTAGACCCGCCGGATTATAAAAGTTAAAGATAATTTAATATATATCCATATCCTACCTGTCTTCTGCTCAAAAGATCCATCCGAAGTGCCCTCATCTTCATCGGTACTCTCCATATCTAACTTACGTCTCTTGGTCCTGAAATCGAGATCATGTTCCCAATTAATAGTTTCTTACAACTTTAGAAGTTTCTAAAAATTGATCATTGAGTATCATGACAAAATTAAGAACTCAACCACACTAGGCATGAAAGACAAACCTACTATTCCACCCTGTGATTGAATAAACTTATTTATGATAAGTAATATGTTAATAATTCTTCCAGCACTAGCATGAGACCCTAAATGTTAGTCTGCATATGGGAACTGGGAAATATTTCCTCCAGATAGACTCCGACATATAATCAAGGGATAAAGTCTATACACTTCAAAGTTCAAACCGATGTGTTTACAGTGTAAACATGATTAGAAGATGAATAGAAGAAATCCATCACAAAGCAATTTCATATATGCGGATCCTAGCAGTACTACCTCTGCTCTGAGTCTTCGTTATCATCTTCCTCTTGATTTGGTGATGCATCAGGAGATCCAGAATCCAACTCGTCATCAAGAAAGGCCGCGAAATCATCATTATCCGAAGAGGATAAAGGTGAATCTGTAGCCACACTCATCTGCGATATCCACCAGAAAGTCATACAACTTAAACTCTGGTATCTTTCTTCCATACGAGTACAAAATTAATTAGGGCTTTTGGTATCCATATCTAGAAGAGGGAGCAATGTAACATATTTGATCCCCTAGTTTTTGGAATATATAAAAAAAATGTGTATTAATATTCATACACTATATAACCAAACTATGTCGATACCCAATCAAACAGGCCCTGTTCATTATAAACAACAACATTCATGAAATCATGAAATCATGAAATCTCATCACGAAATGAGCTTGAGGACGTTTCAGCAACTGAATGAAGGAGACCGGATACAGAGCCCAGAGGAAGAACCAGTGAAGCTTGAAGAACTTACCTGTTATAGTTGAGACTCGAACCCCTAGAACGTGGCGTCACGAAGAAAGGAGCGGAAAATCTGGAAGTGATGACCGTCACTGAAGATTGACATACTGAGGTTGAAGTCCGGTGGAAATGGAGCCGTTGAGAAGAAAGAACCCGAGGAGAGAGTGAATTCAGGTGACGAAAATACTACCTCCCTTGCCTAAGATAACAACTCTTGCAACGTGCACAATTTCTGGTAACGGCTTATTCAAATGTGACAGATTTACATTCAGGCGACGGAATGTTAATTCCGTCACCTTATTGCGTTCAGGTGACGGAAATACTACCTCCCTCGCCTAAGATAACAACTCTTGCACCCTCCAGAATTTGTGGTGACGGACCTTTGTGGTGACGAGATTATTTCCGTCACCTATATGCGTAGGGCTTGGGCATAACACACATGTGTGATCGTATGCACATGTCTCTTAGCCTTTACTAAGACAAAGTTGCAACTAAAACGAGGTACTAAAGCTAAAAAAGAAATAACTGCAAACATCTCAATCCCTTGAGACTAAACTAAGCCCAAAGAATAAAGTTAATCATCACAACACGTATTATTTGGTAATATTAGATTTCTTGAAGTTTAATGTGGATATATTGTTAAGATGTGTGGATATATTGTCCCACATCGACAATATGAGAATAACTGAACCTAGTATATAAGCACTAGGGCTACTCCTCCTATGGCCAATTGGTTTTAGGATGGAACCCCGAATGCTTATGTGTAAGGTTCACTTATGTGCATCCCCTCCACGTATTAGACCCGCCGGATTATAAAAATTAAAGATAATTTAATACATATCCACATCCTACCTGTCTTCTGCTCAAAAGATCCATCCGAAGTGCCCTCATCTTCATCGGTACTCTCCATATCTAACTTACGTCTCTTGGTCCTGAAATCGAGATCATGTTCCCAATTAATAGTTTCTTACAACTTTAGAAGTTTCTAAAAATTGATCATTGAGTATCATGACAAAATTAAGAACTCAACCACACTAGGCATGAAAGACAAACCTACTATTCCACCCTGTGATTGAATAAACTTATTTATGACAAGTAATATGTTAATAATTCTTCCAGCACTAGCATGAGACCCTAAATGTTAGTCTGCATATGGGAACTGGGAAATATTTCCTCCAGATAGACTCCGACATATGATCAGGGGATAAAGTCTATACACTTCAAAGTTCAAACCGATGTGTTTACAGTGTAAACATGATTAGAAGATGAATAGAAGAAATCCATCACAAAGCAATTTCATATCCGCGGATCCTAGCAGTACTACCTCTGCTCTGAGTCTTCGTTATCATCTTCCTCTTGATTTGGTGATGCATAAGGAGATCCAGAATCCAACTCGTCATCAAGAAAGGCCACGAAATCATCATTATCCGAAGAGGATAAAGGTGAATCTGTAGCCACACTCATCTGCGATATCCACCAGAAAGTCATACAACTTAAACTCTGGTATCTTTCTTCCATACGAGTACAAAATTAATTAGGGCTTTTGGTATCCATATCTAGAAGAGGGAGCAATGTAACATATTTGATCCCCTAGTTTTTGGAATATATAAAAAAAATGTGTATTAATATTCATACACTATATAACCAAGCTATGTCGATACCCAATCAAACAGGCCCTGTTCATTATAAACAACAACATTCATGAAATCATGAAATCATGAAATCTCATCACGAAATGAGCTTGAGGACGTTTCAGCAACTGAATGAAGGAGACGGGATACAGAGCCCAGAGGAAGAACCAGTGAAGCTTGAAGAACTTACTTGTTATAGTTGAGACTCGAACCCCTAGAACGTGGCGTCACGAAGAAAGGAGCGGAAAATCTGGAAGTGATGACCGTCACTGAAGATTGACGTACTGAGGTTGAAGTCCGGTGGAAATGGAGCCGTTGAGAAGAAAGAACCCGAGGAGAGACAGGTGACGAAAATACTACCTCCCTTGCCTAAGATAACAACTCTTGCAACGTGCACAATTTCTGGTAACGGCTTATTCAAATGTGACAGATTTACATTCAGGCGACGGAATGTTAATTCCGTCACCTTATTGCGTTCAGGTGACGGAAATACTACCTCCCTCGCCTAAGATAACAACTCTTGCACCCTCCAGAATTTGTGGTGACGGACCTTTGTGGTGACGAGATTATTTCCGTCACCTATATGCGTAGGGCTTGGGCATAACACACATGTGTGATCGTATGCACATGTCTCTTAGCCTTTACTAAGACAAAGTTGCAACTAAAACGAGGTACTAAAGCTAAAAAAGAAATAACTGCAAACATCTCAATCCCTTGAGACTAAACTAAGCCCAAAGAATAAAGTTAATCATCACAACACGTATTATTTGGTAATATTAGATTTCTTGAAGTTTAATGTGGATATATTGTTAAGATGTGTGGATATATTGTCCCACATCGACAATATGAGAATAACTGAACCTAGTATATAAGCACTAGGGCTACTCCTCCTATGGCCAATTGGTTTTAGGATGGAACCCCGAATGCTTATGTGTAAGGTTCACTTATGTGCATCCCCTCCACGTATTAGACCCGCCGGATTATAAAAGTTAAAGATAATTTAATACATATCCACATCCTACCTGTCTTCTGCTCAAAAGATCCATCCGAAGTGCCCTCATCTTCATCGGTACTCTCCATATCTAACTTACGTCTCTTGGTCCTGAAATCGAGATCATGTTCCCAATTAATAGTTTCTTACAACTTTAGAAGTTTCTAAAAATTGATCATTGAGTATCATGACAAAATTAAGAACTCAACCACACTAGGCATGAAAGACAAACCTACTATTCCACCGTGTGATTGAATAAACTTATTTATGATAAGTAGTATGTTAATAATTCTTCCAGCACTAGCATGAGACCCTAAATGTTAGTCTGCATATGGGAACTGGGAAATATTTCCTCCAGATAGACTCCGACATATGATCAGGGGATAAAGTCTATACACTTCAAAGTTCAAACCGATGTGTTTACAGTGTAAACATGATTAGAAGATGAATAGAAGAAATCCATACAAAGCAATTTCATATCTGCGGATCCTAGCAGTACTACCTCTGCTCTGAGTCTTCGTTATCATCTTCCTCTTGATTTGGTGATGCATCAGGAGATCCAGAATCCAACTCGTCATCAAGAAAGGCCGCGAAATCATCATTATCCGAAGAGGATAAAGGTGAATCTGTAGCCACACTCATATGCGATATCCACCAGAAAGTCATACAACTTAAACTCTGGTATCTTTCTTCCATACGAGTACAAAATTAATTAGGGCTTTTGGTATCCATATCTAGAAGAGGGAGCAATGTAACATATTTGATCCCCTAGTTTTTGGAATATATAAAAAAAATGTGTATTAATATTCATACACTATATAACCAAACTATGTCGATACCCAATCAAACAGGCCCTGTTCATTATAAACAACAACATTCATGAAATCATGAAATCTCGTCACGAAATGAGCTTGAGGACGTTTCAGCAACTGAATGAAGGAGACCGGATACAGAGCCCAGAGGAAGAACCAGTGAAGCTTGAAGAACTTACCTGTTATAGTTGAGACTCGAACCCCTAGAACGCGGCGTCACGAAGAAAGGAGCGGAAAATCTGGAAGTGATGACCGTCACTGAAGATTTTTTGTACTGAGGTTGAAGTCCGGTGGAAATGGAGCCGTCGAGAAGAAAGAACCCGAGGAGAGAGTGAATTGAATTTGGAGACTGAACCCTAATCGAATTCTGATTTGGGAGACTGGTGTTCGAATTTCAAATCAATTCATCTTTGTGTAGATCAAAGTCAAACCAAGAACGCATAGCCCAGATTGGAGAAAGCCTATGAATCAGTTATCCCAAAGAGTAAAGAGTAAGACAAACAAATCAAAGAAACAATCCATGGGCCTCATCCAATTGAGGTCCATCAAGAAAGCCCAGCCCAAATATCCACCACATTAGTCCATTTAACGGGCCTCAAGTCCTCAACAAGCCATAGTCAACTAAAGATAAACCTGAAACCCCGAGCCTATGATCCCTAGCCTAGACCCTAATCAAACCGCTTAGATTTGAAATTCGCAATTTGAAACATTTTAGTGTTGTTTTTTCATGAACGAATGATTGAAATATGTTAGGAATGCATGAATCAGTGAATTTTGACAAAATAATTTGACAAAAATAATATAAAAAAAAAGATTTAAAGGTATTCAAAAATTCGTAACTAATCGTTCATACGCCTTGTGTGTGTTGAGATATGTCGAAATGCAAGCTTCACATTGAAAGACCCCGTAAAAATTCAGTTTTCATGCCAGGACCTAACATGAGAACTGTATTTTCACGCTGGGTGTTAGTGTGAAATTTTTTTTTTCCTACTTTGGTCTTTGGGTCCTAGCGTTAGTGCTTTTCTTTTTTCAAAATTTTGAGCTTTTTACCCCGGTTCTGTAATAAACCGTGATATATACCTATACTTTATAACCCAATTGCTAGCAGAACTTGGGTTATAGGTTATAAAAATTGTAAAAAAAGATACACGTGGGCTTCCAACGTGGGATTTATAATTGTACTTGTTACATTAATAACCGTAGTAAAACTTTTTGTAATGTAAGCGAATTCGTAATGTAATTATTTATTTCTATAGGTTGTGAATTTCGTTTTTAGTGAATTTTATAGGCCTTAAATATCTGTTAGATTATATGTGGGTTAATTATTCGTCACATGCCTCCTCAAACATTTATATTACATAAGCAATTAAGTAAATACTATTATACAAATATAATATGTATATTGTATAAGTTGTAAATTGAACATTATCAATTAATTATTTTTTCTAACACAAATATTTTTACAACGTAATATATTTTAAAATACACATATTAGTATAAAATTATAGTATACGACTTTTTAGTATAAATTTATTGTTTATTTTATTAAATATTGTCAAATATAAACATTGGTAAAAATTTATTATATGTACTATGTAGTATATACAACTATATTTATATTTATTTATTTATTTATTTTAAATCCGGATATTCCCGGATATCCGGTGATCCGCGGATATCCGAGGATCCGCAGATATCCAATGATCCGTGGATATTTGGCGATCCGTCGATCCGCGGATATCCGAAAATATCCGGATATCCGCGGGTATCCGTTTTTTACCCGGATATCCGCGGATATCCGAATGCCTAAAACTCCAATCCGTATCCGATCCGGTGATCCGGGAAAATCTCCCGGATCGGATCGGATTCGGACCGGATCAAAACGGATATAAAATACTCGGGTTTTTTCGGACCGGACCGACGGATTTTTCGGACCGGATCGACGGATAGGATTGCTTTTGCCCACCCCTACCTATTCATAAGTCTGCTGGTATGAACCGTTCCCAATTACCGATTGAAAAAAAAAAATTGCATATTACTTAGGTGACGGAATTATCCAATTCCGCTGCTACAATTTATTTAAAAATTTAGGCGAATTTTTTTTGGCTCTTATTACCCCGCTTTTATTTTAGAATATTGAATTGATTTTTTTTATTGTAACATCTAGGTGACGGAATTATCCTATTCCGCTACTACAATTTATTTAAAAATTTAGGCGAATTTTTTTTGGCTCTATTTATCCCGCTTTTGTTTTAGAATATTATATTGATTTTTTTATTGTAACATTTAGGAGACGGAATTATCCTATTCCGCTGCTACAATTTATTTAAAAATTTAGGCGAATTTTTTTGGCTCTATTTATCCCGCTTTTGTTTTAGAATATTGAATTGTTTTTTTTATTGTAACATTTAGGCGACAAAAATGCTTAAGTCCGCTGCTTGAATTGCATTAGGCGGCGGCATTTTCTAAGTCCGTCGCATGGTAACCTTATTTCCAAAAAAACAATTTCATTTATGTGATCAAGACTGTTGCCTGATTTTCAATCTTAGAATAGAAAAAAATTATACCCTAAAATGTAAAAAGCAAATGTACTTGATCAATTTAACAAAACATAAATTTGTTTTACAAACCGTTTTGAGTTTTCAAAAAATGCAAATACACAATTTTCTTTCATATAATCAATCATCTTCTTCTTATCCAAATTGTGCATGATCTTCTTCTTCACCAAATCGTCTCCCGTCTTCGTCTTTGTCTTCCTCTTCGTCTTCCACTTTGTCTTCCTCTTCTTCCACTTCAAGGTCAATAGTAACATCAAAGACTCCGTTATATATCATGTTGTGCTCTTGATAGGGTTCTTCAACGTGATTTCCAATAGGAGGTCTCCCATCTTCATGTGTTGCAAGTGTTCTAGGATCATACACATTCCTATGAGAGCTCACATTAACTACTTTCCAATTCTCACCCGCTTTCGGATCATCCACGTAAAATACTTGTTTTGCCTTGGTCGCAAGACAAAAAGGAGAATCTTCATACCAACTACTACTAGTATCAACAGATATCATGCCATGATCTACCTTTGTACTGTCATTGTTATAAGGATCGGTATCATACCACCTACACTTGAACAATACAACTGGCATCCGATCTGTGTATAAAAGTTCGACCACATATTCAAGGATCCCATAGTAGTTGGTATTATCTGTCTCTACCATCACTCCACAATTTTGTGTTTGCAAGTATCGATCTTTATCCCATGATATGAACTTGACCCCATTCACATAACAAGAAGAATAGACAGAGTGGCTTTGTGGTCTTCTAGCCAAATTGAGCACCCCTGACTTTAAGTAAGGATCTCCAGAGCTATTAAGTGCTTCAACCTGTAAGATTCACAATATTAGTGTAGGTTGGATGGTAATAGAGATTGTACAATGGAAAACACAGTTTATGTGTATGTACCCAATCTAGGAAGTAAAGATGAAAATAAATCATACGTGAATTCTCGTCAGAGTATGGATATTGTTCCATATAAAGTCTTTGATGTTCGGACATATAGTATCTCACTTCTTCACATTCAAGCAAAACTTGACAGTGAGCCTTAAAGATCTCGTGTTCTTCTAACCTAACACGAGACCTACAAGGATCTGGACACACAAGCATGGTTCCAATGAGCCTTAAAGATCTCCCACTGACTTTGTCGCACCCCCCTTTTTCTTAAAGCGGCACGAGCTTTTGGACCGTCTTTAAACTTTCCTTCAATACTAAGAATGGTTCCAATGATGTTATCAACTACGTTCTTTTCAATATGCATGACATCAAAAGCATGTATCACCTTTAGAAAATTCCAATGAGACAATCTCCAGAAGATGCACTTGTTACTCCAACATACTCTGTTCCTTGGATTATACGGGACCTTGAAGTTTTCAACACAGCACCCAAAACAGTTTCTGTGCTCCCAAGATATAACGGGGTTTGAGCCTTTAATAAAAGTCTGTCATACTTCTGATAATCTTCATCAATAACATCATCAAAAGTAGGATCATCACTATCACTATTGTCTTGACCTAAACCATCATCAAATCCATCATGATAATGGAAACGATTATGCACAATGTTCATAACAGGATCCATAGAAGAACCGAAACCACTGTTGGAAGATGCCATATATCGAGAAGCTGATTTCTGAGTTCATCAATTCTCGATTCATGTGAAACTTCACCATGTTTGTCTCACACCGTATATAGAGATCAAATGCCTTTAGTAGACAAGTAAGAATACATGGTATGGATGTCAACCGAAAGTCCACTATTTCGACATTTCTTGCAAGGACACAAAAAATGTGTCTTCTCAGGCGACGTTTCTCTAACACAATTCACAAAGTCAAAAGTCCCTTTAAGGTATCTTCGATCAGTAAGACAAAATTGCATCCAACTCTTATCCATTTTCATAAATAGCAAATGAGTCAAACCATTAAACATATTTTCTAACAAACAACACATTTTCTATTTCATTTCATATCCAAATAAACCAATCCAATTTTCTGCTAATTCCACGACACAAAAAACAACTCGATTTCTACTTTAGTTCATATTCTAACAAAAAAAAATCCATTTTCTATTAAAGACCATTCCATATCCTAACAATACAAAAATTCCAACACTATTCAAACAAATACAAATCACCAATTAACACACATAACACAAATCACCAACAAATATAGCTCAAAATTCAAACACTCATCAAACTAATAACAAATCACAAACAAAAAAATTCCAACATGAAGAGAAAAAAAAAATAATATAAAACGAAAATTTAAATAATTACGTACCTAAAACAATGGAGTATAGGAGGTTTGACAACCAATTAACTTGTATTAGATTCTTTCAATTTGAAAAAAAAATAAGGGTGGAAGAAAGGAAGAAAGTCAAGAAGAAATGAACGAATGAAGGTTGAAGAAGGGGGTATAAACCCGGCCAATTAAAACATCTGGTACGTGCTCAACTAACGAATTAAATGTGACAACTTTACATTTAGGCGGCGGAATTCACATTTCCGTCGCCTTATTTCATTCAGGTGACGGAAATACTACCTCCCTTGCCTAAGATAACAACTCTTGCACCCTCCAGAATTTGTGGTGACGAGATTATTTCCGTCATCTATATGTTTAGGTGACGGAATGCAAAAGTTTCCGCTGCCTGAATATATTTAGGTGACGGAACTAAATATCCGCCGCCCGAAATGTTTAAGGTGACGGAACTAAAAAGACTCGTCACCGAGTTGCAATCTGGCGTAGTGTTTGTTTGATTTACATTTACGTTCAAATTGTGTCATTTTCACGTTGAAATGAGCACAACGTTTTAAGTCTTAAATATTGTGCCTTGGCGTTGGTCTCATTCATCCAAGTAGTACCATACGATTATTTTTTTTTTTTTGAAAATAGAAAGTGGGTCAGAAGGCCAAAAAATCGATAGACGGTCAAACCATTATGAAAAACCACAAATATAAAAATAATACACAAAAATACATCAAAATGAAACCGAAAACAAAAAAGTGTTCAAGAAAAAGCAAGATGGTCCAGTCAACATGATCGTCAAAATGAAATCATACGATTTATTACTTACATGTCAAAAGAATGTTGTCAATTGTTTTATATTTTTTGAATAATTCAAACGTTTTTGCACTCACTTATTAGTTGACTTGATCCAATATATACGTAGCTTCGATGTTAAAAATTCTCAATTTATAACATTGTTTTCTAAGTTTGACCCTATATTATTCCAGAAATTTTTTAACAACGTAACTTATATTGCATTGATACAAAAAAAAGAAAAGAAAATTTACAAACAACGTATTTGTCTTAAAGAACATATATAATTTAAGTGTAGTTACGATAGGAGATAATGCATTTTGGGTCGACTAGCCATGGAAATTTAACTTCTCCATAAAAGTTCACTCTTTTAATGCTTGAAACAAATACAAAATGAAACAGGTCAAGTGGAAATGAGAACTAAACAATTAATAGAAAAAACATAACACAAACAACACCCGCGATAATGGGACTAATATGATAAGGGCTAAAATGAGTATCTCGAGTCTCACAAATAATAATACAAGACACGTTTGTAGTATGTGGGTCAAGATTGAACACAACAAGATTGAATTAATGATTGGAATGATTAAATGTAAAGAACAAAAATCAAATATAATAGAAGGAAGGATCGAGTCAACCATTAGTATGGAGTCGGCTCAATCAAGACAAAAGATTATGAATTGAGTGAAGTAATAAAACAAAACATAGACACCACATGTAGTCGAGTTGACCAATGAAGTGGTCGACTCAACACAATAACAATTAGAGAGGAAAAGAGGGGCGTGAATCGATTTAATTCAGTCAACAAAAAATAGAAAAGGTAGCAACAATATAAATGATTATAAAGATATTTCAGAACATAAATCACCACAAACCTAAATCATAGGCTTCATGAATTTCCTCATAATAGAATCTTCACTTATATTCATATCCAAATTGCTATATAGTCAATGCTATTAAGCAAATAATCTTACGCAACTCTCGCATCATGTAAGAAATTAAAGCATAAATTCATACAACTCCCACATCTTGCAAACAACACATAGAATAAATAGATTGAAGTATCATCTACGCGCAACTCTAGCATATTGCGTTGGAGGATCATTAGACTATCAAAATATATGAATTAAGACATACAATCAAATAACATAAACAATCATAAATACCATATATCTATCATGCAAAGTCGAACTCTCCAAATCCTAGAACAATGAGATATTTTCAAGACATAACTTTAAAATTATCCATTATTAATTCATAAAAACATTTAGTGGTCGAGCCGATCGGTGAAAGAGATTGTGTCGACCCGGAGGTCAGCTTAACGCCTATGAAGTTTTCCAAATCTGAATTTTATTGTAAAAACCGGATGAAAATCTTAATGTTTGAATAACCTTATTTTTAAGGTTTGAGGATAATCCTAACAACGCTAACTAGGAAAAGAAAAACAAACTAAAGAGTCAAAGCATGTCTTCCAACTAAATCTATCTCTAAGAGAAGACATCGGAGAAAGAGAGAACGAGGCTTCCAAACTCTAGTATTAAACTCTAAATGGTCGATCTGATCAAATACAATGAATTGACTCAACCTAGTGCAAAACACAATGTCTGGAATAAGTGGTCACATTCTCTTCACATGATATCAGTCAATCGACATCATCGACCAACTCAATTGTTTGTAATCTTCGATCACTTCTTCATTTCTTCATCTCTCAACTTTCAATCCTTCAGTTTGGACCAAGACTTTATCGACCTCGGGGAGAACCTTAGCCAGTAGTAGACATTCTCCAAAGATTTTTCATTCGTGCTCCAAAAGGGTAGAATGGATGCATTTTCATAAAAAAAAGAGTACTCCAAAACAACAAAGTTAAGGAAAACTATTAAAAAACCATGCAAAACTATCTTATATGTTCAAGAAAGGTATGTAAAAATCACGTTAAAATAGATTATATAAGTTACAAAAATATTGATTTGCTTAGCAGTTTAGTGGTGCCTATATGCTCGGGGGACACAATAGTTTGGAATCTATGCAACGGCACGTCCATAATGATTAATCGATTCAATATCATTATACATACACACATATACCATTGCATAATTGGTTAAGCAGCAAAAGCATTGGAATTTTCCAAACTTTCATTTCCTATCAGTTAACATCAAAACATGCATAAAAAGTATTCAATGCATTACAAGGGTGACACCTTAAAACTACAAGCAAAAAGGTCATTCTCCAAAAGCTTGTCAATGAGCCCCTCCCCCTACTTTTCCTCATGTTTTAATGCTGCAATCTTCTTTACAACTTTGACCTATACAAAAATGAGGTGACCCACATACAACGTTTCGTCAGGGTCATTACTTCTTTTGCTTGACAGGGAACTTATCCTCAGGCTGCCTTTTCCACAAGTAGTTGGAAGCTTCTATCCACCGAGGATGGACAAGAAACTTCTTCTCCTTCAAAGCCCACCGTGACTTGTCTGTCCCGAGATCATATGAGACTACGTGTGTGACTGACGGGTCCACCTCCGTGCAACATGTCACCCCCAACTTCTCCGCCATTTTCCAGTAGAAATTGTCATTGGGAGCACACGAGGTAGGAAACACCCGGCTGAAGACGACCTTGCAGTCTTCGAGAACCTCTTTCCTGATGGTCTGCAGAACCTGCAATTCATCGAAAATAAAATGTTAACCTTAAAAAGTGTCAATAAATGGATTAAATAGTTGAATGCATCATGTGTTTTGTTTATACCTCTCTCACATCTCTTGCAGCAATGTCATCCTCTCTCTCCTGGTGGAAGATTGCATTTAGTGATATTATAATAGACGCAAGAACTTGTGTGTTAATACGTGTGAAAAGAATTATGGAAAAAAGGCACGGACCAGATTAAAGAACATGCTATGGACGCGCTTTAGAACTCCAAGTACAGTAGCGAGTGCGCCGTCTTCCTCATTCTCGTCACTCTTCAACTCAGAAAGTGACTTCACACTGAATCCAAACTGACGGCAGCTTGAAGAAAAATAATGATATCTGTCCATCAAAATGAGATTATCCTTGTGCTTCTACCAAACCTGAAAGCAGCACATCAAGTGTTTGAAGGGATGGGAAAAGGTAAGAAACTGCAAAAGTTACCAAAGAAAGAAAACCAAGTATCACATCATTTATCCCCTATATTTTTAATGCATGACTACAAGCTAAATGATTCTACCGATGAAACCAACTGTTTACAGTTACTTACACTCTCTGTATCATCCAATATCAGAACAGCATTGTCCATCCCAAGAACCACATCAAGTCCCTTTTGATGCTTTTGGGTGCAATCACCTTGGGAGATGACTCTAGAATCAAAATATAATTTCCCCAGATCGAGCAAATCAGCCATTCGAAACGCATAAGATTGTTCACCCATTGTGTAGATGTACATCTCAAACATGCCAGAGACCTCCTTAAGAAAACTACGAACAAATGGTCTAAGCTTTGTGACCATCCGGATCATATCTAGCTTGAATAAGCTTCCGTTTGAGACATCTACAATTTTGTAATTTTCAAGTCAAATAAAACAAAATAACAGGATTAATTAGAGTGAAGAAGCATATTGCAGAACATTTGTATCAATTAAGTTTCAGTGGAAACTCGAAGCACATATTGACGAAGATGAGGAAGGGACTGATATCACATGAAAATCAATGCAAACAGCCGAACACAATTTTGGAAAAAAAAACATGGCAAAGCATTAAACTACTACTACTACTACTACATATGATCAGGGGATAAAGTCTATACACTTCAAAGTTCAAACCGATGTGTTTACAGTGTAAACATGATTAGAAGATGAATAGAAGAAATCCATCACAAAGCAATTTCATATCTGCGGATCCTAGCAGTACTACCTCTGCTCTGAGTCTTCATTATCATCTTCCTCTTGATTTGGTGATGCATCAGGAGATCCAGAATCCAACTCGTCATCAAGAAAGGCCGCGAAATCATCATTATCCGAAGAGGATAAAGGTGAATCTGTAGCCACACTCATCTGCAATATCCACCAGAAAGTCATACAACTTAAACTCTGGTATCTTTCTTCCATACGAGTACAAAATTAATTAGGGCTTTTGGTATCCATATCTAGAAGAGGGAGCAATGTAACATATTTGATCCCCTAATTTTTGGAATATATAAAAAAAAATGTGTATTAATACTCATACACTATATAACCAAACTATGTCGATACCCAATCAAACAGGCCCTGTTCATTATAAACAACAACATTCATGAAATCATGAAATCATGAAATCTCGTCACGAAATGAGCTTGAGGACGTTTCAGCAACTGAATGAAGGAGACCGGATACAGAGCCCAGAGGAAGAACCAGTGAAGTGATAGCATGAATTATAGTCTATATTTTGGGATTTGTTTGGACGTTTTATCTTTCATAATCTGCATGTTTGTATGTACATTATGTGACTTTACTACCATTTCATCTACCTTTGCGAGAATCGAGGTCTACACCTAGTTTTGTTGTAATTGCAGGTAAAATGGTACGTTTTGCATCAAAAAGGAGCGAAAGGAGTCATGAGTCATTTGGAGCTACATCCAGGGAGCATAGCCATGGATTAAAGATTTACTTTGGAGCAGATTCAAGAGATTTCACATCCTGTTTTGAATCACCTCGGTTGACCAGAGATTCATCTCGACCGAGGCGATCCAGAGACGCCGACTCGACCGAGGCGAACACCTAGGACGCGGCGAGAATATTTTATTCTTGGAGGAGATCTTTTAAACTTGGAAAGTGATCTTATATTTTTGGGCTGGGCTCCTGGATGGAAGGAGATATGCAGAATATATATTTTACCTATATTTATGGGAGAATATCTTTCTAAGATTTATTATCTTTGGAGGGTTATTTTCCTATAAAAAGGGTCGGATTTCCACAATTCCGACATCCCGCTTACACCAAAGGATCCGCTATCGCAGCAGCAGCAGCATACTCCATTTTTGGAGAGAGTTGAAGAACCTTTTTGAAGGTTAAAGGAAGGTTGAAGATCATAGCTTTTATAGCTTTTTGGAGGGTTTTGTAAGATTGTTTTCAATTCCTTCCCTTGTTGTCTTGTCTTGTTGGATTGTTATCCAAGGAACGCTTTTGTTGTGATATTTGATTCAGTTATTGAAGTCTTTTCATTAAATTCTTCTTTGTTCAAATATTCACATTCTTCCCATACATTTAATACTTTCATAATGATGATGAGTGGCTAATTTCTTTGTGTGATTCTAGGGTGATTGGCTGAAGGTTGTGGGAAAAACAATGATAGAATAATCTTAGATTCCAGTAGAATCCTGAAAGTTCGAGTCTTTAACCTTAACCCTAAGCATCTCGTTCGGTTGATGAACATCTCGGCCGGGGTGGAATTCTTTTGATCGAGGTGACTTATCCGACCTTAAACAGAAAGTTAAGTGTTAGAGTTTACTAAATCCTATTCTTATTACACCTTTCTGGTTCAATGCAAGCTTAGGATGAGACTTACCCGGTAATTCCTTAGTTTGTGTACCAACGATCATAAGTGTAGGTAATAAAGGTTTATCCTTTATTGGGGTTTGAGTGTGCTTCCATCCCATCTTTGTGAGTTAGCCTGAGACTTACCCGGTAAAGGTTGATTCTATTCCCTTAGATGGTGTGTTAGTTTGAGGTTATAGTTCTTTATCTTGATTCCTTGATACTTACCCGGTAATAGGAGTTACGGTTTAGGATTAGTGTGTAGTGAGACTTACCCGGTGATCTACTCCACTCTAGTAACACCTTCCCCACGCAAAAATCTCAGCTTTGTCCGCTTATCTATAGATCTTGAGTTGGAACCACAACTAGATGCTTTAATCCCTAGAATTGCATGTTTGCTTTATTGACTTCTTATTCATCTTTGATTGTATTAATCGCTCTTGTGGTTAACATTGACATTAGCACACCGTATTGACTCAGTTTCACCGAGTCCCTGTGATCGACCCCTGGAATTTTCTTGCTTTTACTACGATTGACCCGTACACTGCGGGTTCACATCCTTGTTTTAAGCTTAAGTCTAGGGTTATAAATTTAAAGCTTGCACACACCGTTTGGAGCGAACAAGTTTTTGGCGCCGTTGCCGGGGACTTGGTCTAGACCGAGCCGGTACGGTTTGCTCTTGGGGCGCTTGCCCCGTTTTGTCTAACCACTCTACTCGAGTGACTTTTGCAGGTTCTTTCTTAGGTATATGCGAAGAACCCGCACTGGGAAGGAAATCGTTCCTTACGATCCCGAACCAGAAAAGACATACAAGCGACGCTTAAGAGAAGCGAAGATGGCCCAACAAGACGATCGCGATCTTGCGGCCCAATTAAAAGAGGCGCTAGAGCTGCTACGCCTCAGCAAGGAAGAACTCAGGCAAGAGAAAGAAGAAAATCACACCAAGACCGCAGCAATCGAAGCTGAGATAGCGGTCATACGAAACCAGATTCTGTTTCGACCGAGGGAAGATCCCCCTGTTGATCCTCGACCGATGCAGGATCCAGTAGTTGACCAGCAACCGAGGCAAATCCCAGTACCTGACGCCCCGGTCGAAGTGGTTCCACCTCGGATGCCAGTCCGAGATGTTCTTCTTGCAGGAATCCCACAAACCCTAGGTCAAAGGATGGACCCTAATCAACAGCTGAGGCGTCCAGGGGTGAACCTAGGAGATCCAGCGGATCATGACTACGAACTTCGACCGCAAGTTCTGTCCATGATTCGCCAATGCCAATTCGGAGGGCTAGAGAAAGAGTCACCACATCAACATCTTCAAAACTACGAGATCTTGATGGAGACCTTGCGACCCTCCAGAATTGAAAATAACAACTACAAGCTAAGACCTTTTTACTTTTCTTTAAAAGATAGAGCTGTTACTTGGTATCAATCTCTTCCTCCAGGAAAAATCAGCACATGGGAGGAGATGACTACGAAATTCTTGACCAAATTCTTTCCCCCCTCAAAGACCGCCGAAATGAGAGGGAAGATCAATGCTTTCATTATGAAGGACAAGGAGAGCTTGTCCAAATCTTGGGAGCGGTTCAAGGATATTCTTTTGGATTGCCCACATCATGGGATTCCAAAGATCTAGTTGTTGGAGATCTACTTCAAAGGGCTGGACGGAAGCACCCAGTTCAACCTCCAACTACTCTCCGCCGGTACCTTCATGGACATGGCAATTGATGATGCTTGGGACTTCATTGAGAAGCAGGCCTTGCACATGGAGAAATACACCCACCAAGGAGCTGAAGGTGGAGTTAAAAGAGTCAACTTTCAAGACACTCAATCCAACAACAATCAACTCACGTCTTTGACAAATGACGTGAAACAATTGAAGGAGCTCTTGATGGCTCAAACTAAGAAGGAAGAGCAAGGGCAAAGGAACAACAACAACAACGGATACCGTAACAACAACGGTCCCTGAAACAACAACTACAACAACAACAATAGAGGATCCAATAGCAACAACTGGAGGGCGAATAACCAAAATCACGGTAACAATCATTCAAACTCCAACTCTAATGATTCCTCTAACCCTTTCCTCTCTTCCCCTTCTTCTTCTACTCCATTGAAGAGCCAAGGGCAAGGATCAAGTTCGTCTCAGCCAGAAAAGAAAGACGCAGTTCTGGAGGCTATCTTGATCAAGCTTAGCGCTATGGAGAATTCTATGACTTCATTTTCAAGAGCCCAAAAGTCCTTTGAACAACAACTTGCTAAT
Source organism: Fagopyrum esculentum (assembly GCA_033239045.1). Classification (NCBI taxonomy): domain Eukaryota; kingdom Viridiplantae; phylum Streptophyta; class Magnoliopsida; order Caryophyllales; family Polygonaceae; genus Fagopyrum; species Fagopyrum esculentum. The sequence continues at coordinate 121,697,647 of BSUD01000004.1, forward strand.
AGGGCGAATGAAGCGCCAAGAGATCCAGGGAAGCTTCCAGCAAAGACGGAAACTAACCCTAAGGGCCAGTGCATGGCCATAACGACGAGGAGTGGACTCAAAACTGCAGATCTAGTACCTCGCTCGACGTAGACCACCTCGGTCCAGATCCAGTCGAAGAACACCTCGACCGAGATGACGACCGAGGCGGAGCAACAGAAAGCAGGAGGAACGACTGAAACTTATACTCCACCTCCTGCATACAAACCACCACTTCCATTCCCTCAGTCCAGAGCCAGAGCACATCTAGACAAGCACTTTGGTAAGTTTCTTGACTTGATGAATAAGCTGCATATTAATATTCCTTTCCTTGATGCTATTTTAGGTATGCCCGCCTATGGGAAGTTCTTAAAGGAAATCCTATCAAGGAAGAGGAAGCTGGAGGATGTTGGTGAAGTTAGGATGACATCTAAATCTTCGGAGCTTATCAAAATCATGAAGGAAAAGATGCCACCTAAGTTGAGAGATCCCGGCTCATTTTGCATTCCCATTCAAGTTGGGGATGTCACTTGTGAAGCCCTTTGTGATCTAGGAGCCAGCGTGAGCATCATCCCGCTAGAGCTATGCACTAAGATCGGTCTTGGAGAGCCCAAGCCGGTCAAGATTCGACTTTACATGGCGGATCGCTCCATTACCCATCCCGTGGGTATCTTGGAAGACGTTCCGGTCAAGTTAGGTAACTTCTATCTACCTATAGATTTTGTTGTACTTGACATTCCCGCAGACTATCCAGTACCTATTATTCTCGGAGGCCATTTCTAGCAACTTCGGGTTGCAACGTGGATTGCAAGAACGCCAAGTTGAAATTCAACGTTGGTGGCGATGAGGTGGAGTTTGCACTACTTGAAGCCATGAAAGGGGAGCAGCTAACTGATGATATCTTCAACATCTACGATGAAGAAGAATCAAGAGAATTGGTGAGCTCTATCCTTATTAACGAACCACTCGAAAGAGTTATTAGCTTCAGTTTAATGGAGGAAGGTATAGATGCTTCTTGTGATGCAGATATACGGAGCTTGAAGGCACTGGAAGAGGATCCAGGAGCTAAAACTGAGAAGCTAGTCAAGGAGACGAAGATCTCCAGTCCCGGATCCAGTAGCAGTACCTCGACCGAGGCACTTTCTGGACCAAGCGAGGCGACTGAAGAACACATCGGTCAACGCCTCTGCGCCTCGACCGAGATCGATGGCGAGACGATTCTAACTGAGACTACATCGAGTCCAGTTTCTGACACCACTCCACTGGAAAGAGGAAGCAAAGATCCCTCCCAGAAAGCACCCCCAGTTGTGGAGCTTAAACAACTCCCTAGTCACTTGAGGTATATCTTTCTTGGACCGGATTCTACTTATCCCGTTATTGTTAGTGCTTCCCTTTCCGATTCTGAATTGTCTAAATTAATGCATGTCCTGAGAAAGCATCGAAGAGCTATAGGTTACACTACAGATGATCTTATTGGCATTAAACCTTCTTTCTGCATGCATAGAATTCTAATGGAAGATAATCATAAGACTTCACGGGAACCTCAAAGACGGTTAAATCCGATCATGAAAGAGGTTGTGAAGAAGGAAGTTCTTAAGTTGTTGGATGCAGGTATTATTTATCCTATCTCGGACAGCAAGTGGGTTAGCCCGGTGCATGTCGTTCCGAAGAAAGGAGGGATGACCGTTGTGACGAATAAGAACAACGAGTTGATTCCAACGAGGACCGTTACGGGCTGGAGAGTTTGCATCGATTATAGGAAGCTGAACACGGCGACTCGGAAGGATCATTTTCCGCTTCCCTTCATTGATCAAATGCTCGAACGGTTGGCCCAGCATTCACACTTTTGCTACTTGGACGGCTATAGTGGTTTCTTCCAGATTCCTATCCATCCGGATGATCAAGAGAAGACCACTTTCACTTGTCCTTGGGGGATGTTTGCCTATCGGAGGATGCCATTTGGATTGTGCAATGCACCCGCTACCTTCCAGCGATGCATGATGGCTATCTTTTCCGAGTACATAGAGGAGATCATGGAGGTATTCATGGATGATTTTTCTGTATATGGTTCCTCTTTTGATGATTGCCTATCTAACCTTTCTCTAGTGCTTAAAAGATGTGAAGACACTAACCTTGTTTTAAATTGGGAGAAGTGTCATTTTATGGTTAATGAAGGCATTGTGCTAGGACACCTCGTTTCTAATCGAGGTATTGAGGTCGATCGAGCTAAGATCGAGACTATTGAGAAACTCCCTCCTCCTTGTTCTGTTAAAGGTGTGAGGAGTTTTCTCGGGCATGCAGGTTTCTACAGGAGATTCATCAAGGACTTCTCTAAGATTTCTAAACCTCTAACTAACCTCTTGAATAAAGATGTTGTTTTTGAGTTTTCGCAGGAGTGTCTTGATGCTTTTTACAGGATTAAGGAAGCGTTGATCTCCGCTCCCATTATCCAGCCTCCTGATTGGACCTTGCCCTTTGAGGTCATGTGTGACGCTAGTTATGTAGCCGTAGGAGCGGTGCTTGGACAGAAGAAAGATGGACGGACCACCGCCATTTATTATGCTAGCAAAACGCTAGATGAAGCACAACGCAACTACGCTACCACCGAGAAGGAGTTATTGGCGGTTGTATATGCTTTCGAGAAGTTTCGTTCCTATCTAGTAGGAGCGAAAGTCATTGTCTACACCGACCACGCAGCCATTCGTTACTTGTTGGCTAAGAAAGATGCCAAGCCGCGTCTTATTCGATGGATTCTCTTGCTTCAAGAGTTTGACCTAGAGATCCGCGATAAGAAGGGATCCGAGAACTCAGTTGCGGATCACCTCAGCCGGCTACCGGAATCCTCCCGCGAGACGGATAACCCACCCATAGACGATTCATTCCCCGATGAGCACTTACACGTGTTGGAGCGTTTGATGGATCTACTTACTTCACCCCACGATGGAGGTGAAGTATGGGGTGAGGGCACCTTCTACCTTGTTTGAGACGCATCATGGTCCAGCTAGCGACCTTAAACCAAGCGCTTCTTGGGAGGCAACCCAAGGTATTGCTTTCTTTTCCCGTTTTCTAGTCTAGCTTAGATAGTTTTTGTTTTTGCTTTGCTTTGCTTTGTTTTTGGCGTTCTGGACAGACAACAGGGAATATCTAAGGAAGGAGCACAACTGGAAGGACAGAAGTTCGAGATTCTGAGAAGACAGAAACACCTCGGTTACTGTCAGAGCATCTCGACCGAGTTGATTCTTGAACAACCGAGGCGACTAGGGTTTCTGCAGAACCACCTCGGTCCGTACCACCTCGGTCCAGTCGAGACCATCTCGACCGAGGTGACAGCAAATCTAGGAACAGTATAAATAGGGAAAAATTTTATTTTTCACTTTTTACTTTACCCATCTCGACCGCGGCGACTTCCACTTCGCTCCCTCTCAGATCTTGCTCGTTTTCGACGATTTCTGCTTCTAAACCGAGATTGAAGGGTAGAAGAACCGATTGCAACAACAAATCTGCAGAAAAATCGAGCGACTCGACCGAAACGAGGTAAAACGAGTCGAAACCCTAACTCGTTCGTTTACTTTGATTTGGGCTTTGGTTGCCCCTGATTTTGCTGAGGAAAAGCTTAAGTACCCCTTAGGAAGCATTTGTAGTGATTTTGGGGGGAAAAGAACTGAAATTCTGAGATTTGGAATCGAAACTGCTACGCCTCGGTCCGGTCGAACTGCATCTCGACCGAGGTGATTCTTGGAGTTTGTCAGTGACCGAGGTAGCCTGACAGTGTTGATTGAAAATGAGTTCCGATCGTCGTCTAGCCCTTAGAGACAGATCCTCACCCTCCCCTTCTTCCTCTTCCTCCCGTCCTTACCGCCCGGTTATCCACGAGAGATGCCGGGCAGACTATGAGCGGATAGCTAGCCGTCCAGTTACCGCACCACGATTTCTGGACGTGTCGGCTTTTGATTGCCTAGGGTTAGATGCTGACCTTAGGAGGATGATTGCTACTGTCGGGCTGGATCAGTTTACTGAGATCCGAGCCCCAGCTTACTTAGAGCCGACCCTCGAGTTTGTTAGCTCCTTCTCCTACCTCCCCACAGAGCAGTCTGTGAAGTACCGGTTGATGAACCGGAACTTCATAGTTCCCTTAGAGGTTTGGAGAGAGATTTTTGGTTTCTCTGAGCCCGCCGCCATTGACTTCCCCTCCCGATCCGTAGCTAGGAGTTTTGGGGGCAGATTGCCCATATTACTGAGCACGCAGACAGATGGCGCCCTGGAGATTCCAGGGAGAAGGTCATCTTCCATCCGGCCTTCAGACTTGCCCACAGGATCTTCAGTGAGACACTTCTGGCGCGTACTGAGACGCCTCAGAAGATCAGACAGTAACCGAGGAGGCTTCCCAGACTTTGGCTTGCTCCTAGCAGAGGATCTGCACAGGATCAAGGCCAAGGCAAAGGGAGACATTTGCTGCGGAGGTCTGGTCACCCACATCGCTACCTACCACGGGATGGACCTCAGTTTTTGCACGATGGCGGCGGCTCCGAAGCTGCTGGGATTACAGGAGATGATCACACGGAGGATTCTGGTTCCCCGTGGTTTGACCACTCCATACGTCGCCATGCCTTGGGAGCGGACTGCACCGCAGGGGATCCGCTGGTCTGCACAGTTCACAGTCTTTGATCCACAGTACTGGCAGACAGCATGGGCTCCACTGATGGAGGATCACAGAGAGGCAGCAGCTGCCCCTGCTGAGGAGGAGGAGGATGACGACGATGAGGAGACGGTGGATGAGAGAGAGGGTGGCGTCCCGATGGATACAAGGACAGATACTGCAGGGACGAGCGCGCCACCTATTATAGACTTGGATGATGAGGAGGATACTGAGCCTGCACCTGCTGCACCTCCCGCTAGATCTGCTAGGCGTCGGACACGCCGTCATAGAGATGCAGAGGCTCATCGTCGGATCGACGATTTGACAGATCAGATGATAGATTCTTATGCTGCCCTTACAGTGGACATGCATGAGAGATTTGCCGCCCAGCACCGACACCTTGACAGCTGGACTCAGCAGATGTTGGAGGGGCAGCACTATCAGCGTAGGATGATGGAGCTACAGTTCCAGCAGACTATGGGCTATCCGTTCGATCCGACTCAGTATCCCTACGTACCACCACCACCACCGCCGGATCAGGATTATTGAGGAGCTGCAGGATTTTCTTTATTTTCTTTTATGCAGTTCAGCTTTTATCCGGTGAGTACTCTCATGTTTAGACTTTTATTTTACCCACTGGGACAGTGTGTCTCAAGTATGGGGTATTTGTACTTATTTGACTACGTGATGTATGTTATTCGACTACTTTTTATGTATTTTATTTATCGGATTTTTATTTGATGCTTCACTTATGCATTTATATGATTATCTGATATTACATGCATACTTACAGGTTATTTGATTGAGAAAAACGTCGAAACCGAAAAAAAATGGTTCTAAAAAAAATTTTTGGACCTCGACCGAGTCAGTATTGGCCAAACGAGGCATTTCACCTCGGTTGAACCAAGAACACCTCGACCGAGGTGCGTAACAGAAAGTTTTTGAAAACGATTTTGTGTTACTTATCTGGATATGATCTCAGTGAAGATTTTGTTTACCTACTGGTTTTAAATTCTTTATGTGTTTGAAAGGTTTTATAATATGTTTAAGTTGCTAAATGCTTTGTTTGAAATTATTAGCACGTTTAATACTTTGTTTTTATCCAAATTATGTTGAATTTGAAGGTTGACACCGCAGGTTAAGTTCTCTCACTTTCTTCTTGGAAAGACCAAGGCAATTCATTCTCTTCTCTCTTCTTCTTCTTGATCATGCTTAGCCCCTCATATACATTTTGCCTCCCTTTACCTATCCGGGAATTTGGAAGCAAGCGAAGTGGTGAAAGCAAGTTAAAGTGAGAAGTGGGCTGGAAGTGAAAATGTTAGAAAGCAATAATAGGTTTGGGGAAGTCAATCATGAAGATGAGTAACTCGGCACCATTCACATAGCCGGGTGTTTGTGTCTTGCCAAAGTCGGATTGAGCGATATTCCTATCGGGTCATGGTATGTGCATCAAGGGTTTGATGCATCTCAAGAAATTGATGATTGCAGATTTCCTAGGCTTCGGTTATTGTGCACCTCTGTCCATGCATCCCAAAAAGTAAAGTAAAAAAAAAAAAGAAAAAGTGTGAAATAAGCAAAGCTTATTGGTGGAAGATGTTGCAAGTCAAAGTGAAAGTGAAGTTTATCCTTTTCCCGGATTCTAGCACCACATTACCTTACATACATCCCTACCCCGCACGTTTCTTGACCTTTTCTTTTGGAAAGCCCTTGAGACCTTGAGCTTGTTGATTGACTTAGTGGTTTAAATTGGATGATGCATGATTAATTTTGATAATTATGATTTATTATGCATTCTATGATTTTATGCAAAGATGAACAACTTTCCTATGTTTATAAAATGTTTTGAGCACATTGAGTTTTTAAATTCCGGGAAGTACTCTCTTAGAGTGATCTATGATAGTTGCACACCATAAAATGTTTTTGAAAAACTTTTCATTGATTTTATTGACTTATAATCCATTCTATTTTATGCTAAGTATGGGGTATTTTGATAGCATGAATTATAGTTTATATTTTGGGATTTGTTTGGATGTTTTATCTTTCATAATCTGCATGTTTGTATGTACATTATGTGACTTTACTACCATTTCATCTACCTTTGCGAGAATCGAGGTCTACACCTAGTTTTGTTGTAATTGCAGGTAAAATGGTACGTTTTGCATCAAAAAGGAGCGAAAGGAGTCATGAGTTATTTGGAGCTACATCCAGGGAGCATAGCCATGGATTAAAGATTTACTTTGGAGCAGATTCAAGAGATTTCACATCCTGTTTTGAATCACCTCGGTTGACCAGAGATTCATCTCGACCGAGGCGATCTAGAGACGCCGACTCGACCGAGGCGAACACCTAGGACGCGGCGAGAATATTTTATTCTTGGAGGAGATCTTTTAAACTTGGAAAGTGATCTTATATTTTTGGGCTGGGCTCCTGGATGGAAGGAGATATGCAGAATATATATTTTATCTATATTTATGGGAGAATATCTTTCTAAGATTTATTATCTTTGGAGGGTTATTTTCCTATAAAAAGGGTCGGATTTCCACAATTCCGACATCCCGCTTACACCGAAGGATCCGCTATCGCAGCAGCAGCAGCATACTCCATTTTTGGAGAGAGTTGAAGAACCTTTTTGAAGGTTAAAGGAAGGTTGAAGATCATAGCTTTTATAGCTTTTTGGAGGGTTTTGTAAGATTGTTTTCAATTCCTTCCCTTGTTGTCTTGTCTTGTTGGATTGTTATCCAAGGAACGCTTTTGTTGTGATATTTGATTCAGTTATTGAAGTCTTTTCATTAAATTCTTCTTTGTTCAAATATTCACATTCTTCCCATACATTTAATACTTTCATAATGATGATGAGTGGCTAATTTCCTTGTGTGATTCTAGGGTGATTGGCTGAAGGTTGTGGGAAAAACAATGATAGAATAATCTTAGATTCCAGTAGGATCCTGAAAGTTCGAGTCTTTAACCTTAACCCTAAGCATCTCGTTCGGTTGATGAACATCTCGGCCGGGGTGGAATTCTTCTCATCGAGGTGACTTATCCGACCTTAAACAGAAAGTTAAGTGTTAGAGTTTGCTAAATCCTATTCTTATTACACCTTTCTGGTTCAATGCAAGCTTAGGATGAGACTTACCCGGTAATTCCTTAGTTTGTGTACCAACGATCATAAGTGTAGGTAATAAAGGTTTATCCTTTATTGGGGTTTGAGTGTGCTTCCATCCCATCTTTGTGAGTTAGCCTGAGACTTACCCGGTAAAGGTTGATTCTATTCCCTTAGATGGTGTGTTAGTTTGAGGTTATAGTTCTTTATCTTGATTCCTTGAGACTTACCCGGTAATAGGAGTTACGGTTTAGGATTAGTGTGTAGTGAGACTTACCCGGTGATCTACTCCACTCCAGTAATACCTTCCCCACGCAAAAATCTCAGCTTTGTCCGCTTATCTATAGATCTTGAGTTGGAACCACAACTAGATGCTTTAATCCCTAGAATTGCATGTTTGCTTTATTGACTTCTTATTCATCTTTGATTGTATTAATCGCTCTTGTGGTTAGCATTGACATTAGCACACCGTATTGACTCAGTTTCACCGAGTCCCTGTGATCGACCCCTGGAATTTTCTTGCTTTTACTACGATTGACCCGTACACTGCGGGTTCGCATCCTTGTTTTAAGCTTAAAGTCTAGGGTTATAAATTTAAAGCTTGCACACACCGTTTGGAGCGAACATGAAGCTTGAAGAACTTACCTGTTATAGTTGAGACTCGAACCCCTAGAACGTGGCGTCACGAAGAAATGAGCGGAAAATCTGGAAGTGATGACCGTCACTGAAGATTGACGTACTGAGGTTGAAGTCCGGTGGAAATGGAGCCGTCGAGAAGAAAGAACCCGAGGAGAGAGTGAATTCAAGTGACGGAAATACTACCTCCCTTGCCTAAGATAACAACTCTTGCAACGTGCACAATTTCTGGTAACGGCTTATTCAAATGTGACAGATTTACATTCAGGCGACGGAATGTTAATTCCGTCACCTTATTGCGTTCAGGTGACGGAAATACCTCCCTCGCCTAAGATAACAACTCTTGCACCCTCCAGAATTTGTGGTGACGGACCTTTGTGGTGACGAGATTATTTCCATCACCTATATGCGTAGGGCTTGGGCATAACACACATGTGTGATCGTATGCACATGTCTCTTAGCCTTTACTAAGACAAAGTTGCAACTAAAACGAGGTACTAAAGCTAAAAAAGAAATAACTGCAAACATCTCAATCCCTTGAGACTAAACTAAGCCCAAAGAATAAAGTTAATCATCACAACACGTATTATTTGGTAATATTAGATTTCTTGAAGTTTAATGTGGATATATTGTTAAGATGTGTGGATATATTGTCCCACATCGACAATATGAGAATAACTGAACCTAGTATATAAGCACTAGGGCTACTCCTCCTATGGCCAATTGGTTTTAGGATGGAACCCCGAATGCTTATGTGTAAGGTTCACTTATGTGCATCCCCTCCACGTATTAGACCCGCCGGATTATAAAAGTTAAAGATAATTTAATACATATCCATATCCTACCTGTCTTCTGCTCAAAAGATCCATCCGAAGTGCCCTCATCTTCATCGGTACTCTCCATATCTAACTTACGTCTCTTGGTCCTGAAATCGAGATCATGTTCTCAATTAATAGTTTCTTACAACTTTAGAAGTTTCTAAAAATTGATCATTGAGTATCATGACAAAATTAAGAACTCAACCACACTAGGCATGAAAGACAAACCTACTATTCCACCCTGTGATTGAATAAACTTATTTATGATAAGTAATATGTTAATAATTCTTCCAGCACTAGCATGAGACCCTAAATGTTAGTCTGCATATGGGAACTGGGAAATATTTCCTCGAGATAGACTCCGACATATGATCAGGGGATAAAGTCTATACACTTCAAAGTTCAAACCGATGTGTTTACAATGTAAACATGATTAGAAGATGAATAGAAGAAATCCATCACAAAGCAATTTCATATCTGCGGATCCTAGCAGTACTACCTTTGCTCTGAGTCTTCGTTATCATCTTCCTCTTGATTTGGTGATGCATCAGGAGATCCAGAATCCAACTCGTCATCAAGAAAGGCCGCAAAATCATCATTATCCGAAGAGGATAAAGGTGAATCTGTAGCCACACTCATCTGCGATATCCACCAGAAAGTCATACAACTTAAACTCTGGTATCTTTCTTCCATACGAGTACAAAATTAATTAGGGCTTTTGGTATCCATATCTAGAAGAGGGAGCAATGTAACATATTTGATCCCCTAGTTTTTGGAATATATAAAAAAAATGTGTATTAATATTCATACACTATATAACCAAACTATGTCGATACCCAATCAAACAGGCCCTGTTCATTATAAACAACAACATTCATGAAATCATGAAATCATGAAATCTCGTCACGAAATGAGCTTGAGGACGTTTCAGCAACTGAATGAAGGAGACCGGATACAGAGCCCAGAGGAAGAACCAGTGAAGCTTGAAGAACTTACCTGTTATAGTTGAGACTCGAACCCCTAGAACGTGGCGTCACGAAGAAAGGAGCGGAAAATCTAGAAGTGATGACCGTCACTGAAGATTGACGTACTAAGGTTGAAGTCCGGTGGAAATGGAGCCGTCGAGAAGAAAGAACCCGAGGAGAGAGTGAACTGAATTTGGAGACTGAACCCTAATCGAATTCTGATTTGGGAGACTGGTGTTCAAATTTCAAATCAATTCATCTTTGTGTAGATCAAAGTCAAACCAAGAACGCATAGCCCAGATTGGAGAAAGCCTATGAATCAGTTATCCCAAAGAGTAAAGAGTAAGACAAACGAATCAAAGAAACAATCCATGGGCCTCATCCAATTGAGGTCCATCAAGAAAGCTCAGCCCAGATATCCACCACATTAGTCCATTTAACGGGCCTCAAGTCCTCAACAAGCCATAGTCAACTAAAGATAAACCTGAAACCCCGAGCCTATGATCCCTAGCCTAGACCCTAATCAAACCGCTTAGATTTGAAATTCGCTATTTGAAACATTTTAGTGTTGTTTTTTCATGAACGAATGATTGAAATATGTTAGGAATGCATGAATCAGTGAATTTTGACAAAATAATTTGACAAAAATAATATAAAAAAAAAGATTTAAAGGTATTCAAAAATTCGTAACTAATCGTTCATACGCCTTGTGTGTGTTGAGATACGTCGAAATGCAAGCTTCACATTGAAAGACCCCGTAAAAATTCAGTTTTCATGCCAGGACCTAACATGAGAACTGTTTTTCACGCTGGGTGTTAGTGTGAAATTTTTTTTTTCCTACTTTGGTCTTTGGGTCCTAGCGTTAGTGCTTTTCTTTTTTCAAAATTTTGAGCTTTTTACCCCGGTTCTGTAATAAACCGTGATATATACCTATACTTTATAACCCAATTGCTAGCAGAACTTGGGTTATAGGTAAGGATAATTTAGAGAACCAATAATCATATTCAGAGAACCAATAATCATATAGCTACTAAGTTCAAATGCTACTAAATTCAAATACTACTAAATATATCATGAAACCAATTGAAAATAGGATACTGGATATGTAAGTTTTCAACAGATTGCCTTACCAGATGAAATCAGCTTAGCAATGGAGGAGTTGAATGTATCTATCTCTGACTTTCGGGGCTCGAGCTAAGTTGTTACAAACAAGATGATGACAATGCAGTTGTTCAATAAACAAATGGACTCTGATGAAGCCAAACATTAGAAAAGAAGTCATACCTTAAGTAATCAAATATATCAGTGCAGTATCTCCAAACATTAACTGAGCCGTATTTACACAGACACTCAACGTAGAAACCATAGAGTATTGAACTATCTACGTTATACTCAAAGTTATGGGTTGCACTATCATAACCAACCTCCAGTCTTAAAAGGATATAGTGACGCAAACTGGATATTTGACTCTAAAAACTCAAAATCCACAAGTGGATATGTGTTTACACTTGGTGGTGCAACAATGTCTTGGAAATCTTTCAAACAGACGTTATTGGTCAGATCCACAATGGAGTCTGAGTTCATTGTGTAATATCCCAATCTTTGCCTTCACCACCCCCGCGGTGATGAGGGCCGCCCCTGCGGCTGATGTGATCCGCCCCTGCGGATGACGACAGATCGTGCCGGATCTTTTCTTCCGTTCTTTTATCTTCCTTCCATAGATAGAATTTCCGATATTCTATCTTATGGGCCGGTTTCCTGATCTTCTTTCCAAACCCTAGACGTCTTTCCGTCTAGCTTTCCAGCCCGTTCCTTTATATTCCCGTCTTTTCCCCTTTTTCCCGTTTCTTTCTTACGTCTTCTTCAACCCTAGAGTGTTGAAGCGTTGCCCTTGTGTCTTTGTTGAACGTGCAAGTTCTTCCTCCCTTGTTCTTCTTCACGTTCGTGTGCTGCTGCACCTTGCTTCTCCTTCAGTTTTAGTTTCTTCCTTTTGCTCTTCTCTTTTCTTCTTCTCCAAGGATTAAGTATGAGCCTTGATTCTTGTGGATCGTTCCGTTGTTGACCCTTTGTTGTTCTCAAGCTCTCTAGAGTTGAGTCTTGACGTGTTGGAATCAAAGGTGCGAGCTTTGGTTGCCCCTGCTGTGAGTTTGGTCGAAGAGAAGCCCGACAGTAGTTCATGTCAAAGATCCGCCCCCGCGCGTGCACAGAGCCGCCTCTGCGCCTCTGTCATGTGCCGCCCTTGCGCCTCTGTCCAGCCGCCCCTACGGTTTGCTCTGCAGTAACTCCCGTCTTTGGTGAGTTGCTTCGTTCCTTGCTTTCCTCGTTCCTTTCCTTGATCGTCTTGGTTGTTCCTTCTTCCTTGAGTTGCTGTAAGACTAAGGTTGAACCCTTAGCTTGTGGAGATCTCTTAGAGATCGTTGAGACTAGAAGTTATAGACTTCTAACAACCGTTCCGTTCCTAATCCGTGTTGCTTGTTTGTACAAGCTTTCCTTCCTCCTTTCCTGAGGGTAACTGAGCTTTTCCTGAGTTGTTGTTGAGCTTTTGAGTTACCTTCGAGTGAGGTAAGTCCCTTGGACTTACTTAGCTTCATTCTGCGTATTAGTTGGATTGTTTTGGCTTATTTGTGTTGTTTATCATGTTTATAATGGATAACCGGAATAGTATTCACCCTTTATTACCCTTAATTGGCCCAAGTGTATGATAGCCGGGCGGTGACCACTTGTCTAGCTCTACAAGAGACTAGAATGTGCTCTTGCAACCCATGCCCGTAGGTAACGGATAGTACTGATATATTCCTATTGGTAGACAGAAGTGGAGGCGAGTTTCGGGAGATTCTCGTGTAACAAAAGAAGTTGAATTAGTGATGAATAACCTTTATGAAAGATAATAACCGGTTGCGTGCAAGCATGTTATGTGTTTTCTTTTACCTTATGTGTGTTTGTGCCTTTGCGCTCTTGCTAGTATCTAGAAAGTTGGCTAACGGTTTATACCGTCGTTGTAGATGTTCGCAGGTTCAGGATGCTGCTGAGTGATCCGGATTGTGTGGTCAGCCGGGGTCGGGTTTTGTTTCTTTTGTTGTTTCCCTTTTTGTTTTGAACTCGGCTGCAGAGCTTTTGTGTTTTCTTTTGTATAAACCTTTGGTTTTATATTGAGTTTTTGTTTTCATTCGTATGTGCCTTGTTGTAAGATTCGTTTGATGTTGCTACTCTGAGGGTCGGGACCCATTGTGCGGTCCTATCCCGTAGCGTTTTGAGTTCCCAGAACTTGGGGTGTTACAATATAGTATCAAAGCTCTAGGTTGGCAACAATGGCACTTGAAATCTTCTAAAGGTCGGATGGATAAATAAATAGAACCCGCAAGGGTTCTAACGTTTTCAAAATGGGGTTTTGTTTTAAACTTGTCGGTCTGGGATAGATGTACGGGCGACCACTACTACCTCCGCGGATCTCAGCAGTGTAGTTTTTCTTTTGTGTTGGCCTTTATGTGTGCTTTTCTTGGAGTTTTGCCTTAGCTGTAGCGTGGCCTTGTATATATGGTTTCTTATATATATATATATATATATATATATATATATATATATATATATATATATATATATATATATATATATATATATATATATATATATATCCTTATAGCAGATGGCGCGTACTTGAGCTACATCTGTTAAAGGGCGAGGAAGGGGTCGACCACCACTTCCACCCGCCGTCCGTGGACGAGGACGTGCAGGAAGACCTCCACTAGCTATAGGTCGGGGCCAAGCCCCAGTTGCTGATCCGCCTATCGCTGAGGTCGCGATTGACCAGCTAACTTCTTCGTCATGTACTTAGTACATGAAGAAGTTATTCTGAGCATAGATTGGATGGATCGATATCGAGCAGTTCTGGACATCGGCAAGAGGACAATGACAGTAACTACAGATACAAGCCATGTTGAGATCTTCCGAGGATGCGATCTCGGGAAGACTGGTACAGTCATCAGTGCAGTTCGAGCTGCGAGACTTATCAGTCAGGGATGTGAGGCTTTTTGGTGTTATGTCATGAAGGATAGTACGAGTCCGGCTTTGGAGGAGATTCCAGTAGCTTGCGAGTTTGCTGACGTCTTTGGAGAGACATCAGGGTTACCTCTATAGAAGAGTGTAGACTTTGGCATTGAGCTAGAGCCCTGTACAAGACCGATCTCTAAGGCTCCTTATCGTATGGCGCCTATCGAGATGTTTGAGTTGAAGAAGCAGCTCGAGGAGTTAGTAGGGAAGGGCTTCATCCGCCCTAGTGAATCTCCTTGGGGTGCATCAGTTCTCTTTGTCAGGAAGAAAGATAGGTCAATGAGGTTACGTATCGACTACCGAGAGCTGAACAAGGTGACGATCAAGAATAAGTACCCATTGCCCCGTATCGATGATCTTTTGGATCAGCTGCATGGAGCTTCAGTGTTTTCGAGGATCGATCTGAGATCTGGATATCACCAGCTGAGGGTGAGAGAGCAGGATGTAGCAAAGACGGCATTTCAGACCAGATATGGACACTACAAGTTTGTAGTGATGCCATTCGGGCTCACAAATACGCCAGCAGTCTTCATGGAGTTGATGAACAACATCTTCATCGACTTCCTAAACCAGTTTGTAGTTGTCTTCATAGACGACATTTTGGTTTACTCTCGCATTAGAGAGGAGCATGCAGGATACTTGAGGATCGTTCTTCAGGTCTTACGGGATAGAGAGTTTTATGTCAAGCTATCTAAGTGTGAGTTCTGGATGTTTGAGATAACATTCCTTGGACACATAGTTTCAGCTGAAGGAAGCAAGGTAGATTCGGTGAAGATCGAGTCAGTAGCTTCATGGCCGCCTCCTAAGAACCTCAAGGAGGTACGCAACTTCTTAGGATTGACGGGCTACCACGGGCGTTTTGTTGAGGGTTTTCCAGTTATCGCCCGACCGTTCACTTCCTTGCTGCGAAAGTCTACGAGGTTCGTGTGGTCCGAGTCGTGCCTGCAGAGCTTCGAAGAGCTGAAGAAAGGTTGACCTTTGCTCCTATCCTAGCTCAGCCAGAGGGCATTGAGGATTTTGTCGTTTATAGTGACGCGTCCAAGCTGGGCTTGGGTTGTGTTCTGATGCAGAGGGGTAAGGTGATTGCTTACGCGTCTCGACCGCTGAAGACGTACGGAACAAAACTTCTTTTTAGGAGGATCTGATGTAACATCCCAGTTTTTGCCTTCACCGCCCCCGCTGTGAAGAGGGCCGCCCATGCGGCCGGCCGCCCCTGCGGCTGATGTGATCCGCCCCTACGGATGACGACAAATCGTGCCCGATCTTTTTTTCCATTTTTTATCTTCCTTCCATAGATAGAATATCCGATATTCTATCTTATGGGCCGGTTTCCTGATCTTCTTTCTAAACCTTAGACGCCTTTCCGTCTAGCTTTCCACCCGTCCCTTTTATATTCCCGTCTTTCCCCTTTTTCCCGTTTCTTGCTTACGTCTTCTTCAACCCTAGAGTGTTGCAGCCTTGCCCTTGCATCTTTGCTGAACGTGTAAGCTCTTCCTCCATTGTTCTTCTTCATGTTCGTGTGCTGCTACACCTTGCTTCTCCTTCTGTTTCGGTTTCTTCCTTTCGCTCTTCTCTTTTCTTCTTCTCCAAGGATCAAGCACGAGTCTTGATTCTTGTGGATCGTTCCGTTGTTGACCCTTTGTTGTTCTCAAGCTCTCTTGAGTTGAGTCTTGACGTGTTGGAATCAAAGGTGCGAGCTTTGGTTGCCTCTGTTGTGAGTTCGGTCGAAGAGAAGCCCGATAGTAGCTTCTGTCGTAGATCCGCCCCGCACCTGCACAAAGCCGCCCCTGCGCCTCTGTCACGTGTCGCCCTTGCGCCTCTGTCCAGCTGCCCCTGCGGTTTGCTCTGCAGTAACTCCCGTCTTTGGTGAGTTGCTTCCTTCCTTGATTTCATCGTTCCTTTCCTTGATCCTCTTGGTTGTTTCTTGTTCCCTGAGTTGCTGTAAGACTAAGGTTGATCCCTTAGCTTGTGGAGATCTCTTAGAGATCGTTGAGACTTGAAGTTATAGACTTCTAGCAACCGTTCCGTTCCTAATCCGTGTTGCTTGTTTGTACAGACTTTCCTTGCTCCTTTCCGGAGGGAAACTGAGCTTTTCCTGAGTTGTTCCTGAGTTGTTGTTGAGCTTTTGAGTTACCTTTGAGTGAGGTAAGTCCTTTGGACTTACTTAGCTTCATTCTCCGTTTAATTAGTTGGATTGTTTTGACTTGTTTGTGTTGTTTATCATGTTCATAATGGATAACTGATAGCATGAATTATAGTCTATATTTTGGGACTTGTTTAGACGTTTTATCTTCAATAATCTGCATGTTTGTATGTATATTATGTGATTATATTGTCATTTCATCTACCTTTGCGGGAATCGAGGTCTACACCAAGTTTCGTTGTAATCGTAGGTAAAATGGCACGTTTTGCATCAAAATGGAGCTAAAGGAACAAATGAGTGAGGAGCTACATTCAGGAGCTTAAGGAAGAATCCAGGAAGCATGGAAATGGATTAAAGATTCACTTTGGACCAGATTTGAGAGATTTCACATTCAGTTTAGAGTCACCTCGGTCAGCTACAGTACCATCTCGACCGAGGTGATTTTGAGGAGCGTCTCGACCGAGGCGAATACCTTGACGCGGCGAGATCGTTTATTCTTGGCTGAGATCTTTTATTTTTGGAAGGAGAGATCTTATATTTTTGGGCTGGATTTCTGGAAGGAAGATTATATATTTTGGAGATCTATTTTAGAGATTAGAATATATTTTATTAGGATAATATCTTTTCAAGATATTTTATCTTTGGAAGATAGTTTTCCTATATAAAGGGTTGGATTTTCCACAAGTTCAACCATGCTTATACATGCTTAGAAGGCTGATAACATCCAGCAATTAAGGGATTTTCTCCAGGGTTTTGAAGGAAGGAAGATTGAAAATCAATCTAGGAAGGATTGATAGCTTTTATAGCTTTTGTGAAGGGTTTTGTAAGACTTTCTTAGATTCCCTTCTTGTTGGATTTGTGATCCAAGGAACGCTTATTTGTGATATTTGATTCAGTTATTGAAGCCTTGTTCTTAAGGTTTTTGTGTTCAAATATTCATTCTCTTTCCATATATTTGATTATTGCTTTCATGATGATGAGTGGCTAATTTCCTTGTGCGATTCTAGGGTGATTGGTTGGAGGTTGTGGAAAAAACGATAATAGAATAATCTTAATTCCAGTAGGACCCTGAAAGCTCGAGTCTTTATCCTTAACCCTAGAGCATCTCGTTCAGTCGATGAACATCACGGCCGGGGTGGAATTTGTCTGACCGAGGTGACTTTTCTGATCCGTAACTGAGAGTTAAGTGTTAGAGTTTGCCAAATCCTATTCTTATTACACCTTTCTTGGTTTAATGCAAGCTTAGGATGAGACTTACCCGGTAATTCCTTTGTTTGTTTACCCATGATCATAAGTGTAGGTAATAAAGGTTTATCCTTTATTGGGGTTTGAGTGTGCCTTCATCCCATCTTTGTGAGTTAGCCTGAGACTTACCCGGTAAAGGTTGATTCTATTCCCTTAGTTGGTTTGTTGGTTTGAGATTACAATTCCTTTCCTTAGTACCTTGAGACTTACTTGGTAATAGGAGCTTTTGGTTTGGAGTTAGTGAGTAGTGAGACTTACCCGGTGACCTATTCCACTTTAGTAACACCTTCCCTTTGCAAAATCTCAGCTTTGTCCGCTTATCTTGAGATCTTGAGTTGGAACCATAACTAGATGCTTTAATCCCTAGAATTTGCATATTTCCATTAATTGACCTTATTATCATTTTTGATTGCTTTAATTGCTTTTGTGGTTAGTTGCAATATTGACTACCTATATTGGTTTTGTTTCACCTAAGTCCCTGAGATCGACACCCCGGAATTCTTGCTTTTACTACGATTGACCCGTACACTGCGGGTTCGCATCCTTGTTTTAGGCATACATCTAGGGTTATAAATTTAAAGCTTGCACACACCATTTGGAGCGAACAAGTTTTTGGCGCCGTTGCCGGGGACTTGGTCTAGACCGAGCCGGTTACGGTAATCTTTCGGGGCACTTGCCCCTGTTGCTACTAACCACTCTACTTGAGTGACTTTCGCAGGTTCTTTCTTGTAGGTTTATGCGAAGAACCCGCGCTGGGAAGGAAATCGTTCCTTACGATCCCGAACCAGAAAAGACATACAAAAGACGTTTGAAAGAAGCTAAGATGGCAATCAAGAGAATCACGATCTTGAGGCCGAATTGAAGGAGGCATTAGAACAGCTACGCCTCAGTAAAGAAGAATTGCGACTGGAAAAGGAAGAAACTTGCGCAAGGACGGAAGCGATCGAAGTAGATATGGTGACTTTACGGGTCCAATATCTACCTCGGCCAGATCCACCTCCTCGACCGAGGCAAGACCCAGTTTCAGCTGCCCCGGCCGAGATACTTCCACCTCGGATACCAGTCCGAGATGCTCTTTTTGCACATATTCCACAGACCCTAGGGCAAAGGATGGACCCCAACCAGCAACTGAGGCGTCCAGGAGTCAACCTAGGTGATCCAGCGGACCATGACTATGAGCTTCGACCACAAGTTCTTTCCATGATTCGCCAATGCCAGTTTGGAGGGCTAGAGAGGGAGTCTCCGCATCAACATCTGCAAAACTGTGAGATCTTGATGGAGACCTTGAGACCTTCAAGGCTAGAAAACAACAATTACAAGCTAAGGCCTTTCTACTTCTCTTTGAAAGATAGGGAGCTTACTTGGTATCAATCTCTCCCTCCAGGAAAAATCAACACATGGGAGGAGATGCCGAGGGAGTTCTTGACTAAATTATTTCCCCCCTATAAGACCGTTGAAATAAGAGAGAAGATCAATGCATTCATCATGAAGGACAAGGAGAGTTTGTCCAAGTCATGGGAGAGATTTAAAGACATCCTTTTTGATTGCCCACATCATGGGATTCCAAAGATAGAGTTGTTGGAGATATACTTCAAGGGACTGGACGGAAACACCCAGTTCAACCTTCAACTACTATCCGCCGGCACGTTCATGGACATGCCGATTGACGAAGCTTGGGAGTTCATAGAGAAGCAAGCTTTGCACATGGAGAAATACTCCCACCAAGGAGCTGAAGGTGGAGTTAAAAGAGTCAACTTCCAAGAAGCTCCATCAAGCAATGATCAGCTCACCTCTTTGAAGAATGATGTGAAGCAATTGAAAGACCTTTTGGTTGCTCAAACTAAGAAAGAAGATGAAGGATATCAAAACTCAAGGAACAACGATTACCGGAACAACAACAACGGTTCCCGGAACAACAACTACAACAACAATAGAGGATCCAACATCAATAATTGGAGGCCAAACAATCAAAATTCGGGTAACTCTTACTCTAACTCCAATTCAAAAAACTCCTTTAATCCTTTCCTCTCTTCTTCTTCTTCTTCTTCTACTCCATTGAAGAGCCAGGAGCCTGGATCAAGCTCGTCCCAGCCAGAAAAGAAAGATGCAGTGCTGGAGGCTATCTTGATCAAACTCAATGCTATAGAGACATCCATGACTTCATTTTCGAAGGCACAAAAAGCCTTAGAGCAACGATTCTTTAACAAGGCGAATGAAGCGCCAAGAGATCCAGGGAAGCTTCTAGCAAGGACGGAAAGCAACCCTAAGGGACAGATCATGGCAATAACGACGAGAGGTGGACTGAAAACTGCAGATCTAGTGCCTCGGTCGATGCCAGTACAGACGAAGAACACCTCGGTCCAGGTACAGTCGAAGAACACTTCGGCCAAGGTGCCAACCGAGGTTGAGCCTCAGAGAGCGTTGGACAAAACTGAAGTTTATATCCCACCTCCTGCATATAAACCACCACTTCGATTCCTCCAGTCAAGGGCTAGAGCACATCTAGACAAGCATTTTGGTAAGTTCCTTGACTTGATGAATAAACTACATATTAACATCCCTTTCCTTGATGCTATTCTAGGGATGCCTGCCTATGGGAAATTCTATCAAGAAAGAGGAAGTTGGAAGACTTTGGTGAAGTAAGGATGACATCTAAATCCTCGGAGCTTATTCAAATCATGAAGGAGAAGATGCCACCCAAGTTGAGAGATCCCGGCTCATTTTACATTCCCATTCAAGTTGGGGATGTCACTTGTGAGGCATTGTGTGATCTAGGAGCCAGCGTGAGCATCATCCCGCTAGAGCTATGTGTGAGGATCGGACTTGGAGAGCCCAAGCCGGTGAAGATACGATTGTACATGGCGGACCGCTCCATTACCCATCCCGTGGGCATTTTGGAAGACGTTCCGGTTAAGTTAGGTAACTTCTATTTACCTATAGACTTTGTTGTGCTTGACATTCCCGCAGATTATCCCGTTCTATCATTCTCGGGAGACCATTTCTAGCAACTTCGGGTTGCAATGTGGATTGTAAGAACGCCAAGTTGCAATTCAACATTGGCGGTGATCAAGTTGAGTTTGCATTGCTTGCGGCAATGAAAGGAGAGCCGCTAGGAGATGATATCTTCAACATCTATGATGAAGAAGAATCAAGAGAATTGGTGAGCTCTATCCTTATTAACCATCCACTTGAGAGAGTTATTAGTTTTAGCTTGATAGAGGAAGGTATAGATGCTTCTTGTGATGAAGATATACGGAGCTTAAAGGCGTTGGAAGAAGATCCAGGAGCTAAAATTGAAAAATTAATCCAAGAGAAGAAGATCTCCAGTTTCGGTCCCAGTTACAGTACCTCGACCGAGGCACCTTCTGGATCAAGCGAGGTGTTCTTGACTGAAGAACATCTCGGTCACCCACTCTGCACCTCGACCGAGGTCGAAAGCGAGATGATGTCAACTGAGAATAACAAACTTCTTACTCCCTTTTCTGACATTCATCCTCAGTTGGTGGAACACTTTCTCCACCAAATTTCTGATAATAAAGGGCCTTGGTATGCTTACATTGTTAATTATCTTGTTTGCCAGGAAATACCGCCCGGATTGACGTACGCTCAAAGGAAGAAATTCTGTAAGGATGTACGCCATAACTACTGGGATGAACCTCTACTATTTAAGAGAGGTCCGGATAGGATGCTTCGAAGATGCATTCCGGAAGATGAAGTTACTAGTGTCATACGGCATTGTCACTCGCTTCCTTGTGGAGGGCACGCTAGCGCTAACAAAACGTGCGCCAAGGTATTACGTTCCGGTTTCTTTTGGCCTACATTATTCAAGGATGTGCAAATGTTTGTTGTCTCTTGTGATGCATGCCAAAGAACAGGAAATTTATCTAGGAGGAACGAGATGCCACTCAATAACATACAGGAGGTTGAGATCTTTGATGTATGGGGAGTTGATTTCATGGGACCTTTCCCATCATCTGGAGGAAACCTCTACATTCTCCTAGCTGTCGACTACGTCTCTAGATGGGTTGAAGTCATTGCCTCTTCCACTAATGACGCCAAGGTGGTTGTGAAGTTCTTTAATAGGACTATCTTTCCACGTTTTGGGACTCCACACATCATTATCAGCGATGGAGGGACACATTTCATCAACCGGAAGTTTAAAGCACTTCTATCGAAGTATGGGGTAACCCACAAGGTAGCAACCCCTTATCACCCTCAAACTAGTGGACAGGTCGAGATCTCAAATAAATAAATTAAAGCGATCTTGGAGAAGACCGTCTCTAGAACGAGGAAGGATTGGGCCATGAACTTGGACAACGCTTTTTGGGCCTATAGGACCGCATTCAAGGCTCCCAGTGGTACCACGCCTTATAATTTGGTATACGGGCAGTCTTGTCATTTGCCCGTTGAGCTGGAACACAAAGCATATTGGGCGATCAAATGGTTGAACTTCGACATCAAAGAAGCCGGTGAGAAGCGACTATTAGACATTAACGAGCTGGAGGAGATGCGTTTGAACGCTTATGAGAATGCCAAGATCTACAAAGAAAGGACGAAGAAATGGCATGACAAGCTTATCATCCCTAAGGAGCTTAAAGAAGGAGACTTAGTTCTACTTTTCAACTTTCGCCTTCGCCTCTTTCCAAGTAAGTTGAAATCTAGATGGACTGAACCTTATGTAGTGAAACATGTTTTCCCTTATGGTGCAGTCGAGATCTGGGGAGAAACAAGTGGAAGATTCAAGGTCAATGGTCATAGACTTAAGAAATACAAACCGGAAGTCTCGGTTGAGGATATTGCACCGCTATACCTTGTTTAAAGACACCGTATGGTCCAGCTAGCGACCTGAAATCAAGCACTTCTTGGGAGGCAACCCAAGGTATTGCTTTCTTTTCCCTTTTCTAGCTTAGCTTTAGATAGTTTGCTTTTGCTTTGCTTTGCTTTATCTTTGGCGTCCTAGACAAACAACAGGTAATCTCTAAGGAAGGAATACAACCCAGGAGCAACACTGGAAGGACAGAAGTTCGAGAAATCGAGAAGACGGAGTTTGACTGAGACACATCTCGGTTGCTGTCACAACACCTCGACCGAGATGATTCTTGAGCAACCGAGGTGACTAGGGTTATTGAAGATCCACCTCGGTCCGTATCACCTCGGTCCGGTCGAGACCATCTCAACCGAGGTGACAGCAGTTCCAGAAAAGGGTATAAAAGGGGGTTCGAATTCTCTCTCTTCCCTCTCTCACCTTCTCGATCGCGGCGCACCAATTCATCTCGCTCCCCATTTCTCGATCGTTTTCGACGATTCTTGCTTCCAAACTGCAAGGAAAGAATAGAGGATCGGTTTGCAAGCGACAATCTGCAACAAAAACGCTCCGAATCAACCGAATCTGGGGTAAATCGAACGAAAACCCTAACTCGCTTTTCTTCACTGTTTTGGTCAAATTGGGCTTTGGTTGCTCCTGCATTGTGTTGGAAAAAGATTAAGTACCCCATAGGAACAATTGGTAGTGATATTGGGGGAAAATAACTGGATTTTTTACAGTTACGATCGAATAGCCTTCTACCTCGGTCCAGTCGACCTGCGTCTCGACCGAGGTGTTCTTGGGATCTGACAACCGACCGAGGTGGTCTGACAGAGAGTGGAAAATGAGTTCTGACAGACAGCTGGTTCTGAGGGATAGATCCTCCCCTTCTTCTTCTTCTTCTTCTCGCCGCTCCATACCGGTGATCCACGAGCGTCACCGGGTCGATTATGACCGTATAGCTGCGTGTCCAGTGATTGCACCGCGATTCCTTGATATCGCTGCATTTGATTGCCTCTACGTAGATGATGATCTGAGGCGGATGATTGCTATGGTAGGGTTGGAGCAGTTTACTGAGATTAGAGCTCCAGCCTACCTTGAGCCGACTTTAGAGTTTGTGAGCTCCGTGACCTACCTGCCTACAGAGCAGGCCATCAAGTACCGGTTGCTGAACCGGAACTACTTAGTTCCGATGGACCATTGGAGGGATATCTTCGGCTTCCCGACCCCCACAGTTTCTGATTTTCCTTCTCGAGCCGTGGCTCGAGAGTTTTGGGGCCAGATAGCTCACGTAGTTGAGCATGCTGATAGGTGGAGACCTGGAGACTCCAAGGAGCGTATTATCTTCCACCTCGCCTTCAGATTATCCCACCGGATCTTTAGCGAGACACTTCTGGCGCGTATTGAGACGCCCCAGAAGATTAGACAGGGGGAGTTGCTGAGTCTATATTGTATGGTTACCGGAGGAGTTCCCGACTTTGGAGTGATGCTGGCAGAGGATTTACACAAGATAAAGGCGAAGGGGGATATTTGCTACGGAGGTCTAGTGACTCACATCGCGAGTTTCATAGACCTTGATCTGAGTGCCTGTACTATGGTGGCGGTTGCCAAGCCGCTTGGGCTGCAGGAGATGATTATGAGGAGGATCTTGGTTCCTCGCGGACTTACTACGCCGTATGTGGCGATGCCTTGGGAGCAGACTGCACCTCAGGGCATTAGATGGTCATCTCAATTCTCAGTATTTGACCCGCATTACTGGTACACCGCATGGATTCCTCTTATTGAGGACACTAGGGACGTAGCAACAGCAGCCCAGGAGTAGGATGAGGAGGAGGCTGAAGAGGAGGCTGATGAGGATGATGATGGCGGTGCTGCCATGGATACAGGGACCGATACAGTTGGGACCAATATACCAGTCGTCGATCTGAATGACGACGAGACAGAGGACGAGCCAGCTGCAGCACCAGCACGACCTGCCAGGCGTAGAGTTCGGAGGTAGAGGGATCCCATAGCTCACCGCCGGATTGACGATCTAACAGATCAGATGATTGACTCCTAAGCAGCCATGACCGTCGATCTAGGAGGACGTTTGGATGACCTTCACAGAGAGTTGGATAGCCAGACTCATCAGATACTGGAGAGCCAGCACTATCAGTGCCGGATGATGGAGATCCAGTTCCAGCATATGATGGGACATCCATTCGACCCGTCTCAGCATCCGTACATACCACATCCTCCACCACCGCCAACAGATCAGAATTAGAGCTTGCAGGATTTCTTTTCTTTATTTATTATGCAGCTCAGCTTTGTCCGGTGAGTATTCTGTTCTTATGACTTATTTGACCCATTGGGACAATGTGTCCCAAGTATGGGGTATTCGGATATGTATTATTTGACTTATGTGGATGATTGTATGACTCTTGATGGATATTTATGATTTTATCCTGCTCTATATGCTTATCTGAGACTACATGCATGCATACAGGTTATTTGATTGAAAAAAACGTCAAAAACTAGTTTAGAAAAAAAAATTTATGACCTCGACCGATGTGACTCTGACCAATCGAGGTACGGTACCTCGGTTGACTTAGAACATCTCGACCGAGGTGGTTTAACTGAGAAAGTTTTCGAAACGATTTTTGTGCTTCTTATCTAGAGATGACCTCAGTGATGATTCTGTTTGCTGACTGGTTTTGGAATCTTTATATATTTGAAAGATTTTATAATATGTTTAAGTTGCTAAATTCTTTGTTTGAAATTTGTGGCATGTTTAATACTTTGTTTTTATCAAAATTATGTTGAATTTGAAGGTTGACACCACATGATGAGTTCTCTCACTCTCTTCCTGGAAAGACCAAGGCAATTCATTCTCTTCTCTTCTTCTTCTTGATCATGCTTAGCCCCTCATATACATATTTGCCTCCCTTTACCTATCCGGGAACTTGGAAGCAAGCAAATGAAAAGCAAGTGAAAGAAAAGTTGAGATGTTGGTTGGAAGTTAGAAAGAAATAAATAGGTTTGGGAAAGTCAATCATGATGATGAGTAACTCAGCACCATTCACATAGCCGGGTGTTTGTGTCTTGCCAAAGTCGGATTGAGGGATATTGCTAACGGGTCATGGTATGTGCATCAAGGGTTTGAGGCATCTCGAGAAATTGATGATTGCTGATTTCCTAGGCTTCGGTTATTGTGCATCTCTATCCATGCATCCCAAAAAGTAAAGTAAAAAGTAAATAAGCAAAGCTTATTGGTGGAAGATGTTGAAGTTCAAAAGAAAGTGAAGTAAAAGATCCTTTTCCCGGATTCTAGCATCACATTCCCTATATACATCCCACCCTCACACGTTTCTTGACTTCTCTCTTGAAAAGCCCTTGAGACCTCGAGCTTGTTGATTGACTTGGTGGTTTAAACTGGATTATACATGATTAATTTCGATGATTATGATTTATTATGCATTCTATGATTTTATGCAAAGATGAACAACTTTCTTATATTTATAAAATGTTTTGAGCGTGTTTTGATTTTAAATTCCATGAAGCATTCTCTTAGAGTGATCTATGATTGGAGCACACCACAAAAATGTTTTGAAATACTCTTCATTGATCTTTATGACTTATAATCCATTCTATCTTGTATCTAAGATTTGGAACTTGCTTGGGGACAAGCAAGAGACAAGTATGGGGTATTTTGATAGCATGAATTATAGTCTATATTTTGGGACTTGTTTAGACGTTTTATCTTCAATAATCTGCATGTTTGGATGTATATTATGTGATTATATTGTCATTTCATCTACCTTTGCGGGAATCGAGGTCTACACCAAGTTTCGTTATAATCGTAGGTAAAATGGCACGTTTTGTATCAAAATGGAGCTAAAGGAGCAAAGGAGTCATTGGAGCTACATTCAGGAGCTTAAGGAAGAATCCAGGAAGCATGGAAATGGATTAAAGATTCACTTTGGACCAGATTTGAGAGATTTCACATTCAGTTTAGAGTCACCTCGGTCAGCTACAATACCATCTCGACCGAGGTGATTATGAGGAGCGTCTCGACCGAGGCGAATACCCTGACGCGGCGAGATCGTTTATTCTTGGCTGAGATTTTTTATTTTTGGAAGGAGAGATCTTATATTTTTGGGCTGGATTTCTGGAAGGAAGATTATATATTTTGGAGATCTATTTTAGAGATTAAGATATATTTTATTAGGATAATATCTTTTCAAGATATTTTATCTTTGGAAGATAGTTTTTCTATATAAAGGGTTGGATTTTCCACAAGTTCAACCATGCTTATACATGCTTAGAAGGCTGATAGCATCCAGCAATTAAGGGATTTTCTCTAGGCTTTTGAAGGAAGGAAGATTGAAGATCAATCTAGGAAGGATTGATAGCTCTTATAGCTTTTGTGAAGGGTTTTGTAAGACTTTCTTAGATTCCCTTCTTGTTGATTTGTCTTGTTAGATTTGTGATCCAAGGAACGCTTATTTGTGATATTTGATTAAGCTATTGAAGCCTTGTTCTTAAGGTTTTTGTGTTCAAATATTCATTCTCTTCCCATATATTTGATTATAGTTTTCATGATGATGAGTGGCTAATTTCCTTGTGCGATTATAGGATGATTGGCTGAAGGTTGTGGGAAAAACGATGATAGAATAATCTTAATTCCAATAGGACCCTGAAAGCTCGAGTCTTTATCCTTAACCCTAGAGCATCTCGTTCAGTCGATGAACATCACGGCCGGGGTGGAATTCGTCTGACCGAGGTGACTTTTCTGATCCGTAACTGAGAGTTAAGTGTTAGAGTTTGCCAAATCCTATTCTTATTACACCTTTCCTGGTTTAATGCAAGCTTAGGATGAGACTTACCCGGTAATTCCTTTGTTTGTTTACCCATGATCATAAGTGTAGGTAATAAAGGT
Source organism: Fagopyrum esculentum (assembly GCA_033239045.1). Taxonomy (NCBI): domain Eukaryota; kingdom Viridiplantae; phylum Streptophyta; class Magnoliopsida; order Caryophyllales; family Polygonaceae; genus Fagopyrum; species Fagopyrum esculentum. Next base: position 121,724,977 of record BSUD01000004.1, read on the forward strand.
TTATCCTTTATTGGGGCTTGAGTGTGCCTTCATCCCATCTTTGTGAGTTAGCCTGAGACTTACCCGGTAAAAGTTGATTCTATTCCCTTAGTTGGTTTGTTGGTTTGAGATTATAATTCCTTTCCTTAGTACCTTGAGACTTACCCGGTAATAGGAGCTTTTGGTTTGGAGTTAGTGAGTAGTGAGACTTACCCGGTGACCTATTCCACTTTAGTAACACCTTCCCTTTGCAGAATCTCAACTTTGTCCGCTTATCTTGAGATCTTGAGTTGGAACCACAACTAGATGCTTTAATCCCTAGAATTTGCATATTTCCATTAATTGACCTTATTATCATTTTTGATTGCTTTAATTGCTTTTGTGGTTAGTTGCAATATTGACTACCTATATTGGTTTTGTTTCACCTAAGTCCTTGAGATCGACACCCCGGAATTCTTGCTTTTACTACGATTGACCCGTACACTGTGGGTTCGCATCCTTGTTTTAGGCATACATCTAGGGTTATAAATTTAAAGCTTGCACACACCATTTGGAGCGAACAATAACCGGAATAGGATTCACCCTTTATTACCCTTAATTGGCCCAAGTGTATGATAATCCGGCAGGGACCACTTGTCTAGTTCTACAGGAGACTAGAATGTGCTCTTGCAACCCAGGCCCGTAGGTAACGGATAATACTGATCTGTTCCTATTGGTAGACGGAAGCGGGGGCGAGTTTCGGGAGATTCTTGTGTGACAAAAAAGTTGAATTAGTAATGGATAACCTTTATGAAAGATAATAACCGGTTGTGTACAAGCATGCTATGTGTTTTCCTTTACCTTATGTGTGTTTGTGCCTTTGCGCTTTTGCTAGTATCTTGAATGTTAGCTAACGGTTTATACCGTCGTTGTAGATGTTCTATAGGTTCAGGATGCTGCTGAGTGATCCGGATGGTGTGGTCAGCCGGGGTTCCCGTACATTATAGGATGGGATCGGGTTTTGTTTCTTTTGTTGTTTCCCTTTTTGTTTTGAACTCAGCTGCGGAGCTTTTGTGTTTTCTTTTGTTTAAACCTTTGGTTTTATATTGAGTTTTGGTTTTCATTCGTTTGTGCCTAGTTGTAAGATATGTTTGATGTTGCTACTCTGAGGGTCGGGACCCATTGTGCGGTCCTAGCCCATAGCGTTTCGAGTTCCCAGAACTTGGGGTGTTACACATTGCGTTAGACAAAGCAGCAGAAGAAGGTGAGTGGCTTCGGAACTTCTTGGAAGATATTCCGATGTGGGAAAAGTCAATGTCGGCATTATGTGTACACTGTGATAGTCAAACGGCTATAGCTCAGGCACTGATCTCAACAAGTATAGTCTCGATAGACTATATCAAATCACATGACAACCTAGCGGATCCATTTACTAAGGGTTTGTCAAGAGATCAAGTTTTAAAATCATCAAGATGAATGGGTTTAAAGCCTATTACAAAAGAGGATGCTTGAAGGAAAACCCCACCTACGTGATTGGAGATCCCATGATGTAGGTTCAAGGGGAAAACCTAACCAAGTTGAATCGAGTGGAGCACTATCTCTACCCAATTCCTAAGGATGATAAACACTGCAAACTGTATGAGTTAAGGTTAAGTTTGGCTTTTAATGATTTCATCGCCTTGAAACAAATGGAGAGTATGAAAGATATTCTTTATGGTCAATCACCTTGTGAGTGTGACATGGGGCCGTGTGTAGGAAAATAAGGTGAGGCTGAATTCTCCAAATTCACTCATGAATAAACCAGGGATGTTCAAGGCTAAAATAAACACAGCAATTGAACCAAACTTTATGCGAGAAAATGAAATTGTGTGATAGTTGATGTCTCGGTTTACATAAAAGCCCAGGTGGTTCAAGACATCATAGTCACTACCTGGTCGAGTAAATCCGATAGTTATTCACTACGGACGGTTCAAGCATGAAACATGGCACCAGTCCAGATGCAGTGATTTTTCGACTGTACTCTTGAAAATTATGTCTGTCTAAAAAACAGAGAATCATATGTTTAGAATCATTTTTGTTCATGTGGGGGATTGTTTGAACTAAATTAGTAAAAGAATGAAATAAACATATTTTAACACATGTGTGCGTCGGGCACATTTCCGGTGGGTTCCAGCTATTATCAACACCGGAAAGTGTATGTGTTGGCTTCGTCTCCGCGAACTCTTGCTCGTGGTATATTCATACGTTAAATTTGAGTTTCGTTTGAATGAGAAATGGATGTCCAAAGTTGGTTGCGTGATAGACAATAGCTTGGAAATATAGTCAAAATTGGGTGCTTGCCACATCGACTATATGGAGGGAGAAACAATGAGATATATAGGGCAAGTATGCTCTCAGGCATGTTGTAACACCCCAAATTCTCAGAACTCGGGGAGCTACTGGTTAGGACCTCACAATGGGTCCTGACTTTAGTTTGACAACAATTTTGCTAGGATCTTACAACAAGGCAGAAAAGTATATATGAAGGATATGTACCAGCCTTACAAAGCAACGGTACTAAACGACGCATATAAAGAACATAAGACAACCTCGCTCCCAACTAAAAGAGTACGTGGACCCGGCTAACCATTTCCTCCGGATCTCTCTACAACTGTCTTAACCTGCAAGGCATCGACAAGCGGTATAAAACCGTTAGCTAACATTCCATGCATAAGTATAAAGGTAAAAGCACAAACACACAACATACACAATCAACATGCAACACTCAATCCTTTTATTATCTTTAATTAGGTGATAGGTTATTACTAATGATACTTATTTTGTGACACGAGGGATTTCCAAACCTCGCCCCTGTCCCCGTTTACCAACGCGGAATGGTACTAATGCATCTGACCGTCTACCTGACTGGGCTGGTCGCAGGGAACCTCCTAGACTCTCGCAAGAGCTAGGCAGCTGATGTCACGACCCGTTATCATACACTTGGGTCAATTACGTAAATAATAAAGTCGGCCTAATCCGGTTTCGCTATTTATTATAACTAACAAACACCACTCATACACATTACACTCATACAAGAAGTCAGCTAAGTAAGTCCTTGGACTTACCTGAATCAGATCTCGACTCTCTTAATCACAACTCAATCAGTAACTGTATAACTCGGATGCCTGTCAAAGGAGGCAAGTGTGTCAGCACACTTTGTAGTTAATTAGAAGTCTAAGACTTCTAAGGTAGTAGATCTTGTTAGAACAGAATTTAATTCAGTACCAATTTATGGTAAAATGACTATTCTACCCTTGGTCCCGAAACTTCCAAAAATTCCATAATTCATGCCTAAACTCTTATTTGAGACTAAAGATTCATATTCTAACTCCTAAAGACGAGTTTGGTTACAAACTGGCAATTTACCCATTTTCCTATTTTCGAAAAGATCGTTAAGGTCCAACTTCGGCTTCAAATCTAAAATTCAAATAATCTTATAAAAATTTCGAAATAATTCCCTAGATCATCTATGATATCTCATCTACTCCTAGGAGCAAGAATTTCTTAAAACTGTTCAACCATCACTTCTATAAAAATTTCAAAAGTTGGTTACAACACTTCAAAAGTCCACTTTGAGCCTCTATAACCCTAAGTCCCACCGTTGGATTCATCCCAACTTTTGACATATTAACATATGTATGACACTAAACAACATCCCAAAAACTGAACAGTGGATCTTATCTCTAAGACATCGAAAAGCATGCTCAAACTTGACTGATCAACACAGTTTCTGGAATTTCAGCAAACACTTAATAAAACAGCACACTGTCTTAACTTTGAAAAATCATAACTCCTAAACCGCTCGTTGGATTTATCCCAAATTTTGATATGTTCTACTATAAAATCTCATCTGTAATATATACAAAATTCAGCAGCAAAGGAGATCAAAAGATTATTTAAAACAATCTCACAAAACTGCATCACATGCTGTTTTTCTCAACATTCAGCACACTTATAAAAACTGCATGAGGAGTCAACTTTGCAACATCATAACTCTCAAACCGTAACACCGATTCTTCCCAAATTTTAGTATGATCTACTATGTACTACTGATTACAACATATCCAAAATTCAGCAGCAACGGAGGAGTATAAGTTACTCAAATCTTGACCCGAAATTGACTGCTTTTCACTTCCGAAAACTCGGAAAACGCTTGAATCTGTACAACTCACTTATGGTTGTTCTGAGTAGGTTTAAAAGACGGAATTAGTACACGTTAGGCAAGGGAAAGGTGGACTGAAATGTAGCGTAGCAAGGGGTACAAGCCTTACCCGATTCCGAGACTCGAATGCACGGGAAAGAAGGTACCAAGGTTGCTGTTGAGTATGCGTTTTGCACAGAAGGGGAGAACCCATGGTCCCTGATTGCTCAAGGCTGTAGCAGCAAAAATGGGAGGCGGTTACTGTCCTTGGAGGCGCACCTGCAGCTTGAGCCCGCCGCACCAGCAGCGCCTGAGGAGGCTGCAAACACGGCTCATAAAGCCGCCTCTTCTGCCTGGTTTCTTCCGGTCACGCGACTGGAGCAGGGAAGACGAGTCCAACAGCCGCCTGCTTTCGCTGGAACGATGCTCTGCACTGCTATCCATGCTGGCGAAGGCATCCCATCACGAAGTGGTGTCGGATCTGCGTCTACTGGTGGCCGAAATGGTCGTTGTGTGCAAGGGGGTGAAGACCGAAGGGGTGTGCGAGGAGGACTTCATCTGCTGCGTACACAAGCGGCGGTTGTCCCTTGGTGGTTCACGGTTGCGCGCGGGAGGGGAGGCGTTCGTCGGCTTGGCGTGGAGGAGGAGGCGGATTGTTAGGGCAATGCAAGGGAAGGGAAGCGTCAGTTATGTTTTAGGTTTAACGTGATAGAGAGTAACGACTCAGGAGAGAAGAAAGAGTTCTCTCAATTGCCCAGTTGACAGTCCTTGATGGGCCCAGATGGTGTGCTACACATAGTTCTCTCAATGGCCCAGCTGACAGTCCTTGACGGGCCCAGATGGTGTGCTACACATGGACTGAAACAAGGGAATAAAATGTGGGCTGAGGTTGTCAAGAAGAGTGGGCTGAGGTTGTTAAAACTTGTCAAACCTTGTCAACAGCTTGTCATAGCCATGCATGGTTTTGTCACGAATTTGTCATGGCCTCGTCATGATTCGTCATGGTCTCGTCTTGACTTCGTCTTGGTCTCGTCTTGATCTCGTCATTAGGACGTCATGACTTTGTCAAAGACAAGTCATGATATACTCTAGGGTTTGGATTAGGGTTTGCTACTAATAAAATCTTATCATTTTATGTGAGGTGATATTACATAAAATGATAAAATTTTGAGATATAGTGTCCAACTACGTAGACAGCTAAGGATCAAAAGATCAAAATCCGGTTTGCTACGGAATTAAACGGAATAAAAATTCTGGATATTACACATATGGCCTTGGGTCACTACCCATTTTCAATGGGGAACGGCGTAGGCAAACAACCGCGATCGCCGAGCCGAGCTCGTGGTCGTGTCGTGTCGTGCCGAGTCCAAGTCCGAGTCCGAGCTGTTGGGCGGGTGGACCTAATTATAATATTGGCTGGCCACCTATATTATTTTTGGGCCGACCCAACTCAAAGTCCAACAGTCCAGATGAGGAAGGCCTTGGGCCAGGCCCAACTGTGCAGCGGATCGGATCAGTCAAATTACCCAATCCAACAGATCCGAAAATCATGGGCAAGTGTCAACTCCGTAATTGGGCAAGTGTCAGCAAGTTATTGGCTCCGTTTTTGGGCTGGTCAATGGGCTCTGAAGCCCATAACCCAATCCGTCTCCTCCAGCTCCTATAAATAGAGAGCTCTTCCTCTCATTTCAACACACCATCAATCTTATCTCTTCTCTCTCTTCAAGCTTGCGAGCTTTTCTAATCTCAAAAGTGCAACGCACTACTGGTTCGTAGGCTTCCGGTTCTATTACGAAGAACGGATTCGAACAACAGTTGTATCATGAGATTCCTAAACATCGGTAACCGTCGTAATAAGGGGTGTTTTTAGAATTAAGGAAACAGATTCCGATCTCGACTCTGCTCAACATACGCACTGCGGTGGCATGAAATTTTGACCCTTAGTGTTATATTGCATGCAGTTTAACTGCTGTATTATAGGTTCCTACATTATCTTCATCTTCTACGTATTTTTGCATGTTGCAGCTCCTGCACATTCACTTTTATTGTATAGTGGTGTTGTTCGCTCCAAACGGTGTGTGCAAGCTTTAAATTTATATTCCAAGAAATATGCTTAAACAAGGATGCGAACCCGTAGTGTACGGATCAATTATAGTAAAAAGCAAGAATTCCGGGGTGTCGATCTCAGGGACTTAGGTGAAACAAAGCAAGTATAGGTTGTCAATGCAACTAATAACCACAAAAGCGATTAAAGCAATCAAAGAGATGATAATAAGGTCAATTAAAGGAAATATGCAAATTCTAGGGATTAAAGCATCTAGTTGTGGTTCCAACTCAAGATCTCAAGATAAGCGGACAAAGCTGAGATTTTTGCAAGGGAAAGGTGTTTCTAAAGTTGAATAGATCACCTGGTAAGTCTCACTACTCACTAACTCCAAACCAAAAGCTCCTATTACCGGGTAAGTCTCAAGGTACTAAGCAAAGGAATTATAATCTCAAACCAACACACCAACTAAAGGAATTGAATCAACCTTTACCGGGTAAGTCTCAGCTCAACTCTCAAAGATGGAATGAAGGCACACTCAAACCCCAATAAAGGATAGACCTTTATTACCTACACTTATGATCTTAGGTAAACAAACAAAGGAATCATCGGGTAAGTCTCATCCTAGGGTTGCATTGAACCAGGAAGGGTGTAATAAGAATAGGATTTGACAAACTTTAACACTTAACTCTCAGTTTCGGATCAGAGAAGTCACATCGGTCAGTCAAGTTCCACCCCGACCGAGATGTTCATCGACTAAACGAGATGTTCTAGGGTTAAGGATAAAGACTCTAACTTTCAGGGTCCTACTAGGATTAAGATTATTCTATCATTGTTTTTCCCACAACTTTCAGTCAATCACCCTAGAATCGCACAAAGAAATTAGTCACTCATCATCATGAAAGCAATAATCAAATATATGGGAAGAGAATGAATATTTGTACACAAAAACCTTAAGAACAAGGCTTCAATAACTGAATCAAATATCAAACAAATCAGCGTTCCTTGGATCATAAAATCCAACAAGACAATCAAATAAAAGGGAATCTAAGAAAGTCTTACAAATCCCCTTAAAAAGCTATATCCGAACTATCAATCCTTCCTTGATTGATCTTCAATCTTCCTTCCTTCCTTCAAATCTTCCAGAAAATCCTTCCTTGTTGGTTATTCTCAGCCTTCGACGATAGCGGGTTGTTTAATTTGTGAAAAATCCAACCCTTTATATAGGAGAAATATCTCCTAAAGATAATAATATCTTAAAAAGATAATACCCTAATAAAATATATCTTATCTCTAAAATAGATCTCCCAAATATATGATCTTCCTTCCAGAAATCCATCCCAAAAATATAAGATCTCTCCTTCCAAAATAAAAGATCTCAGCCAAATAAAATATATCTCGCCGTGTCAGGGTATTCGCCTCGGTCGGGGCGCTCTTCTAGATCACCTCGATCGAGGTGACATTGTAGCTGACCGAGGTAAATCTCAGCTGAAGGTGAAATCTCTCAAATTTGGTCCAAAGTAAATCTTCTTTGTTAATTCCTTGCTTCCTGAGTTCTCTTTTAAGCTCATGAATGTAGCTCCTATGACTCCTTTTCTCCTTAGCTCCATTTCGATGCAAAATGTGCCATTTTACCTACGATTACAACGAAACTTGGTGTAGACTTCGATTCCCATAAAGGTAGATAAAACAACAATATAATCACATAATATACATTCAAACATGCAGATTATTGAAGATAAAACGTCTAAACAAGTCCCAAAATATAGACTATAATACATGCTATCAAAATACCCCATACTTGTCCCTTGCTTGTCCCCAAGCAAGTTCCAAATCTTAAGTACAAGATAGAATGGATTATAGTTCATAAAGATCAATGAAAAGTATTTCAAAACATTTTCGGTGGTGTGCTCCACTCATAGATCACTCTAAAAGAATGCATCATGGTATTTAAAATCAAAATATGATCAAAACATTTTATAAATATAAGAAAGTTGTTCATCTTTACATAAAATCATAGAATGCATAATAAATCATAATTATCGAAATTAATCATGTATAATCCAGTTTAAACCACCAAGTCAATCAACAAGCTCGAGGTCTCAAGGGATTTTCAAGAGAAGGTCAAGAAACGTGTGAGGGTGGGATGTATATAGGAAATGTGGTGCTAGAATCCGGGAAAAGGATATTTACTTCACTTGCTTTAAATTTCAACATCTTCCACCAACAAGCTTTGCTTATTTTACTTTTTACTTTTTGGGATGCATGAACAGAGATGCACAATAACCGAAGCCTAGGAGATCAGCAATCATCAATTTCTCGAGATGCCTCAAACCCTTGATGCACATACCATGACCCGTTAGGAATATCTCTCAATCCGACTTTGGCAAGACACAAACACCCGGCTATGTGAATGATTCATGATTGACTTCCCCAAACCTATTTGTTTCTTTCTAACTTCCAACCAACATCTCAACTTTTCTTTCACTTGCTTTTCACTTGCTTGCTTCCAAATTCCCGGATAGGTTAAGGAAGGCAATATGTATATGAGGGGCTAAGCATGATCAAGAAGAAAAAGAGAAGAGAATGAATTGCCTTAATCATCCTAGGAAGAAAGTGAGAGAACTCATCATGTGGTGTCAACCTTCAAATTCAACATAATTTGGATAAAAATAAAGTATTAAACATGCCAAAATTTCAAACAAAACATTTAGCAACTTAAACATATCATAAAACCTTTCAAACATATAAAGATTTCAAAACCAATCTGCAAACATAATCATCACTGAGGTCATATACAGAAAAGAAGCACAAAACGTTTCGAAAACTGTTTCAGTTAAACCACCTCGGTTGAGATGTTCTAGGTCAACCGAGGTACTCGACCTCGTCTGGCAAGAATCACCCCGGTCGAGGTCATAAATTTTTTTTTCTTTAACTAGTTTTTTACGTTTTTTTCAATCAAATAACCTGTATGCATGCATGTAGTCTTAGATAAACACATAGAGCCAAGTAAAGCATAATAAGATCATAAATATCTAAGAGTCATACACATAAGGTCACATAAAATACATCAATACCCCATACTTGGTACACATTGTCCCAATGGGTCAAAATAAGTCTAGAAATAGAGTACTCACCGGACATAAGCAAAGCTGCATAATAAATAAATAAAAGAAATCCCTGCAAGCTCTAGTCCTGATCTGCTGGTGGTGGTGGTGGATATGGCACGTACGGATGCTGGGATGGGTCAAAAGGATATCCCATCGTGTGCTGGAACTGCATCTCCATCATTTGACGCTGGTAGTGCTGGCTCTCCAGCATCTGATGTGTCCAGCCATCCATCCCTCGGCGTTGGTCATCAAAACGCTCACGGATATCAACTGTCAGGGCAGCGTAGGAGTAGATCATCTGGTCGGTGAGGTCATCAGCCCTCTGATGCGCTACTGGATCTCTATATCTGTGACGGCGGGATCTGCGCTGGGATGGTGGTGGTGGTGGTGCTACCTCCTCTGTAGCCTCGTCGTCTAAATCGACAACTGGCACACTGGGACCGACTATATCTGTCCCTATCTCGATGGCAGCACCGCCATCATCATCCTCATCTTCCTCCTTCTGCACCTGAGCTGTTGCATCTCTAGCATCCTCAATGTAAGGTATCCATGTAGTGGATCGGTACTGTGGATCGTACACAGAGAACTGAGCTGACCACCTGATACCCTAAGGGGCAGTTTGCTCCCAAGGCATTGTCACATATGGCGTAGTGAGTCCACGAGGAACCAGAATCCTCCTCGTGATCATCTCCTACAATCCTAGCGGCTTGGTAGCCGCCACCAACGTACAAGCGCTCAGATCCAACTCCATCACTGTCGTTATATGAGTCACTAAGCCACCACAGCAAATGTCTCCCTTCCCCTTAGCCTTGATCCAGTGCAGATCCTCAGCTAGCATCGCACCAAAATCAGGCACTCCCCTAGTCACCATATAGAATAGGCTCAAAAGCTCCCCCTATCTAACCTTTTGGGGTGTCTCAGTACGCGCCAGAAGGGTCTCGCTGAAGATCCGGTGGGCTAATCTGAAAGCAATGTGGAAGATAATCCTATCCTTGGAGTCTCCAGGTCTCCACCTGTCAACATGCTCAACAACTTGAGCAATCTGACCGCAAAACTGTCGAGCTACGGCTCGAGAAGGGAAATCGGGAACTGTGGGGTCGGGAATCCGAAAATGTCTCTCCACTGGTCCATAGGAACTAAGTAGTTCCGGTTCAGCAACCGGTACTTGATGGCTCTCTCCTCAGGCAAGTGAGTCACAGAACTCACAAACTCTAAAGTGGGCTCGAGGTATGTTGGAGCTCTAATCTCCTTGAACTGCTCCAGCCCCACCATGGATATCATCCTCCTCAAATCATCAGCTACGTGGAGGCAATCAAAAGCAGAAATATCAAGAAACCGCGGCGCAATCACAAGACACGTGCAGATGCGGTCATAGTCAGCCTGGTGACGCTCGTGGATCACCGGTATAAAAGGTTGGGAAGAAGAAGAAGAAGGTGAGGATCTATCCCTCAAAACTAACTAGCGATCGGACTTGGAACTCTTTTTTTTCTAAGAGATCACCTCGGTTGCTCTGACAGATCTCAAGAACACCTCGGCCGAGGCGCAGGTCGATTGGACCGAGGTAGATCGCCTTTCGATTTTAACTCTCTGAATTCCAGTTCTTTTCCCCCAATTTCACTACAGATTGTTCCTATGGGGTACTTAAGCCTTTTTCAACACAGATCTATGGCAACCAAAGCCACTAATTTTCGAAATCGGCGAAAATAGAGAAGTTAGGGTTTACGATTTAATTACCCTAGATTCGGTCGATTGGAAGCGTTTTTGTTACCGATTCTTGCTTGCAATCGGTTCCTCTAGCCTTTCCTCGCAGAATCGAAGCAGAAATCGTCGAAAACGAGTGAAAATCGGAGAAACGAGGTGGTTATCGCCGCGGTCGAGAGGGTGAGTGGGAGGGAAAGAGAGAGAAATTGTTCCCCTTTTATACCCCTCGCCGATCCTGCTGTCACCTCGGTCGAGGTGGTCCTGACTGGACCGAGGTGTCTGGACCGAGGTGGATTGTTGTCAGCCCTAGTCGCCTCGTGTAACACCCCGAATCCGCGGGACTCGGGATGTCACATTGGGCTAGGATCTCACAATGGATCCTGACCCTAGCTTGACAACAAGTTCACTGGACCTTACAACATGGCACTGACAGATATAAAACAAATACATAAAACAGTATAAACTGTACGACCCAAAGTAAACAACAACATAGCCGAATATATAAAACGACAACCTCACATAGGAGGTACAAAAGATCATCCTCACGCAGGAGGGAAAACACAACAACCCCAAACCAACCACCTAATGTACGAGAGTCCTCGGCCTGTCACCCTGCCAGATCACTCAGCAGTGCCTAACCTGTAAACATCTACAACACGGTATGAAACCGTTAGCTAACTATACATATATGAGGTAATGCATAAGCACAAACACAATCATGGAAGATAAACACATCAGCATGCTATCACACATTTACCCATTTATTATCTTTATATAATAACCATTCACTCAAAAACCGTATATATATATAGATAGATGAAAGTATGTGACACGAGAACCGATACATCCCCGCCTTTGTAACACCCCGAATTCTCAGAACTCGGGACATTACTGGTTAGGACCTCACAATGGGTCCCGACCTCAGCTTGACAACAATATTACTAGGATCTTACAACAAGACACAAATAAGAAATTCATAAAATGTATTTGTAAAAGGATGAATGCAACAAAGTCTAACAGCCTATCGTACTTAAACAACGAAAAGACTAACTGTCTTAACAAAAGGGAAAAACAACACAACAACAACCCAAACCCCCACTCTAAAGAGTACGGAGACCCGGCTGACCACTACTTCCGGATCACTCAGCTGCTGTTCTAACCTGCAGTAAATCTAAAAGAAAACACAACAAAACAACCATTAGCTAGTTATCTAAACATTAGGAGAATAATAATAGCACACACACACATACAATAATAAACACTCATCATGCTTTCAAACAATCCATTTATTATCTTCATTTAAGTCATTCACTCTAATGATACTTATTTTGTGACACGAGGGATTCCCAAACCTCGCCTCCGCCCCCGTGTACCCATCAGGAGTGGATCCGATGCATCTCACCGTGTACCTGTATGGTCTGGGTATAGAGAACCTCCCAGTCTCCTGGCAGAGCTGGGCAGTGATGTCACGGCCCGTTATACATACACTTGGGCCTTAACACATAACAACAACGGTCGTCCTAACAAGTTGTTATTATAAACACACATCGCACACACCACCATTATCATTCAACTAACATCCAGAAACCGGCTAAGTAAGTCGCAGGGACTTACCTTGATCAAAATCGCTTTCTCAAATCTCAACTCGGTCCGAACCCGTGGTAACTCAAACGCCTGTCAAATAATGCATGTGGATCAAAATCACATCCAGATGTCCAACCTCATGCGAAGGAATTACGGAAAAAGCTCTCTTACGGTAAAAGACCATTTTACCCTTAGTGCCGAAAATTCTCAAAGTCTATCATTTAGTTCTAATATTTTCTTTTAGAACCTATGTCCATAATTTAGTTCTCATTGAAAAGTTTGGTAAGGATTTAGTAAGGTTTTTTTTTTGTAAGAGTTATCCAACATTCTTAGTTTACACAAAAGTCGTTACTGTCCGACTTTGGGTTCATATACACGGCTTGGAAAAGGATATAAAATCCCGAGATAAAATCCTAACTCCTCTATGATATACCTACTAACTATAGTGTAAAGATCTCACAAAAACACTTAACCAAAATTCTCCCATAAATCTCCAAAGTTGGAAAGAAAGCTGAAAAGTTCTCATACTTAGCCAATTTCCTATGCTGTAAAAACAGCTCAACTGTCCTACTTTGAGTCCTTATAATTTCTAATCCGACCGTTAACTTTTTCCCAATTTTTAACACAGTAAACTTCATATTTCTATCTACAATATATCAAAAATTCAACGGTGGATGTTCAACCTAAGCTATTTAAATACGGGTTCAAAGTCAGTAGTTTCAGCACACAAAAACTGAAATTTCTGGGTTGGTTTTGGGATCTTAGATTCAAGTTTCAAGTCAACACCATTTTTCCACTACTCTACCTCGCAGATTTTACTTCAATTCTCAACAGAACAAGATCCTTACATACAACCATTGGCACTCTTTATTCTTTCACCATGTTACCTAAGGGACAAACAATTCTACTTCTAACTCCCTCCCAACTCATCCACTGTAACACTCTACAGCAGTTCATCTATGATGTTACACCAATAGAAAAAAAACAGTACGGCCTGAAGGTTTGGGGTGCAGGGGACTCACCAGCCCGGTCCGATTCGGTCGAGTGGTCCGTAGTTCGGACGTCCTGGACCGGCTGCTCGTACCTTGGTCCAATTGCACTCCCACAATTGCAAAACTCATCCTGGATTGTCACCACATGGATCAGAGGGAGGCCAAGCCTTTGTCTGTTGCTACGTGAAAACAGAAGGGAAGAAGGAGGATAGGAGGTTACTGCACATTCAAGAGGAGAGGGAAGTTAACAGCGGTGCACTAGCTTACCCGCTGTAGGCGTGCAGTCCCTTGGATGATCGTCAAACGCAGGGCTGGGCGAAGTTGGCCGAGTATAGTCGTTCCAGGAAGCATGTGCAGAGGGTCGAGTGCAGCAGCCTTTGCAGAAGATCGAGTGCAACCATCCGCGGCGGCCTGTGCAGAAGACGGAGTGCAAACGTCCTCGGCGGCCTGTGCAGAAGACCGAATGCAACCATCCGCGGCGGCCTGTGCAGAAGGCCGAATACAACGTCCTCGGCGGCCTGTGCAGAAGGCCGAATACAAACGTCCTCGGCGGCCTGTGCAGAAGGTCGAGTGCAAGCGTCCTCGGGGGCCTGTGCAGAAGACGTGAGGGTTCCGGAGGAATCGCAGGCTGTGTGTCGTTTCTTCGTGCCGCAAGAGGAGAAGCAGGAGACGGCAGGGGTGAGATACGTTTAGAATAATTAGGTTAGGATTAGGGTTAAATTAGGTTAGTTTAATTAGATTTTAATTAAAGGTTAATGATGGGCTTGCTAATGGGCCATTCAGCCTACTGTCTTACTAGAACGGAAATAGGAACTCGTTGCTCGCTCGGATTCTGGTTAGGTACGGAAAGTTATATAATACGGAATTAAATTCCGTATTATCTAAATTATTATTATTTTTATTTTAGGTGCGTACTTTATTTCCGATTACAAGGTTTCGTCATTTTATGTGAATTAATGTCACATAAAATGATAGAAATAACACTCGTTTTATTTTACTTTTAATTTATGTATTTATTTATTTAAGATTGGCGTTTCGGAAAACGGTTAAATTCAAGTTTAACGGAGTTTAAAAATTCCGGTTATTACAGCCTCTGTGTGCAATGTCCAGCTGTACGAGTATCGGTCACACAATCCGTGTACCCTATGGGAGTGGATTGTGCCCTTCCTGTAAACCAGTCTGGCCCGACATCAGAGAACCTCCCAGACTCCACGGCGGGATGAAAGGGAAAGGTTATCACAGCCACGCAGTGGGGCAGTCAATAGAACATAGGTCGATAAAACGACAACTCATGCTATCATAGCAAACATATAAAGCACACACCACTCATGCAAACACCCAATATAGGGATGGTAGGTAAGTAAGTCCTACGGACTTACCTCAACCTCGTATAAAGCTCAACCACAACTGGATCACCTCAACACTGTAGGAACAACACAGCCTATAGACAAGGCATAAAGAGATGTCACATCTCTTATTAAGCAAAGGGTCACACCTAGACCCAAAGGGATCCATAGCGATCATAATCATCCTAAGCCTCGAAATAATATCATAAACCTTAAAGCCACATCAGGGCATAAATCCAACTCATGATATCACCATCAAACTAAAAATCCCATAATTAACAAAATAATGTAACGAGCATAATGGAATTTCCAATTATCCATTTTAACAAACTTAAGGTTAATTTATACTAACCCGCAATACGGAAAATGAATAAATTCATAACTTATTCGTTACTAACCCGATATACGATCCGGAAGAAGGTACGGACTCCGTGCGATACGGGGAGTAAGAGCACGGTATGAAACTTTACGTTTGACGACTTGCGGTGGTCCGTCAGCATTCCGGAAGCGGTAAACGGAAGCTTTACCAAAAAGCTAACAAACGGAAAATAAATTTGTACCACGTTGAAGAGAACAAGATAAGGGACTCGTTGATACAAACGGATCTGAAAATGGGCTAAAGATGGACAAGTGATGGAAGATTGAAGATAGAATATGTTTGCTCGGTTTCTCTCGAACTCCTTTGTCTGTAAGTTTTCAATTTACAATTGAAAAGCAATGTAAATTGTGAAGACTTACTGCAACTTCTACTTTATATATAATATATATATATATAATGTATATAATATAAGAAGAAAGGGTAAGAAGAAGCTGGTAGCCGCCTTTGCCTCCCTTTATATATATATACTAGGTTGGACGCGCGGGCTTCGCCCGCGCGCCGTGAGTTAGAAACGTATAACATGCATTGTAATTTCCGATTTTGGAGGTTGTTCGAATAAGTTTACATGTAAAATATTTACTTTTGTGGATCAAAGGAACATAGTTTGCATTGAAAAGAACAGCTGAACAATAATGGAGTCGAAGTACTCTCTATTTAGAATAATTGAATATTGTTTTGTGGTACAAATGTTCATGCTGAAATGATGGGAGTCAAAACTATGCACATTATGTATGCATGCATGCTTATATAGAAATTCATAAACATGCATGTGTAGTTATATATGAGAATGCTTCTCACTCTGTAATACATGTGAACATTATATATGTATGAAATCACACAGAAATTCAAAATGAACTGTAGTACTTGGAAGTTAGCAGATCTTAAAGCAAAGTCACCCCCAATTTTGCTTTTAACATTGAACCGGCTTTCTCCATGTCTAGTGAAAATATATAAAGAGAAAGAAATTAAATATAAAAATGCTACTACATTTCACAAGGTGTGGAAGAATAGTCAAGGTATCTGCAAATATTAGACGTGTTGCTTAGGTCCTTCAAAGGCCTTAGAAGGTTCCTTAAGATGGACAATATCAGCTAAAGCTACAGTCATTCCTTCCCAGTAAAAGAAAGGCGCATATTGAATGCATCTCTCATTAGAAAGGCGTCAGGGGTAGGATCCAAAGCTACAATTAAGAATATTAAAATAAAAAACACAAGTTAGGAGACCAATACTGAATGAGAATGAGTTCATGGACAAACACATTGACTAATAGAGTGGAATATGAAAGCTAATTAATGCCTTTGTACATGTTATACGTCACTCACTATCTATTGCTGTAGAAAATTCAATATATAAACTAACTAAGAACAAAGCTAGGGCAACATACATTGAGAATAAACACACTGCATTTGCTTCAAATTTTTCACAATACATAGGGTGGTAAGACAAACAAAGCAAAGGAAGGCGTACAATGGAGGTAGTTATGCTACATTGGCCTGTCATACAATAAAGTTGAAGCTTGGAAGCTGGTGTGCAGTTGTCTTCAAAGGAACACAAAATCAAAAGCATAACATAAAGCAGAGAAAAACATACACAATTCATAGTTACTAATGTGTCGTATTAGTATATAAATATGTCAATATATGAGCTGAAATTCAAAGTCTATGGAGTAAAAGAGAGTGTCAGTACCATTAATTTGTTGCCAATAGCAACCCAAGAATGCTCAAAATAGAGAACAATCATAATCTTGCTGAAGAAAAGCAATAAAATCAATCAAAATAAAACTAAGTCGGTTCAAACAAAATCAAGAAATAATTGGTTCAAGAAATAATCATTGTTGGCTATCCTTCCCAATAATGGGAGGGTTGAACCATGCACAACCTCATCTACACAAATGCCTCCTTCACCAATAGTGCAATTGGGAAGGGTAAATTAAACATAACTAGGCTGAAGTAAATAAGCTTGTCAATAGAAAGTGAGATTAAGGTAAACTCGTACTACCTTGGTGTTAAGCCAAGACCTCCAATCAAGCCAATATAGAGATCACTGATAATGGCTCCATAAATTTCAGTCCTAGGCAATATGCAAGACGCCAAAGAGTGTAGGGTTTTTCACGAGCTGCGAAAATAAAGCATGGTGTTGATGTCAGGGTCTCAATTTAACCGTTCCTTATAATTCGGATTACATGATGTTTCTTGTTATTTAGGTGAAGGGTGACAACCGTATCATATTGCAACAAGATGTTTTGAACTGCTAGAGAAGCCAACATATTAGAGGACTATAAATTCAAGGCTTTTAGAAACACCTTTGAAGTAGGCAAAAAATAAGGGAAATATATTGTCAAAAAAGAAATCAAACATATGGCATACAGTTAGACGAATTTCATGCTACAACCAAACAATAACGACTTCGAACCAAGTTAAGCTCAATAGTGCACAAACACACATTCAGGCACGTAATTCCTTCGAAGGAGAAGAAGAAGGCCGAAATCCGGTTCATTAGCATTTGAAGACAAGCTGTCACAAATGAAGTCTAAATCAAGACTGTAAATACCTGATTCAATTTGAGGGTGCGAGGCCAAGGAGTATGAATCGGTTGAAGAGTCCAAAGGGAGAACCTATAATCGAACTGAAACCCTAGAAATATAAATTGTCACAAATCCAGAGCTCGGGAGACTAAAAGGAATACGAAAGAAATAAGAGAGGAGGTTGAAAAGCTTACCCTTGGAAGCCGGACTCGGTGCACATGGAGTCGATCCACCCCGAGGAAGGAGGCGAGGGCTTGGGAAATCCGGGATCCAGAAGAGAAAGGGAGGTACTTAAATGATCAAATCTCTGCTAAGGTACAAAAGAAACACGGGAAATAATCGACATATAAACTTCCATTGGACAAAAAGAAGATGAAGGCATGATTCAACCGAACAAGGGCGGACTACCTGAGAATGGAGCATCGGGAGTATCGCCTAGCTTGGAGATATTCATCTTTAAAACTAAAACCGTCTCTTTTTGTAACCAAAAACCCAAAATCAATATGAGAGCAAAGCTAAACATGAAATCGATGATTTGCAATACTGACATGGCGATGAAATAGAGAGACAATACTTACCGAATGCAGCCTCCCGCAACAGAACATGAAACAAACTGAGGATTATGACATAGAAACCAAAACCAGTTGCGAAATCGATGGAGCAACTCCATTTGTGACCGCTTCGCCGGTCCTTCTTCTTGTCATAATTTCACAGAATCCATTTGATGGAGCAACTCGATTGTAGGATTTGTAGAAGAAGATCGAGGCCAAAAAGAGGAGAGAATCTACAAAATTAGAACATCCGCAAAGTAGAAGAAGCGGCGAAGACGAAGGAAGGGGTCGGTGAGGGAAGATCTAAGAAGAAGAAGGCTAACAAGTTGAATGGCGTAGGGCGGAAGATAGAATGGGAGAAGATCGTATTGTTGAAGATACACCATACGTGTCTTCATTTTGGTGAAGCACGAAAATTGAGGGAGATGGATTTGGATCCGGGGAGAGGAAGACGGAAGGAGATAGAAGACGTGTTCGCTCCAAACGGTGTGTGCAAGCTTTAAATTTATAACCCTAGACTTAAGCTTAAAACAAGGATGTGAACCCGCAGTGTACGGGTCAATCGTAGTAAAAGTAAGGAATTCCAAGGGTCGATCACAGGGACTTGGTGAAACAAAGTCAATAACGGTATGCTTATGTAAATACTAACCACAAGAGCAATCAACACAATCAAAGATGAATAAGAAGTCAATAAAGCAAACATGCAATTCTAGGGATTAAAGCATCCAGTTGTGGTTCCAACTCAAGATCTATAGATAAGCGGACAAAGCTGAGATTTTTGCATAGGGAAGGTGTTACTAAAGTGGAATAGATCAACTGGTAAGTCTCACTACTCACTAATCCTAAACCTTAACTCCTATTACCGGGTAAGTCTCAAGGAATTAGGATAAAGAACTATAATCTCAAACTAACATATCATCTAAGGGAATAGAATCAACCTTTACCGGGTAAGTCTGAGGCTAACTCACAAAGATGGGATGGAAGCACACTCAAACCCTAATAAAGGATAATCCTTTATTACCTACACTTATGATCGTTAGTACACAAACTAAGGAATCACCGGGTAAGTCTCATCCTAAGCTTGCATTGAACCAGAAAGGTGTAATAAGAATAGGATTTGGCAAACTCTAACACTTAACTCTCAGTTTAGGATCGGATAAGTCACCTCGGTCAGAAGAATTCCACCCCGGCCGAGATGTTCATCGACTGAGCGAGATGCTTAGGGTTAAGGTTAAAGGCTCGAACTTTCAGGATCCTACTGGAATCTAAGATTATTCTATCATTGTTTTTCCCACAACCTTCAGCCAATCACCCTAGAATCACACAAGGAAATTAGTCACTCATCATCATGAAAGTATTAATCAAATATATGGGAAGAAGGTGAATATTTGAACAAGAAGAGTTTAATGAAAAGACTTCAATAACTGAATCAAATATCACAACAAAGCGTTCCTTGGATAGAAATCCAACAAGACAAGACAATAAGGAAGAGAATCTAAGGTAATCTTACAAGAAAACCTTCAAAAGCTATCAAAGCTACAATCTTCCTTCTTCAACCTTCAAAAAGGTTCTTCAAATCTCCCAACTGGAGTATGGCTGCAGCGGTGTATAAACCTTGATCGATGGTATAGCCCGATGTGGATTTGTGGGAAATCTGACCCTTTTTATAGGAAAATTACTCTCCAAAGATAAGATATCTTAGAAAGATCTCTTCCCATAAAATAGGTAAAATATATGATCTAGCATATCTTCTTCCTTCCAAGAGCCAAGCCCAAAAATATAAGATCTCTTTCCAAAGATAAAAGATCTCAGCCAAGAATAAAATATTCTCGCCGCGTCCTAGGTGTTCGCCTCGGTCAAGTCGACTTCTCTGGATCACCTCGGTCGAGGTGTTCACCTCGGTCTAGGTATTCACCTCGGTCTAGGTGACACTGTGGCTGACCTAGGTGAATTTCAGCTGCGTGAAATCTCACAAATCTGGTCCAAAGTAAATCTTTAATCCATGGCTATGCTTCCTGGATGTTTCCTTATGTTCCTGAATGTAGCTCCAATGACTCCATAGCTCCTTTTGCTCCTTTTTTTATGCAAAACGTGCCATTTTACCTACGATTACAACAAAACTAGGTGTAGACCTCGATTCCCGCAGAGGTAGATGAAATGGTAATGTAATCACATAATATATACACAAACATGCAGATTACGAAAGATAAAACGTCCAAACAAACCTCAAAATATAGACTATAATTCAAGCTATCAAAATACCCCATACTTAGCCCTTGCTTGTCCCCAAGCAAGTTCCTTATATAAAAGACAAGATAGAATGGATTATAAGTCAATAAAATCAATGAAAAGTCCTTCAAAAACATTTTATGGTATGCAACTATCATAGATCACTCTAAGAGAATACTTCATGGGATTTAAAAACTCAATATGATCAAAACATTTTATAAATATAGAAAAGTTGTTCATCTTTGCATAAAATCATAGAATGCATAATAAGTCATAATCATCAAAATTAATCATGTATAATCCAGTTTAAACCACTAAGTCAATCAACAAGCTCAAGGTCTCAAGGGCTTCTCAAAAGAAAGGTCAAGAAACGTGTAGGGTAGGGATGTATGTAAGGTAATGTGGTGCTAGTATCCGGGAAAAGGATATACTTCACTTTCACTTTGACTTGCAACATATTCCACCCATAAGCTTTGCTTATTTCACACTTTTTCTTTTTACTTTACTTTTTGGGATACATGGACAGAGGTGCACAATAACCAAAGCCTAGGAAATCAGCAATCATCAATTTCTCGAGATGCATCAAACCCTTGATGCACATACCATGACCCGTTAGGAATATCGCTCAATCCGACTTTGGCAAGACACAAACACCCGGCTCAGTGAATGGTGCCGAGTTACTCATCATCATGATTGACTTCCCCAAACCTATTTCTTTCTTTCTAATACTTTCACTTCCAGCCCACTTTTCAACTCTTACTTGCTTTCACCACTTTGCTTGCTTCCAAATTCCCGGATAGGTAGAGGGAGGCAAAAATATATATGAGAGGCTAAGCATGATCAAGAAGAAGAAGAAGAAGAAAATGAATTGCCTTAATCATCCCAAGAAGAAAGTGAGAGAACTCATGCTGTTGTGTTAACCTTCAAATTCAACATAATTTGGATAAAAATAAAGTATTAAACATGTCAATAATTTCAAACAAAGTATCTAGCAACTTCAACATATTATAAAACCTTTCGAACACATAAAGAATTTAAAACCATTAAGTAAACAGAATCTTCATTGAGATCATATCCAGATAAGTAGCACAAAAATCGTTTTCGAAAACTTTCTGTTACCCACCTCGGTTGAGGTGAATTTATGGTCAACCGAGGTGAAACACCTCGTTCGGCAGAACTTCCCCGGTCGAGGTCAAAAAATTTTATTTTTTTTTTTAAAACCATTTTTTCGGTTTCGACGTTTTTCTCAATCAAATAACCTGTAAGTATGCATGTAATATCAGATAAACATATAAATGCAGAAGTGAAGCATAAATATAAAATATCCGATCAAATAAGTCATACATCGAAGTCATCAAATAAATACAAATACCCCATACTTGGGACACACTGTCCCAGTGGGTCAAAATAGGTCTAAAGGATAAAAGTACTCACCGGATAAATAGTTGAACTGCATGAAGAAGTAAGAAACAGCTCCCAGATAAGACCATCTCAGTTGGCGAAGCACATCTCGGTCGAGGT
>BSUD01000004.1:121753163-121773414 GCA_033239045.1 Fagopyrum esculentum
TCCTAGGTGTTCGCCTCGGTCAAGTCGACTTCTCTGGATCACCTCGGTCGAGGTGTTCACCTCGGTCTAGGTATTCACCTCGGTCTAGGTGACACTGTGGCTGACCTAGGTGAATTTCAGCTGCGTGAAATCTCACAAATCTGGTCCAAAGTAAATCTTTAATCCATGGCTATGCTTCCTGGATGTTTCCTTATGTTCCTGAATGTAGCTCCAATGACTCCATAGCTCCTTTTGCTCCTTTTTTATGCAAAACGTGTCATTTTACCTACGATTACAACAAAACTAGGTGTAGACCTCGATTCCCGCAAAGGTAGATGAAATGGTAATGTAATCACATAATATATACACAAACATGCAGATTATGAAAGATAAAACGTCCAAACAAACCTCAAAATATAGACTATAATTCAAGCTATCAAGACGGCTGGGCCCCAAAAGTCGATACGTAGAAGCAATACGTGGATACAATAGTAATAATAATAAAATGCTGAAAGAAAAAGAAAAGGGTAAAGAGGGAAATCCCCTATTCATTGGGGGAAGTCCCTCTTTTAATATAGTATATATATATATATATATCCAACCTATTTAATTGAAACGCGGTTATAATTTTTCGGTATCCAAACTTTACTAAATTGGAACATCAACTCCGGAATATCATCGGGATAATATATCCATAACTATCTCGTAGAATGGGCATTCCTAAGTCACATTTCTTAACCGCTAAGAATCGGAATAGCGACTCTTCTATCCGTTTTGTCTTTTTATATTATTTCACATCTAAGACAAATCCGATGTCCCGATCATTTCTCTCAACTGCAATTTTTATTAATTGGAGCTCCCAAATGATCCAAATAACACCGGAGGGTAAAAATAATTACCCGGGGGAAAAAGTAAAAATTTCCCCAAACGTCCAAAATTACGCCAGGAACATAACGGTGGGACTCTTACTCATCACTTGCGAAATCTTCGCGAGTTATATGTCAATTACTATCAACGGTTAAGTTAATCAACATTAATTAGAATTTGGAAATCCTAGCTATTACACCTCGGTTGCTCAAGAATCATCTCGGTCGAGGTGTTGTGACTGAAACTGAGATGTGTCTCAGTCAAACTCCGTCTTCTCAATTTCTCGAACTTTTGTCCTTCCAGTGTTGCTCCTGGGTTGTATTCCTTCCTTAGAAAGTACCTAGTTTCTGTCTAGGACGCCAAAAACAAAGCAAAGCAAAGCAAAAGCAAACTATCTAAAGCTAGACTAGAAAAGGGAAAAGAAAGCAATATCTTGGGTTGCCTCCCAAGAAGCGCTTGATTTAAGGTAGCTAACTGGACCGTACGGCATCCCTAAATATGCTGGAAGGTATCCTCACCCCATACTTCACCTTCATCATGGGGTGAGATAAAGAAGTCTATCAAACGTTCCAGCAAATGCAAGTGCTCATCGGGGAATGAACCATCTATGGGTGGGTCGTCCTTCTCGCGTGAAGAGGGAGGTAGCCGGCTGAGGTGATCCGCAACAGAATTTTCGGATCCCTTCTTATCGCGGATCTCTAGGTCAAACTCTTGAAGCAAGAGAATCCATCGAATAAGATGTGGCTTAGCATCCTTCTTAGCAAGCAAGTAACGAATAGCTACATGGTCAGTGTAAACAATAACTTTCGCTCCCACTAAGTAAGAACGAAATTTCTCAAAAGCATATACAACTGCCAAGAGCTCCTTTTCGGTGGTGGCATAGTTTAGTTGAGCTTCATCCAGCGTCTTGCTACCATAGTAAATGGCGTTGGTCCGGCCATCCTTCTTTTGTCCAAGCACCGCTCCTACCGCCACGTCACTCGCATCACACATGATCTCAAAGGGCAAAGTCCAATCCGGAGGTTGGATAATGGGAGCAGAGGTCAACGCTTCCTTTATCCTGAAAAATGCATCAAGACATTCCTACGAAAACTCAAAAACAACATCCTTATTCAAGAGTTTAGTTAGTGGTTTAGAAATCGTCGAGAGATCCTTCCTTGGTGGTTATTCTCATCCTTCGACGATAGCGGGTTGTTTAATTTGTGGAAAATTCAACCCTTTATATAGGAGAATTATCTCCCAAAGATAATATCCTAATAAAATATATCTTATCTCTAAAATAGATCTCCCAAATATATGATCTTCCTTCCAAAAATCCAGCCCAAAAATATAAGATCTCTCCTTTCAAAAATAAAAGATCTCAGCCAAATAAAATATATCTCGTCACGTCAGGGTATTCGCCTCGGTCGGGGCGCTCCTCTAGATCATCTCGGTCGAGGTGACACTGTAGCTGACCGAGGTGAATCTCAGCTGAAGGTGAAATCTCTCAAATCTGGTCCAAAGTAAATCTTCTTTGTTAATTCCTTGCTTCCTGAGTTCTCTTTTAAGCTCATGAATGTAGCTCCTATGACTCTTTTGCTCCTTAGCTCCATTTCGATGCAAAATGTGCCATTTTACCTACGATTACAACGAAACTTGGTGTAGACCTCGATTCCCGTAAAGGTAGATGAAACAAAAATATAATCACATAATATACATTCAAACATGCAGATTATTGAAGATAAAATGTCTAAACAAGTCCTAAAATATAGACTATAATACATGCTATCAGCTGCCACATACCAAATGCTTCATTTTTATCTTTTAATCTTCGATATTCTAATCTAAATTGTAGGTTTTCAATCACGTATTGGTTTGTTCATATTGCCTTCTAGGTCTCCAAGGTATGCATTTATCTTCTTAATTTCTCTTGTATCTGTACAATTTTTTTTTCTAATGTTTGCCTGATTTCATGTTTGCATCGCCATCATCTCAAGTTAAGTTTGATTTGTTCTTTTAGTTTCAAATTCTTTTCGATTACATTGTTTTCTCTTTTAAGCTTTAAATTCCTTAAAAATAGAACCCATCTTTGTCTATGACCTTTAAATTAATTAAAGTTTTCACTATTTTATTGAATCAGACATCATTTTTTTTAAGAATGCAGGTTTTTGTCAATTTGCGCAATTGCAATTTCGATTTTATTTTTCTTTGGATTATCTACATCCTCACCTTCCATGTCAAAATACCCTTGTTATGTAGTAAATGGTTTTATTATAAATTGAGAAAATCAAACATTATCTACAATATAATGTTAAGTTTATTCTAATGCTTAGTGGAAGGCCTTGCTCTTAATTATCCAAAATTTATATAGGTATTGGTACAGGTTTAATCATATGAAGTTGATTAGTCACAACTTTTCCCTTCATCTCGACTCTTCCCACAACAAACAAGGGTGATGTGCTCAGTTTCTAACAACAAACAAGGCTTCAATTTTAGGGAAAAAAAACCCTTCACAAAGATGCGGTTAGTAAAATTTCAGCCTGAACCATGCTACCATAGTATATGTTTTCACATATCAGTGTCCCCTTCATCTCTTTATAGTTGTATATGTTTCTAATTTTTTTTGTCAATAGTTATTATCAAGGAAGTGTGACATAAGTCAGCATTCCGAGGTCCTTATTTCATGTGAACTATCTTGGGAGAATTTGACATACTAGTCCTTTTTGAGAATATGATTTAGTAAATGTACCCCATAATTTTTTACCACTTTCATTTAATGGTAGGTAAAAATAATTAACTCTTCTATTTAAAAAAAAAAAAGAAAAATACATTAACTTAGTCAAAATCTTTTAAATGTTACGTAAATGAAGGTGACTTTTATTTTTATTTTATTTTCTTTTTTTGTCTTTTATTTATTTATTTATTTATTTATTTTTATTTTTTGGTATGAATTTGATACCAGAATTTCATATTCATACCAGAATTTTTTTCCTACCAGAATTTTTTTCATACCAGAATTTTTTCATACCAGAATTTTTTTTCATACCAAAATTACATACCAGGATTTGTAATACCATAATTTTTTACATACCAGAATTTTTTCACATACCAGAATTCTTTTTTTCACATACCATAATTCTATTTTTCACATACCAGTATTGTATTATTTTCACATACCAGAATTGTATTTTTTCACATACCAGAATTTTTTCACATACCAGAATTTTTTCACAAACTATTATTGTATTTTTTCACATACCAGAATTTCATCTAAAATTTTTTTCATACTTGAATTTTTTTCATACCAGAAATTTTTTTATTTTTATAATTTTCTGGTATGAGTTTCCAATATGAAATTTCATACCAGAAACTCATACCAGAAACTCATACCAAAAATTCATACCAACAATTATGATGATACCAAAAACAAAGAAAAAAGTACGTAGCTGCTTTTTTTTTGAAAAGTAATTATTATATGTGTATGATGCTACTTTGCTTCTTTGTTAACTGAGTTCTAAAACAAAACTCTGCAGGAGTTGGAATTTGAATCAATTAAAGAAAAGTATGAGCATAACACTATATTATTGCAATTAGCATAATAGAAACATTCAAGCACCCTCCGACAGTGCTTTTTCTGCAGGCAAATTACATGAGAATTTTTAAGAGAAGGCACAAAAGTACTCTGTGTATATATATATATATATATACCTCCCATGAATCATAAGGCTAGAAACCCGTATTTCCTGCACTCCAACCAGGGAACTTATCATTAATATCAGATTTTGTACTCCATGGACATGAATGTGCAAATCAGAAGATGAAGTTAGTTTGATTACCCTATGGAGAGGCGATTGTCAGGCACGCCGGTGGAGTAGCCGGTGAAGTAGAAGTATCGACTAATGACGTAGACCACTCCGAGGACCGCGGAAATTGAAGGATGCTTTATCCCTCCCAGCATCATCAGCGTGAAGAACACAGGCATCTGTTCTAGCGAATTCTGGTGACCTCTCTACACAATGTTCATCATCCAATTGTAAGCAATTTCTTATCAAAATGTAGATCCAGTTGAAGGGATTACTGCGATACCTGAACGCAATTGAAGAGCTTGGCATCCTTGTTCTCCGATTCGGAAGCGTACATGGTGGGATAATAGACCTTATATCTGAAATTTTCCATTTGAGTATCAAATTGGGATGAAATTGAAACAAAATGAAGGAGAGATTGAGATTGAGAAATTCTTACTTCTTGCGAGCTTTGCCGACCTGAAAAGACATCCACAGGTTGAGAAAGGAATAGAGAACGATGACTAACACAACGTATCCGTACTCAGTTGGCACCCTCTTGTTCATCCTACACAAAGACATCCACAGGTTGAGAAAGGAATATAGAACGATGACAAACATATGGCGTACGGTGAATCTTACAAAAAAAAAAACAGAAGATCACACCTCATTACCTCAACAATGTTCCAAAACAAATTAATTCATATGCAGAAACAAATTAATGAAAGCCTGTAGAAGCAGCAATCACTTACTGTAGTCTGTAGAAAGAGTATAAGTGTAAACCAAAATTCATACCAGAAAGAGTATAAGGATGAGAAAAGAGGGAGAAAGCGATATACTGCCATGATTGATGACGAATGTCCAGATCTACTCTTTCTACAGATCCAGATCCAGATCTAGATATTATTAAGAAGAAAAAAGAGGATTCAAGGAGCAAGAGGGGAAAGACGAGCATCATCATCGAACGTGAAAGACTGGCGATGAACGAGAAAGAGGTGAGAAGAGAGATTTTGTTCTGAGTTGTTTGCAAGTTACGGCTACCAGAGAGGGAAGAGGAGAGGAGAGTAAGGAGAGTTAGGGTTTCACGGTTAAAAAAAATTTGGGGTATATTTACTAAACTAAAAACCTAAAAAAGCTTACTTACTAATCCTATTCTTAAAAAGGCCTAGTTACCTAATTAGCCCAACTATCTTTAATGGCTTGAGAAATAATTAGCGACAACACAACTAATAATTGTCGACGTGGTCGGAAGCTACAAAGGGGATTGTGGTAAGCCAACTCCTTTCCTTCTTGCTAACAAGGCATTTTCATTTCTTTGTACATGACAATCAAATGACAAGATGGGACAGCGGATGAAGCTCTACAACTTATATTAAAGGGCTTGATCCACATCATGAAATCTCGAAAGGCATATACAAGCACAACACAAACAACATCACAATCTCCTAGAAAGGCATATACATTCACTTTTCCTTGTGTAGAAAATTGTAGTATCTTGTGATTTTTATTCTCATTTTGTTGGTAATGACTTGTATGTGAATCTCTATTATGTATGACAACCATTGTTATTGTTTGTCTTGTTTCTTTCTCCCTTGAAAGAAAAAACTACAACTGTTTGATGATCAAGCAAGTCTGAACACATTCACCTCATGTCGATCTCGCATGCGTGCTGGCCTAGTTATATCAAGGATTAGTTCTCTGATTTTTTTTCGTTTTCAAACTATTCCCTGAAGACCTAAAGTTATATAGTTTTACTTATATTTCCTCGAAAAATTGCAAAGAAAAAAAAAGAAATATTTATGTGCGGACACTTGCTTCTTTTTTATAATTAAATTAAACTTGAAAAACAATTTGAAGTTTAGAGGAGATAACTGAATCCGAGAACATAAAATTAACAAAACATTCCTCTATGAAAGAAATTAAAGTGACTATATTTGGTATTGGCAATGATAAATCACCATGATTGGATGACATGTCACCCAATTTTTACCAAACGTATTGGTATATCGTTTTGGAACCTCATTTACAAGAGCAGTCAAAAATTTTTACATCATTAAAAAGGAAAAAAAAACATATTAACCATGCATTTATTACCCTCTTACCAAAAATCGACAATTCATAAGCAACTTCCCATTATAGACTCATTAGTCTATGTTTTGCTCTTTACAAAATCTGTGCAAAAATCATAGCTACTCTAAAAACTTAATTCACCCTCTACAAAGTGCATTCACCTAAAATAGGTCAATTCATGATAATGTTTGCTCATAAAACCTTCCATGTATTTAGATCCAAAAAGGAAGGATTTATGACAATTAAACTTGATATGGAGAAAGCATACGATAAAGTGAAATGAGCTTTCTTAAAATCATGTTTCACTAAATTTGGATTTGGTGAAAAATCTAGAGGATGAATTAAAGAATATATATCCTTACGGTTACATACTTTGTACTAATAAATGACTGTCCTACCAACATTGCCTCCCAATGAGAAGCTTACGACAAGGAAACCCATTATCCCATTTATTTTTCAACCTTGAAGCAGAGATAATGGCTAGAAATATTAAAGAAAAAATAGTAATGAGAACAAAAAGATAATTGGTTTTACAATCTCGAAAAATGAATCAATTATCCCTTTCTTAGCGTTTGTTGGTGACACAATAATCTTCACCAAGACGACGACGACGACGACAACAACAACATGATTTTATTAGTCTCTTCGGACTACTACTTGGTATCTGGCCAGGTAATAGATTACCACAAATCATCATTTTAAACAAACTATAAATTTAGATATGACAATTAAAAGAAGAATCAATGCACGTATGGGAATTGTAGCAACAAATAACCTAGAAAAATATTTCGGATGTCCGATACTAAATGGGTGTGTCATCTTCAAAACAAAACAACAACTAACAAAATGGAAAGCATCATCCACATCACATGAAGTAGGGGTGGGCATGGGACGAGACGGGATTTACAAATTTTTTTCTTCGTCCCGCGCGGACCTTGTCCCACATGGGACGGGATGGGCCTAATCCCGCAAGAATTATGCATTAATTATATTCAATATTTGTACTTGTTTTCTCTCATATTTAAAGACACAAATATTGATTAAAAAAACTCAATATCGAATTACCGATTCAAGGAGTCTACATTCGTGGTTAGTATATTCAATACGAATACAAGTTACACCAAAGTGTGTCTTACCAATTCACATTTCAAAAAATCTAGCACTGCACTAATGATAACATTTTAACATGTCAATAACAACTGATAATTTACAAAAGATAACACTCTTGTAGTATTTTATTACTTTTATAGTTCTTATCAATATAAAACTATAATTTTTATATATGATTTGTCTATATAATATTTATAAAAAAAAATATTATTTATATATATGCGGGACGGGACGGGATTAACCGGGATGAAAAGTTTCCGTCCCGCATCCCATCCCCCAAATTTTTCGCGGGACGGGACGGGACAAGATACAAATTTTTTTTCAAATCCCGGCGGAATCGGGACGGGACGGGATTAATCGGGATTTATGTTCACCCCTAACATGAAGGACGAATAACCATGATAAAAGTTAATCTAAATACAAAATTAAGTTACTTAATGCAATCATTTGTACTCCGAATGTATTCATAAAGAACTTGACAAGACCAACAAAATATAATCTGGAATACGGGACCAAACTTCCATCCTTTGATTAGCTAAAACAAAATTTGCAAGCCATGAAGTCTAAGGGGAACTAGGCTTAGAAAAATAGAAGATATAAACAAAGCATCACAAATGAAGCTCCTATTAAAAGTAATGGCAATGGAAAAAAACAATGGAATAAAGAGAAGACTTTGAAAAAGGTTTCACATAGAGTGTGGTTGATGGACACACCATTAAATTTTGGAAAAACCCATTTATTTCTTATAACCCATTAAAAAAACTTGGTCAATGAAAAATCCTTGATCAATTCATCTGAACTAATGAGCAATTTCATAACAAATAAACAATGAGATCAACAACCCTTGATCAATTCATCTGAACTAATGAGCAATTTCATAACAAATAAACAATGAGATCAACAACGTAATAGAATACAACCAAACGACATTATTAGAAAAATAAGCACCTACAGTCTACCTCAAAACATAATACAACACAAGTTGTATTGAGTGTCACGTGAAAATGGAAGGTCCTCCACTAAAATGGCAATAAATTTATCCAAAAACATAAGGGGGAACACACTATGATAAACACATGGATATGGGATATCAACATTATGCCAAAAATTAAAAACTTCTTGTGAAAACTATCTCTAGACGGTGTTCAACAAAAGAGAACTTAAAAAAGCAAAAGATGTCGGTCATAATGCATTTCGAACTTTGTCAACATCTAATAGAGAGAGTTAAACACATCTTACTCAAATGCCTTTGTTCAATACAAAATATAAAAACGACAAAATAAAAACTCACCTACACAATTATGACCAACATGTTACAAATTAGTGGAACATCATCATGGGGATAAAGAAAAATTATAACACACCACAATTAAGACAATTAGTGGTTACATGGTGAAAAATCTAATTAACTACACCCTCCGACGGGTCAAATAATACATAAAATATAAGCGGTAAATTAAAAGCTTCACTAGATAAGAAATCAACAACTCCAAGCACTTCGCAAAAAGTGTCGAATTCAAAAAAAAACCAGATTTTTTAAGATAGTCTTTACTCATACAAACCAGACTAGATAAAGGGTGGTAACGAGGGATACTCTGCTTTAGAAATGTCGTTATAAGTTGAAAATCTGGTGCCAAACAACACTCCCAAGTCAAATCTGGTTATTAAAAATGTATCAACAAAATTTTATTGCAAAATTAAACCTGTTTAACGACATAAAGTGGGGGAAAAAACCTCAAAATTTAATGGGTAAAATGACTAACTATGCACTATTATTCTATAAAGAGTACCCATAGTATAAACTCATTGAGTAAATATACTCCTATTTAACCCAATTTTTTCATCTAAGAAGAATTTTATATAAAATAAAATGAAAAAAAGTCTAAAAAAAGCCAATTCTTCTTTCAAATTTAAGTTGGAAAACGAAAAAAATTAGAATTTTTATGAAATGATTACTTTTGATATCTTGATTACTTAAACTTTTGTGGAATGTGTTCAAGAACATTTAGAGTGAAGCTAGAAGAGAGGAGTGAACAAGAAGAGTAGATTTCTTACTTGCTCTTGGTGCACTTGTTACAATGGATAAATGTCTCTATTTATAGGCAAAGTGAAGGTGAATTTCCTAATAGAAAATTAGGGAGGTAAAGAAGATGAACAATTCACCTTGTACAATTTATCACAAAATATCTAGTAATAATTCACATTAGAATTCTCCTAGCAATCATGTTAGTAGACATACAAGTATTTGTGACTTATACTTGTAGAACATATGTCTACCATGTATAAATGATATTCCATAACACTCCCCCTTGAATGGTCACCTTCTTCCATTATCAAATTTCAGCGTTTGTTATTGACTTCATACTCATTATACGCTTGGATGAAGCTTTCTCATTAAAAACTTTGTTAGAAAAAACCCAGTGGGATAAAAACCTACTTGAAGGGAAATAGAGTGAAGCGCGTATATTTTTCCCCCTGATTTCAACATATGTCTCGAAGTCTATACATTCCAATCTTGCGCTCAAGTTCCTCAAATTTCTTGGGGCTCAATGATTTTGTGAACAAGTCAACAAGATTATCACTGGAACTGATTTGTTGAATATCAGCTTCCCTAGTTTCCTCCAGCTCATAGGTAGAGAAGTACTTTGGCAATATGTGCTTTGTGCGGTCTCCCTTGATGTGCCCTTTCTTCATCTGAGCAATGCATACTGAATTATCTTCGTACAAGATGGTTGGCTCTTCAGTGATAGGCTTCATCCCACACTCCTTTTGTATGAACTTGATCATTGATCGTACGACCACACATTCTCTTCCAGCCTCATATAAAGCGATCAACTCTGTGTGATTTGATGAAGTGGCGGTAATTGTTTGTTTTTTAGACCTCCATGAAATTGTTATGCCTTCATATGTGAACACATATCGGTTTTGGGATTTGGCCTTGTGTTGGTCGAACAAATATCCTGCATCTGCATATCCAATCAAAGTGGCATCTCCTTTGTTTTGATAAAATAGACCAAGGTCATGCGTACCTCAAAGGTAACGGAATATAAGTTTAGTTCCATTCCAATGTCTTTTCGTAGGTGCACAATTGTACATGGACAACAAATTTACAACAAAAGCAATATCTGGTCTTGTATTGTTAGTCAAATACATTAAAGCACCAATTGCACTTAAATATGACACTTTTGGGCCAAGGATTTCTTCATCCGCTTCTCGAGGACGGAATTCATCATTTTCCTCATTAACGGATCGAACAACCATGAGTAAGCTTAAATGGTGTGCTTTGTTCATGTAGAATCTCTTTAGTATTTTCTTTGTGTAATTAGATTGATGGATAAATATTTCATCCCTTAAGTGCTCAATTTGTAGGTCAAGACAAAGCTTGGTCTTTCCGAGATCTTTCATCTTGAATTCTTTCATCAAATATTTTGCAGTTTCTTCGAGCTCGTTGGAAGTTCTGACTAAGCATGTCCATGAGTCACGAGTTACCCGTGACCTGGCAGTTCAGTGACCTGGCGAGTCCGGATCACGACGGGTCCAGTTCCGCCGAGTTACGGATGCGGGTAAGGGTAGAGGTGATCCTTACACGCAGACCCGGTGGGTCGACCCGCCAACGGTCATACTTTGGGGAAAAAATAATAAAAATAAAAAATAATTAACCCAACGGCTAAAATAGTTGTTGGGGGTTACCGTTGGGCAATGGCTAATGAGCCAAAAAAAAACAAACAAAAAACTATTAAATTTAACCCCAAAATATTTCTATAAATACCCCAAACCCAATTCATTTCATCTCACACCAACTCTCATACAATCATCTACTTACTCTCTCAATTTCTCCGAAATTCATAACTCTTACATTCACTTACTCTCATATATTCTCATTCTCTAATTTCGTTTTTAATTATTCATTTTATATTTTACTACATT
Source organism: Fagopyrum esculentum (assembly GCA_033239045.1). NCBI lineage: Eukaryota > Viridiplantae > Streptophyta > Magnoliopsida > Caryophyllales > Polygonaceae > Fagopyrum > Fagopyrum esculentum. The sequence continues at coordinate 121,764,878 of BSUD01000004.1, forward strand.
CAAATGTTCAATTACTCTCAATTCTCATAATCTCATTATTCTCTAATTCTCATTTCATTTTCTTATTCTCATAATTCCCAATTTCCCATTACTACCAAAAAAAATGGCTAGCCGAGGAAGACGTTCCGTTAGCGGTCCTTCATCCGACGGAGGTGTTAATCGAGAACGTCATTCCGTTAGCGGTCCTCCAACCGGTTCGGATATAAGGCGGGGTTTAAACGGAGATCACGAGATCCACGAGGAGGAGGAAATCAACATGGATTCACCTCCTTTCCTCAACACCCAAGAATCCGAGACATAAGACTCGGAGGAGCCTATCAACAACACTCAACTTGTAACACCCCGAATCCGCGGGACTCGGGATGCTACGGGTTGGGACCTCACAATGGGTCCCGATCCTTAGCCTGACAATAATTTCACCGGATCTTGAAACAAGACACAAATAAAGGCCAAAATAAAATACATTTTTATGCAATGCAAAGAAACCCAAAAGCATACAAACAAAGACTTCAGCCGATACACAATACCAAAGACCAAACAACATACAAACGGCATACAAACACACTAAACCAAGGATGAAACACAACCCAACTCCAATCAAAACCCACTTCTAAAATGTATGGAACCCCGGTTGCCCACTCTTCCGGATCTCTCGGCCGCATTCCTAACCTGCAAGGCAATCTGCAACAATCGGAATAAAACCGTTAGCTAATATTCGCAGCATTAGAAGCAAGGTGAAGGCACATAAACACATACATCAACAAAACACATAACATGCTCAAAACACACAAGTCCGGTTATTATCTTTTTATTATTAGGTCATATCCCGTTCTAATTCAACTTCTTTTATGACACGAGAATCTCCCGAAACTCGCCTCGGTTCCCACTTACCGCATGGAACGGTACGGATGCATCCGACCGTCTAACCACACGGGCTAGTCGCCAAGAATCTCCTAACTCTACGCAAGAGCTAGACAAGTTGTCACCGCCCGTTATCATACACTTGGGCCAAATAATATATAAAGGTCGGTAATCCTATTCCGGTTTTATAAGTTATAATGAAAGCAACAAAACACACACCACCAAACATGCATCGAATCTAATACATAGAATACGAGCTAAGTAAGTCCGGAGACTTACCTCGTCCCAAACGCTAACCCACGCAACACTCTCGTTTCCCTCGAGAAGAAGTCTACACCTGCTCACACCAAGATATCTATATCAGCAACTCACTCAACTCAAGAAGTCTTAGACTTCTACATAAATGATCTACGCAAGATCATTTGACTCTAATTCTAGGGCCGCATCCTAGAATCTCTCATGCTCACATAACACTCATCACCAGCTAGAAGTCCTTAGACTTCTAGACCCTATGATCTCGCAATATCATAACCCATAACACATACTAGGATAAACATGCCTAGTCCAAACAAACTCAACGGTAACAACACCATGCTAGAATAAGTCAATCCTAAGCTCCAAAATCCCACAAAATCATACAACCCCAACCTCGAGCCTCAAAACGCTCACAAGATCAAATATACACTAAAATCCTTATAACCTCTCCAAATCAAACACACCTCAAGTTTTAGAACATTTTACAAACCTCAAACACTCACCTAAGGTCCAAAGCCACTACTTGGCATTCACTCTAAGTTATGCTAGATTATTCAACCTAGCATGATACTAATACTAAACATTACTAGATCGCGGGAAAGGATACTTACACGACGTCAAAGGACGGAAAACGATCAACGGATGTCGACTTGGACTCGTTCGGCTTTTACGGGGTCGTTCCCGAACCTAGCACCAAAACGAAACAAATTTAGCTCGTACGCTAAATTTGATCGGACTATATATATAATACAAATAACTCTAATGAACTTGTTTTTAAAAACCGAGGTTAAAACCCGCTAAAATATGTTCCGAGGTAAAATACACAACGTCACAAACATGCGTCATAAATCCACAATTAAATCTCCGGGCCATAAATATGGAACTCAAGAACTTAAGCTATTTTCCGAAAATAAAACCTTGGGCCATAATATGTAATTAAATTCCTGCAGGGGCATAAATATTAAATTCACAAAACTTAGCTCAAACCTTGTAATAACAAATAAGTGGGTCATATTTGTAATTAACACAAAATTGAGGACCCGATTTACAATATTGTAAAAATGCCTTCTTCAACCTTTTGAAATAAAACGCAATAGAGGAAAGGGGATCTGGGGCGGCGGGAGCTCCAGCAAAGCGACGAGGCCAAGCGAGGTTCTTCAACCTTTGTACTACGTGGGCGGCGGCGGCTACCAGGCAAGGCGAGGCACTGAATCGGTTTTTTGACTCCGGTAAGGGTGGGTGATGGCGCAGGGTGTAATATCCAGAATTTTTATTCCGTTTAATTTCGAATCAAATCGGACTTCGAGTCGTTGACGGTTTCCCATTCTATCTAGTATTTCTTCCTTCACAAATTTTATTATTTTATGTAGAATTTAATTCACATAAAATGATAAAATTATATCAAGCTCTAATTCTTATAATTATGTATTATTTTATGTAGAATTTAACTCACATAAAATGATAGATTTATATCAAACCCTAGTTATTATAATTCATTCTTACCGATGACTTTAGACGAGATCATGACAAGCTATGACGAGATCATGAGTAAGCTGAGACGAGGCCATGACAAAGCCCGACAAATCTGTGACAAACTCATTCATGGGCCTGACAAGGCCATGACGAGTTTTGACAGATTTTTGACAAACATTTCAGCCCACCTTTCTTGCCTTACCTCAGCCCACTTTCTCTCTTGTTTTCAGCCAGCTTTGCCTTACCTCAGCCCACACCTTTTGTTTCAGCCCAGCCGGGAGCTAGCCAAGCAGCTCAGTGAGACGTCCAACCCACGTACCTGCTGCTACTCGGCCCAACTGGGAGAGTCGCCTTGCCCTAGCGCCTTGAACAGCTGCACACCTAGGATCACGACGTCTCTTCACATCTCTCCCCATCACGTATACCTGCGCTTCCCTTCACGCCAAGCCAGCAACCGCCTCCCTTGCATTCTTCGACCTTCTCCTTTGTGTCCCAACCTGGTGCGACTCAACCTTCCTGCACACAGCTTCTGCATAGGTGCGTCTTTCCCTTCCTTCTCCTATTTGTTCTCCCTATGCTTCTCTTCTGCGTTATATTGCTGCTGAACGAGGACGCTTCTCTACAGACCCTCTTGGACCGACGCCTCACCCCAACCTTCTACTTACGACGCTGGACCTCGCCTCTGTGCTCAAGCGACTACCCTTCCCCAGCGGGAACGAGACTGGAGTGGATGGTTGCACAACCTACTGTAGACGGCGCCTCCGGTGAGTACGACCCCGCTGTCAGCCTCCATCCTGTGTTAAAGTTGTAACTCTTCCTTGCTCCGGTGCAGCCCTGTGACAATCAGAAGTTGACCCTGCAACTACTTGGAAGCCAGCATCGGATATGTCCCCTTGTCGACCTTTAGTGAGCCATGACTCTTGTGCTATGGTAAGTAAACAGCCCCCTCTTCTGCATACACTGTACTGTATAGGGAGTTATTTTGTTTGTGTGCTGAATGAGAGTAGTGTAGGTAGAGAGTAGCTACTGATTTGGGTTAACGGATATGGTAGAAACAAGGACTGCTGTAAATAAATTTTTGTCTTCTTCAGTTTTGAAGTGGGAAAACTAACAATCTTGTAGATCAATGTTAAGGAGTTAGATTGAAGATCCACCGTTGAAATTTTGATAGGTCATAGATGGATATATGAAGGTTACTGTGTTAAAGTTTGAGGATAAATGAACGGTCGGATTAGAAGTTATGGCGTCCCAAAGTAGAGACCTTGAGGAGTTTATAGGTTGTGCTGAATTTTGTCTAAAACTGCTTGTGATTCAGTTTTGTGATATAGATTTGATTGGGTTATATATCTCGGTTAACTTGAATTTTGGATATGATATAATTGACATATTGTTGTAGAACATATTAAAATTTGAGAGGCATCCAGCAAGTGGTTTGGGAGTTATGATTTTTCCAAGATTGAGTCGTAAGCAGTTTTTCTGTTGTGCTGAAATTCGGTTTTGTGAGATAGTTTTAAATAGGATTTTGATCTCTTTTGAGGCTGAATTTTGGATATATTAGAGATAAGATTTTATAGTATAACATATCAAAATTTGGGATAAATCCAGCGAGTAGTTTAGGAGTTATGATTTTTCGAAGTTAAGATAGTGTGATGTTTGTTAAAGTGTTGTAGCAAACTTTGGAAATTTTTGTAGAAGTGATGGTTGAACAGTTTTAAGAAATTTTTGCTCCTAGAAGTAGATGAGATATCATAGATAATCTAGGGAATTATTTCGGAATTTTTATAAGATTATTCGAATTTTATATTTGAAGCCGAAGTTGGACCTTAACGATCTTTCCGAAAATAGGGAAATGGGTAAATTGCCAGTTTGTAACCAAACTCATCTTTAGGAGTTAGAATATGACTCATTAGTATCAAATAAGAGTTTAGGCATGAATTAGGGAATTTTTGGAAGTTTCGAGACCAAGGGTAAAATAGTCTTTTTACCATAAATTAATACTGTAATCAATTCCGTTCTATTAAGATCTACTATCTTAGAAGTCTTAGACTTCTAATTACCTAGAAAGTGTACTGACACACTTGCCTCCTTGACAGGCTACTGAATTCCTACAGTTACCGATGAGTGGTGATTAAGAGAGTCGAGATTTGATTCTGGTAAGTCCACGGACTTACTTAGCTGACTTCTTGTATGAGTGTAATGTGTATGAGTGGTGTTTGTTAGTTATGATAAACAATGAAACCAGATTAGGCCGACTTTATTATTTACGTAACTGACCCAAGTGTATGATAACGGGTCGTGACATCATCTGCCTAGCTCTTGCGAGAGTCTAGGAGGTTCCCTGCGACCAGCCCAGTCCGGTAGACGGTCAGATGCATTAGTATCATTCCGCGTTGGTAAACGGGGACAGGGGCGAGGTTTGGGAATCCCTCGTGTCACAAAATAAGTATCATTAGTAATAACATATCACCTAATTAAAGATAATAAAAGGATTGAGTGTTGCATGTTGATCGTGTATGTTGTGTGTTTGTGCTTTTACCTTTATACTTATGCATAGAATGTTAGCTAACGGTTTTATACCGCTTGTAGATGCCTTGCAGGTTAAAACAGTTATAGAGAGATACAAAGGGAATGGTCAGCTGGGTCCACGTACTTATTTAGTTGGGGACGGGATGTCTTCTGTTCTTCTTATGTGTCGTTTTGGTACCTTTGCTTTGTAAGGCTGATACATATTCTTCATGTATATATTGTTTAAAGTTTTCAAATGTTTTAAATACTTTTGTGCCTTGTTGTAAGATCCAAGTTAAATTGTTGTCAAACTAAGGTCGGGACCCATTGTGAGGTCCTAACCAGTAGCTCCCCGAGTTCTCAGAATTTGGGGTGTTACAATATGGTATCAGAGCTCTAGGTTGACAACAATGGCACTTGAAATCTTCTAAAAGACCAAATGTATAAAATAACTAGAACCCGAAAGGGGTCTAAAATTTTCAAAACGGATTTATGTTTTCACACGCGCGCATAGTCGGGTTGTTGGGTTAGTAGTACGTTGGACCACCATCGCTCTCCGTGGATCTCTACAACTTAGATCGATATGAGTTAGCATATGGACTTATTATGATAATTATTAATGTATGTTATATATATGTGTATGTGTAGTATGTTAGTATCCTAAAGGATATATTATACCCTTTAGTTGTGATATCATGAAGCGATTATCACCTCATGATAAATCGGTAGCAGACTTGAAGAGTTTTCAACACGAGACAAAGGACTCGGACCTTGGATCAAGTATTATACTCGGGTGGGCGTCCTAGTAACCCTTGTTAACCATCCAAAGAAGTAATAGGCGAAGAAGTAAAGATGTGGAGATAATTTTGACCATAAGTACAATCAAATGAAAAAGAATTTCCGAGTCAACTCAGATTAAAGAAATAGACGTCATACAAGGGACTTGGTTGTAGGAAGCCGAGAGATGAATTATAAGAACCATGCAAGAGACTACAAGAGTGCGGAGTAGAGATAACAATATTGGAACGAGACATGTAGAATTGAGTACAACCAAGATTGCGGAATCAAGGACATTACCATCGAGGTGGATGCCCCATAGACCATTATGGGCATGAGAAACCAAAAGAGACAAAGTGTCAACCCGGGTGTGAGAATCTAAGGTGCACGGAATTAAGACCTACAAATGAGTGTAAAAGCGAAAAGGTAGACCCCACAAGCATGGGGAAGTTTTGACCTCCTCAGAGATATAAGAAGTTTGAAAGAAACCATGACGCCAATATCCAAAGAATGGAAGCATGTAGCAGGGTCAACGGAATTTCATGAAGGCAATATTACCACTAACTCTAGTGAAGAAAGGTGTATGGGAGAACGGCCTTGCTGAACTCGAGAGTTCAGGGTAACCCTAATTATCACGGGACCTAAGCCATCAACACAGACGGTCCCTGTAAAGGGACTATAATTGGGAGGTAATTAAAAGTCATCGGAACTACAAGATGCTTACCATCTACGTGGAGTGTTAGGAACGAATTTTGACGTTAGGCGAATGGCACAGTGAGACTTGAGAAAGAGAGTTGTCCCAAAGGAAGCAGAAGAGTGAAAGATAAGACGAACTAAAGAAGTATAAAAGGATTAATTGTATAGGTGATGCTTATCAAAGAATTTTAATACCAGACGGGGTATGAGAAGAATAAGTTTGGGATACTGAGATGAGTCAACTATAGACTGACAGACGTCAGCTGAGGATGTGTAAGTGTTGTTTGGTATTGACGAGCTATATACCGTTAAGAAAAGATAATTGCGACTGTGGAGTTATGGGGTAGTTTTACCGACTCTTGGAAGAATTTCCTGAAGTATGCAACAACAATCTTCTTAGACAACTAAGGGTATAGAGAATCGTGTTAGAGGTTACTTCTTAACTGGTTAAGATCAAACTCCGGTCGAGTCTAGTAGTTTGGATCCGTGTTAAAAGAATTAAGGAAGTAAACGGAAGATGGTTGTTTTCCAATCATGATTTTATTTCAAGAAGACAAAGTAAGGAAAGTACTTGGTACTTCATCCGGTTAATCATTTGTGACTGACAGAACACGTCCTTATGATTACGGGGAACAACAAAATAACCAGAGTAGCGTAGCGGAAGCGTGGTGGGTCCTAACCCACAAAGCAAGAAGCTCAAGGGTGTTGAGGGATGTCGTGTCGAGTTGAAGATGGTGATAGTTTGTGAAATGCAATTTAGTTGGAAGGAACATGAGATAGGCTATGGGGAGTTACTAAAAATGTTGTACGGAAACTTATGTGCATGTAGAGGTAATAGAAGGAGACTGGTACCCTATTATGGATCCGAGTGTAGAGTGATGGCGTTGTTGCAGGTTGCTAGGCAAGTAGTTTTGGAATTCTATACCTAACGGAGTACGTTAGAGTGAGTTTCTTGATGGATTGAGAGAAGAATTAACGATGTAATAAAAGTATTGTGCATGGTATGCACTAGAAAGCTCAAAGGGAGTAACTACCATTCTGAGTCAAAGATACATAAGAAAGAGAAGCGATGGGAGTATACTTACAACCCAGTAACCGTGCTTAAAGAAAGCGTAATCTCGGAGTAGATTTTACGTGTAATGTTATAGCAGAGCGGATCCGAGTTGAGTTTTGAGTTAGAGGGATACTATCGGGCTGGTAATAATGGTGGATAAAAGGGTGCACTGATGATGGTATGTTAACATTTATTGAGTAGTTATTATCAAATGCCGTCATTCCGGACATATTCTATGTCACTTAAGATCTTGTAAAATTTGTGAGAAGCCTAAGGTTGAGCTAAAGATATATTATAGATCTATAAATAGTATTATAACGCCAAGTGAACGCAGAGGATGACCATTGGGTTAATTTTTAGTTGTCTCAAGTGTAGACCAGAAAAGGGTAAAGGTGACGATTCCTTACCGGAGGAATAAGACGACTGAGTAATATTAAAAGACAAGACCAAGTGGGTCGTGCTGCGAAGAGTATTGGGGACTTGGTAAGTGTTGGTGGATGTCTAAGACCTTTGGCTTGAGTGTGTAGTCAGAACCTTTTCAGCAGTCTGGAAGCAAGTGGTCATAACGAAGGGAAGGAAGTTGAATAGATTATTTTTCGTAGGGTCGTCAAAGGACCTGGAAGTGAGTTGTGTAAGGCAACCATGAGAAGTTTTAAAGCAGTTTAAAAGTGATTGATGGACTAATATTCCTCACCCTATTGGAGAGTGTAGCTTCGGTTTTCCACGAAGACTAAGTTTGGGAACTGAGTTTGAGAATTTCAGTTGGAGAGATACCTATCAGACACGAGTTAGGTCATCAGATTAGAAGATCAGACAGTTGAGCCGGATGATATCGGTGAGATACCCGGTAACCACTCTAGAACGTGGTAGCAGATGCTTGTGATCTAAGTACCTGAAAAGATTTAAGATTTAGTGG
>BSUD01000004.1:121773424-121805668 GCA_033239045.1 Fagopyrum esculentum
AGGTTTGGGAATCCCTCGTGTCACAAAATAAGTATCATTAGTAATAACATATCACCTAATTAAAGATAATAAAAGGATTGAGTGTTGCATGTTGATCGTGTATGTTGTGTGTTTGTGCTTTTACCTTTATACTTATGCATAGAATGTTAGCTAACGGTTTTATACCGCTTGTAGATGCCTTGCAGGTTAAAACAGTTATAGAGAGATACAAAGGGAATGGTCAGCTGGGTCCACGTACTTATTTAGTTGGGGACGGGATGTCTTCTGTTCTTCTTATGTGTCGTTTTGGTACCTTTGCTTTGTAAGGCTGATACATATTCTTCATGTATATATTGTTTAAAGTTTTCAAATGTTTTAAATACTTTTGTGCCTTGTTGTAAGATCCAAGTTAAATTGTTGTCAAACTAAGGTCGGGACCCATTGTGAGGTCCTAACCAGTAGCTCCCCGAGTTCTCAGAATTTGGGGTGTTACAATATGGTATCAGAGCTCTAGGTTGACAACAATGGCACTTGAAATCTTCTAAAAGACCAAATGTATAAAATAACTAGAACCCGAAAGGGGTCTAAAATTTTCAAAACGGATTTATGTTTTCACACGCGCGCATAGTCGGGTTGTTGGGTTAGTAGTACGTTGGACCACCATCGCTCTCCGTGGATCTCTACAACTTAGATCGATATGAGTTAGCATATGGACTTATTATGATAATTATTAATGTATGTTATATATATGTGTATGTGTAGTATGTTAGTATCCTAAAGGATATATTATACCCTTTAGTTGTGATATCATGAAGCGATTATCACCTCATGATAAATCGGTAGCAGACTTGAAGAGTTTTCAACACGAGACAAAGGACTCGGACCTTGGATCAAGTATTATACTCGGGTGGGCGTCCTAGTAACCCTTGTTAACCATCCAAAGAAGTAATAGGCGAAGAAGTAAAGATGTGGAGATAATTTTGACCATAAGTACAATCAAATGAAAAAGAATTTCCGAGTCAACTCAGATTAAAGAAATAGACGTCATACAAGGGACTTGGTTGTAGGAAGCCGAGAGATGAATTATAAGAACCATGCAAGAGACTACAAGAGTGCGGAGTAGAGATAACAATATTGGAACGAGACATGTAGAATTGAGTACAACCAAGATTGCGGAATCAAGGACATTACCATCGAGGTGGATGCCCCATAGACCATTATGGGCATGAGAAACCAAAAGAGACAAAGTGTCAACCCGGGTGTGAGAATCTAAGGTGCACGGAATTAAGACCTACAAATGAGTGTAAAAGCGAAAAGGTAGACCCCACAAGCATGGGGAAGTTTTGACCTCCTCAGAGATATAAGAAGTTTGAAAGAAACCATGACGCCAATATCCAAAGAATGGAAGCATGTAGCAGGGTCAACGGAATTTCATGAAGGCAATATTACCACTAACTCTAGTGAAGAAAGGTGTATGGGAGAACGGCCTTGCTGAACTCGAGAGTTCAGGGTAACCCTAATTATCACGGGACCTAAGCCATCAACACAGACGGTCCCTGTAAAGGGACTATAATTGGGAGGTAATTAAAAGTCATCGGAACTACAAGATGCTTACCATCTACGTGGAGTGTTAGGAACGAATTTTGACGTTAGGCGAATGGCACAGTGAGACTTGAGAAAGAGAGTTGTCCCAAAGGAAGCAGAAGAGTGAAAGATAAGACGAACTAAAGAAGTATAAAAGGATTAATTGTATAGGTGATGCTTATCAAAGAATTTTAATACCAGACGGGGTATGAGAAGAATAAGTTTGGGATACTGAGATGAGTCAACTATAGACTGACAGACGTCAGCTGAGGATGTGTAAGTGTTGTTTGGTATTGACGAGCTATATACCGTTAAGAAAAGATAATTGCGACTGTGGAGTTATGGGGTAGTTTTACCGACTCTTGGAAGAATTTCCTGAAGTATGCAACAACAATCTTCTTAGACAACTAAGGGTATAGAGAATCGTGTTAGAGGTTACTTCTTAACTGGTTAAGATCAAACTCCGGTCGAGTCTAGTAGTTTGGATCCGTGTTAAAAGAATTAAGGAAGTAAACGGAAGATGGTTGTTTTCCAATCATGATTTTATTTCAAGAAGACAAAGTAAGGAAAGTACTTGGTACTTCATCCGGTTAATCATTTGTGACTGACAGAACACGTCCTTATGATTACGGGGAACAACAAAATAACCAGAGTAGCGTAGCGGAAGCGTGGTGGGTCCTAACCCACAAAGCAAGAAGCTCAAGGGTGTTGAGGGATGTCGTGTCGAGTTGAAGATGGTGATAGTTTGTGAAATGCAATTTAGTTGGAAGGAACATGAGATAGGCTATGGGGAGTTACTAAAAATGTTGTACGGAAACTTATGTGCATGTAGAGGTAATAGAAGGAGACTGGTACCCTATTATGGATCCGAGTGTAGAGTGATGGCGTTGTTGCAGGTTGCTAGGCAAGTAGTTTTGGAATTCTATACCTAACGGAGTACGTTAGAGTGAGTTTCTTGATGGATTGAGAGAAGAATTAACGATGTAATAAAAGTATTGTGCATGGTATGCACTAGAAAGCTCAAAGGGAGTAACTACCATTCTGAGTCAAAGATACATAAGAAAGAGAAGCGATGGGAGTATACTTACAACCCAGTAACCGTGCTTAAAGAAAGCGTAATCTCGGAGTAGATTTTACGTGTAATGTTATAGCAGAGCGGATCCGAGTTGAGTTTTGAGTTAGAGGGATACTATCGGGCTGGTAATAATGGTGGATAAAAGGGTGCACTGATGATGGTATGTTAACATTTATTGAGTAGTTATTATCAAATGCCGTCATTCCGGACATATTCTATGTCACTTAAGATCTTGTAAAATTTGTGAGAAGCCTAAGGTTGAGCTAAAGATATATTATAGATCTATAAATAGTATTATAACGCCAAGTGAACGCAGAGGATGACCATTGGGTTAATTTTTAGTTGTCTCAAGTGTAGACCAGAAAAGGGTAAAGGTGACGATTCCTTACCGGAGGAATAAGACGACTGAGTAATATTAAAAGACAAGACCAAGTGGGTCGTGCTGCGAAGAGTATTGGGGACTTGGTAAGTGTTGGTGGATGTCTAAGACCTTTGGCTTGAGTGTGTAGTCAGAACCTTTTCAGCAGTCTGGAAGCAAGTGGTCATAACGAAGGGAAGGAAGTTGAATAGATTATTTTTCGTAGGGTCGTCAAAGGACCTGGAAGTGAGTTGTGTAAGGCAACCATGAGAAGTTTTAAAGCAGTTTAAAAGTGATTGATGGACTAATATTCCTCACCCTATTGGAGAGTGTAGCTTCGGTTTTCCACGAAGACTAAGTTTGGGAACTGAGTTTGAGAATTTCAGTTGGAGAGATACCTATCAGACACGAGTTAGGTCATCAGATTAGAAGATCAGACAGTTGAGCCGGATGATATCGGTGAGATACCCGGTAACCACTCTAGAACGTGGTAGCAGATGCTTGTGATCTAAGTACCTGAAAAGATTTAAGATTTAGTGGTTTTAGGAAAAGCTGATAAGGCTACCTAAGATATGTGGGATAATAAGAGACGTAACCTTTCAAAGACCTATGTAGCGATAGTTGCAACCTTGGGAGTGACTAGTTAGGGTTTGACCTTGTATGTGTGATATTGTTTGACTACTTGTTTATTTCATGATTGAGTGCTTAGTCAGTGATGTGTGCTTTTGATAACCTTGATGTGCGGGATACTTGGATGTGGAAACGACGAGACTTTTGTGTAGCAATCAAACACACCCATTTGGTGCCTTAAAGGCCGATCAGGATTGTCTTACCCTAAGTTTTGGGACGAAACTTATTTTGAGGGGATCTGATGTAACGACCAGTTTTTTTTTCCGTTACGCTTTGATAAGGTTAGAGAAGTTTAGTAAACGAATACAAATTTAGTGAGACTAGGACATACTAGTTTATTTATAGAAGTCGTTTAATTAAGTACCTTGTCCTAAGTTTCGGGACGAAACTTATTTTAAGGGGGTACTGATGCAATATCCGGAATTTTTATTCCGTTTAATTTCGAATCAAATCGGACTTCGAGCCGTTGACGGTTTCCCATTCTATCTAGTATTTCTTCCTTCACAAATTTTATTATTTTATGTAGAATTTAATTCACATAAAATGATAAAATTATATCAAGCTCTAATTCTTATAATTATGTATTATTTTATGTAGAATTTAATTCACATAAAATGATAGATTTATATCAAACCCTAGTTATTATAATTCATTCTTACCAATGACTTTAGACGAGATCATGACAAGCTGTGACGAGATCATGAGTAAGCTGAGACGAGGCCATGACAAAGCCCGACAAATCTGTGACAAACTCATTCATGGGCCTGACAAGGCCATGACGAGTTTTGACAGATTTTAGACAAACATTTCAGCCCACCTTTCTTGCCTTACCTCAACCCACTTTCTCTCTTGTTTTCAGCCAGATTTGCCTTACCTCAGCCCACACCCTTTGTTTCAGCCCAGCCGGGAGCTAGCCAAGCAGCCCAGTGAGACGTCCAGCCCACGTACCTGCTGCTACTCGGCCCAACTGTGAGAGTCGCCTTGCCCTAGCGCCTTGTGAACAGCTGCACGCCTAGGATCACGACGTCTCTTCACGTCTCTCCCCATCACGTATACCTGCGCTTCCCTTCACGCCAAGCCAGCAACCGCCTCCCCTGCATTCTTCGACCTTCTCCTCTGCGTCCCAACCTGGTGCGACTCAACCTTCCTGCACACAGCTTCTGCATAGGTGCGTCTTTCCCTTCCTTCTCCTATTTGTTCTCCCTATGCTTCTCTTCTGCGTTATATTGCTGCTGAACGAGGACGCTTCTCTACAGACCCAATTGGACCGACGCCTCACCCCAACCTTCTACTTACGACGCTGGACCTCGCCTCTGTGCTCAAGCGACTACCCTTCCCCAGCGGGAACGAGACTGGAGTGGATGGTTGCACAACCTACTATAGACGGCGCCTCCGGTGAGTACGACCCCGCTGTCAGCCTCCATCCTGTGTTAAAGTTGTAACTCTTCCTTGCTCCGGTGCAGCCCTATGACAATCAGAAGTTGACCCTGCAACTACTTGGAAGCCAGCATCGGATCTGTCCCCTTGTCGACCTTTAGTGAGCCATGACTCTTGTGCTATGGTAAGTAAACAGCCCCCTCTTCTACATACACTGTACTGTATAGGGAGTTATTTTGTTTGTGTGCTGAATGAGAGTAGTGTAGGTAGAGAGTAGCTGCTGATTTGGGTTAACAGATATGGTAGAAACAAGGACTGCTGTAAATAAATTTTTGTCTTCTTCAGTTTTGAAGTGGGAAAACTAACAATCTTGTAGATCAATGTTAAGGAGTTAGATTGAAGATCCACCGTTGAAATTTTGATAGGTCATAGATGGATATATGAAGGTTACTGTGTTAAAGTTTGAGGATAAATGAACGGTCGGATTAGAAGTTATGGCGTCCCAAAGTAGAGACCTTGAGCAGTTTATAGGTTGTGCTGAATTTTGTCTAAAACTGCTTGTGATTCAGTTTTGTGATATAGATTTGATTGGGTTATATATCTCGGTTAACTTGAATTTTGGATATGATATAGTTGACATATTGTTGTAGAACATATTAAAATTTGAGAGGCATCCAGCAAGTGGTTTGGGAGTTATGATTTTTCCAAGATTGAGTCGTAAGCAGTTTTTCTGTTGTGCTGAAATTCGGTTTTGTGAGATAGTTTTAAATAGGATTTTGATCTCTTTTGAGGCTGAATTTTGGATATATTAGAGATAAGATTTTATAGTAGAACATATCAAAATTTGGGATAAATCCAGCGAGTAGTTTAGGAGTTATGATTTTTCGAAGTTAAGATAGTGTGATGTTTGTTAAAGTGTTGTAACCAACTTTGGAAATTTTTGTAGAAGTGATGGTTGAACAGTTTTAAGAAATTTTTGCTCCTAGAAGTAGATGAGATATCATAGATAATCTAGGGAATTATTTCGGAATTTTTATAAGATTATTCGAATTTTATATTTGAAGCCGAAGTTGGACCTTAACGATCTTTCCGAAAATAGGGAAATGGGTAAATTGCCAGTTTGTAACCAAACTCATCTTTAGGAGTTAGAATATGACTCTTTAGTATCAAATAAGAGTTTAGGCATGAATTAGGGAATTTTTGGAAGTTTCGAGACCAAGGGTAAAATAGTCTTTTTACCATAAATTAATATTGTAATCAATTCCGTTCTATTAAGATCTACTATCTTAGAAGTCTTAGACTTCTAATTACCTAGAAAGTGTGCTGACACACTTGCCTCCTTGACAGGCTACTGAATTCCTACAGTTACCGATGAGTGGTGATTAAGAGAGTCGAGATTTGATTCTGGTAAGTCCACGGACTTACTTAGCTGACTTCTTGTATGAGTGTAATGTGTATGAGTGGTGTTTGTTAGTTATGATAAACAATGAAACCAGATTAGGCCGACTTTATTATTTACGTAATTGACCCAAGTGTATGATAACGGGTCGTGACATCATCTGCCTAGCTCTTGCGAGAGTCTAGGAGGTTCCCTGCGACCAGCCCAGTCCGGTAGACGGTCAGATGCATTAGTATCATTCCGCGTTGGTAAACGGGGACAGGGGCAAGGTTTGGGAATCCCTCGTGTCACAAAATAAGTATCATTAGTAATAACATATCACCTAATTAAAGATAATAAAAGGATTGAGTGTTGCATGTTGATCGTGTATGTTGTGTGTTTGTGCTTTTACCTTTATACTTATGCATAGAATGTTAGCTAACGGTTTTATACCGCTTGTAGATGCCTTGCAGGTTAAAACAGTTATAGAGAGATACAAAGGGAATGGTCAGCTGGGTCCACGTACTTATTTAGTTGGGGACGGGATGTCTTCTGTTCTTCTTATGTGTCGTTTTGGTACCTTTGCTTTGTAAGGCTGATACATATTCTTCATGTATATATTGTTTAAAGTTTTCAAATGTTTTAAATACTTTTGTGCCTTCTTGTGAAATCCAAGTTAAATTGTTGTCAAACTAAGGTCGGGACCCATTGTGAGGTCCTAACCAGTAGCTCCCCGAGTTCTCAGAATTTGGGGTGTTACACAGGGGAGGTTGTGGCACTGGATTCTCCGGCAAAGAGAAGACGGCTAGGGTTGGGCTGAGCAACAACAACCCCGATGACATTGGCGAGGCCTGAAGGCTTTCCGGCTCCGGTGGTGTTGCGCATCGGAGAAGGTAGAGAGTTGCAGTTCCAGAAGATGAGCAACAGAGATAGAGAGGGAATAGAGTGGTGGTGGTGGTTGCCGGTTGTTACATAAGCAAGGCAAGGCCCCAATCGGCCTTAGACTCCGTCCAAGTGGCTTCTCTAGCTCCTCTCTGGTGGCTCGATAGGGCTCGAGGAGGAGTTGTTTGTGAAGGATAGATCAGAGAGGCGAGAAGAGGGTGAGAAGAGACATAGAAGGTTGTGTGAGAAAGGGAGATAGGGCACACAGAAGGGGAGGGCGAACGTCACTGATGGCGAGAGGAGAGCGAGGGGTCATCTGTAGTTGGGCATAAGCTGTGCAGAAATGAGGGGTTGGGGAGCCAAAAGTCGGGTAGCCCCAGGAGTAGGGTGTTGAGCGGCCGGATGTTCATCAGCGTGAGGACAGAAGCCAGAAAAAGAGAAAAAGGGAAAAAGAAATAGAAGAAGAAAATAATTAATAAAAGTGTAGACTCGTTTCCAAACGTTCGGAAAGGAAACAAATCGAGTCGGAATGACTTTTCGAACCTTTTCCAAAAGTAAACCAAAAAATAAAAATATAGTTATACTCGAGAAGGGTATTTTACGCCGTAAAAATAATTTTAAATAAAATACTCGAGCTAATAAAATATCGATAAAAATAGGAAAATAAATATCGAAACGCTCCCAATAAACGGGATGTTACACAACTATCGGCGGCGGTCTTTCGGTTTTGGTTCAAAAAAGGTGCTCTCGATGCTAACGGAACTTATTATGCTAAATGCAATTTTTGCTCTACAAAGTATAAGCACAAAAAGGGAGAAGGCTATGGGAACTACAAAAGACATATTCGCAACAAGCATCCCGAAAAATAGGAATGACACGAGGGAAAACGCAACTAATCGGGTACGCATCAACCTCTAACCAACCTCCTTCTTTATTTACATATGATCATGTTTTGTCTATGGATATATTTTCGGAAATGTTAGCCATAGATTCTTTGTCGTTTAGTTTTGCACAAAATATTGGTTTTAATGATTGGATGATTGTTCGCCTCAAAGCGTGCGTGCAAATAAGTTTTAATTATAAAACTGAATCAAAGCAAACAAACTCGAAGTGTACGGATCGGCATAGTAAAGCAAGAATTCCAAAGTATCGAACTCAGGGATTTGGGGGATCAAATTTAGTTCACAATTATCGAGCGAATAAAGTATAGAAGCTTTGCAAATATTGGGAAAACAGCAATCCTAAAGATCCAAGTATCCAATTGTGGCAATCGATTCAAGATATTCTATAGATATAAGGACAGAGTTGAGGTTGCAAAGGTATAACTAATTTAAGGTTGAGTACGATGAAGTTCCAAAACCCTATATGTCTAATCCAAAGACTCTCTCTATAAAGGTTGTTGAGGCTGCAGTATAGAAAGGATCTGAAGGTAAGAATTAATCTCAAATACCCATGCCCAAACCCAAGGAATCAAAGATAGGCTAAAACGGTTAAGGTTGTGACACTCGAAACCGAAATAGAGGATGTTGAGTCTCACTACAACCTAGGAAAGACAAGTCAAGGCTAGGTTAAAGCAAATCTTTAACTTTGGATTAAAGCAAAAGCAAAGGTCGTAAAACAGAGGAAATCACGGTTGGATCTTGAAGAACCACGGCCGTGGAACTCAAGAATAGGCCGTGGTTTAGGTTGTCGACGAGGTTTCTCACACTCTCAGGGTCCAATCTGTTTATGATCGATCTATCATCATCTAAGCCACAACTATCAACCCTTCACCTTAGAATTGCTAAAGGGTTTTAGCCAACAATCATATTCATGATATCAAAAATCAAGTTTAAAAGAGAAAAGGTATAAAACTCCGAAAACTCAATAACTATCCAATAACAAAACTCGAATCCACAACAATGTATGTTTGATGAATGTAGAAAAGTAGAATAGAAATCCTCACAACGATCTAGAGAAACAACAAAGAACGGGATGTCAATCCATCCTCCAATGTAAACCCTAAGATATCCCGAAAGTACACAATCTCCAAACTCACGTCTTTCACAAGCCACAATCCAAGTCTCCAATCCTTCGTGTTAATCCCGAAAGTAAAATGAACCCTAAAGCCGCCGTCGTCGAAACTCCCTTCTCAAGCCTTCTTATAGGGCGAAATAGGGTTACTAGAAAGCCCAATAACCACGATCCAATGCCAAGTCCACGGCCGTAATTTAGGGCGTGGAAATCCAAATCATTTGTGAAAGCCTTTATTTCGTGATGTTCTTCACTCATGCTCCTTCCTTAGCCTCTCCAAAGCATCTCTTTGCCATCAAGCATCATCAAATACTCCTTTCCTTCCACATTTTGCTCCAATCCAAGCCTTTATTCACCTATAAACAAAACAAAGCTAGTGTATATCTCTATATCGACAAAGTGGGTGAATGAGCTCACAAATGCTTCAAACTCATATCTATGTACACATAAAAGAGGGAAAAACAACTAAAACAAGTGCCTAAAATATAGTCATATTTCATGCTAACAATGACACATCATGCTCAACCCGCATATAAACCGATTTCTTGTCAAACCGCTAAAAGAAAAATGATGATTAAATATAAAATGCGTAAAGAAGAATTGATTAAAAATTTTATGGAAAATGGTGATATCCAAGTTTCTATTTGTAGTGATATTTGGATCGACGGTTTGCAAAAAATCACTATATGGGTATTACTTGTCATTTTATTGATAAATTTTGGATTTTTAAACAAAAGAGTTTTAGCATTACGAGTTTTCAACGAACAACACACCGCCCAAAACATTTCCCGTTTGATTGTAAATGTTTTGGAAGAATATAGATTACTTTCACGAGTTTTTCAATCGGTTTTGACAACGCCTCCGCTAACACGACCTCCATTAGAGATTTAACCAACTATTGTAAGCCATCAGTTGGAGGTAAAATTTTTCACATTAGGTGTGTCACTCATATTCTAAACTTGTGTGTTCAAGACAGTTTAGCATATGTTGGAGATTTAATATAACCTATTCGAAAAATTCTTAATGAAATTTGGTCTAAAAAAAGTATGCATACTAAATGGTATGCATATTGTAAACAAAATGGCATTTATCCTAAAAAATTTCCAAAAGATGTTTGTACAAGATGAAACTCTACTTACAAAATGATTTCCGAATCATATGATTATCGAGATCTTTTAAGTGGTTTTGCCGCACAACATATTGAAGGTGATTTTGTTTTCGGGAAAGCTTGGGTTTTAGCAAGAGATGTAATGGAGATTTTTAAATATTTTTATGATGCTACTAATATTTTTATTTATGTTTATACACCAACTTCAAACGTATTTTGTTATGTAGCAATTAATATTGCATTTGCACTTCAACAAGGTCTTTTAATTGATTCTATTTCACAAGCTATTTTTAGAAAGCGAGGTAAATGGTTAGATTATTATACAACTATTCCCTATGTTTTTCTTGTTGCATTTGAGTTAGATCCTAGACGTAAAATAGATGGTTTAAAACAATTTTTAGAAAGTTATTATGATTTTTTAGATTTACAACAACTTCCCGATTGTCATGTTTCTACCATACTTGCTAGAGTTAGGTCTTTACTTGATGAATTAATGGTTCATTATCGTGTTACCGATCAAGGTTAATCATCTCAACCCCCTCCTCGTCCTTCATCTTCAACTACTTCTAAATTTAAATCAATTGCTAGAAATTTGTTTGGCCCGAAAAGGGCAAAAACCACGTTGAGTTCCGAATGGGAACTCAACGAACATATAACAATTACTTTTGAGTTTGGCAATGAAAAAGAGTTCGAGGATTTCAACGTATTCGAGTGGTGTAGCCGACTGGAGAGAATGAGGTTTCCTACCCTCACAAGGATCGCGGCACAAATTCTCGTTGTTCCCACCTCAACGGTAGCGGTCGAGCAAACCTTTAGCCGGAGTGGAAATGTGCTCAATCCGATGAGATCAAACATGTTGGCCGAGACGTTGGAGGCCCAAGTCCTACTAGCCGATTGGAGGAGAGCGGAAATGCGAAAACAAAAAAATAACCTATCGACGGAGGAAGGCGACTACGATGACGACGAACAACAACAAACGCCATTGGATGTATCGGCGGGAAGCTCGGACCAGGGAGCAGCGGCGACCGAGTCCGACGACTAGGGTAAGGGCCAATCGGGGATATAAACAAAGGTAAGAGAACTACGTAGGCTTTGATTCCTCCTCCCCGAGAGGATACGTAGGAAACCGGGATTCCGGTTCAAGCCCAATTCTCCCTTCTTCTTTTTTAATTTTGGGTTTAAAAAAATACGCCATATCCGGTGGGTCTCACCCGTGACCCGGCAGGTCTGGCCCGTGACCTGGTGGGTCACCAACCCGACGGGTTGTCCAATATGGCAGGTCAGGGTCCGGGTCGCCCTTCCTGGACCCGCCGACCCGTGGACATGCTTATTTTCGACGATATTCAAGTCGTCAACCTAAACTATGATTATAGAAAATCCACTCTTGACTCGCTTGATGAAAACACATGGACATATAATGTTGTTCTTATATCCCTCTTCAAGAAGATATTCACTTAGACGATTGTACCACATTCGTCCTGATTGTTTTAATTCATGCAAGGATCTTCTAAATTTTATGGAAAATATTTCTCGTGGCTTTGAGGAGTTCGCCTCAGGCAATTTTAGACCTTGTGGGACTTTCATATAGATATCGGTATCAAGTGACCCTTATAAATATGTAGTCACGACATCCATAAGGTGCAATTGTAGTTTTTCAAAAACAATCAGGCCAATTAGGAATCTAAATGTAGTCGCATCAATTACTAGTGAGTATGTTTCATCATAATCGATTCTTGGAATTTGAGAAAAACTTTGGGCTACAAGTCTTGCCTTATATCTCACAATTTCATTTTTCTCATTTTGTTTTCTTATGAAAACTCATTTATAGCTAGCTGGTTTTACACCCTTTGATGCATGGACTACATGCCCAAAAACTTCACGTTTTTCAAGTGATTTTAATTCTGTCTGGATTGCTTCTTTCCATCTTGGTCAATCCTTTCTACTATGACATTCATCAACTTATTTTAGCTTAATGTCGCCATCTTCAAATGCGATATCATTAGCCACAAAGTAGGAAAATATATCATCAACAATGATATCATTATATGCCATTGTATCCTTGTATCAACATAATTTATAACAATTTCATAATTGTCGATTCTTTCATCATTATCAAGGATATTATCTTCATTTGGGATGTTCTCATCCTCATTTTCCTTGTCTTTCTCATGTTCCTCATTTGATTCAGTCACTATAGCCTCTCCTGCTATACCCTTTCGGTTCCTTGTTTTTCTCGGTTTCAAATCTTTTGAACCGAGTGGTCTACCACATTTTCGACGTGTCGTAGACTCATTTGCTATGGACACACTTGGTTGTCCAATAGGTACATCAATTCTTCCAGGGGCATTTGCCGCAGAAACATGTGACTTTACCACCTTCTTAGTCTGTAAATGCATCTAGTAATTGATTTGCAACATCTTGTAGGTGAATAATTCGTTGAACTTCTTGTTCACACATTTTTGTTATTGGATCAAGGTGTGATAAAAATGTTGCATTTCATACAATTTCTTTCATACTTGAGTCCACTTTCTTCTTTTCTCCCCTAAGATTGGGAATGTATTTTCATCAAATGACAACCAACAAATCTTCTTGTAAACAAATCACCCGTTGTTGTCAAGATATCTAATGATCGAGGGGGATTCAAAACTAACATATATTCCCAATCTTCTTTGTGGACCCATCTTTGTACGTTGTGGTGGAGCAATATGGAATAACTTGCACATCCAAATATTTTTAGTTGTGATATATTAGGCTCCTTACCAAACACTAATTACAGTGAGGATTGTCCATGGTTTGCACTTGGTCTTAATCGGATCAAGGCTGCAACATGCAATATCGCATATCCCCAAGCAGATGGTGGTAATTTAAATTTCATCAGTAAAGGTCTAGCAATTAATTGTAATCTTTTTATCAATGATTCAACAAGACCATTTTGTGTGTAAACATGAGCTACTGGATGTTCCACATCAACCCAAATTGACATGCAAAAGTCATTGAATGTTTGAGATGTAAATTCTCCCGCATTGTCAAGACGGATTTTCTTTATCGTATAATCTGGAAATTGAGCTCTCAATCGGATTATTTGAGCAAGGAGTTTAGCATATGCCGCATTTCTAGTCGATAATAGACTTACATGTGACCGTCTTGTAGATGCGTCAATTAACACCATAAAGTATCGAAATGGGCCACACGGTGGAACAATTGATCCACGTATATCTTCTTGTATCCTTTCCAAAAATGCAAGATTCTCACTTGTAACCTTACTTTTAGAAGGTCGAATTATAAGTTTTCCAAGTGAGCAAGCCGCACAATTAATATGATTTGGCGGCATAACTTTCATGTTCTTTAGTAGGTGTCCAAGTGAACCCTTTATAATTTTGTGCATCATCATTGATCTTGGGTGACCCAATCGGTCATGCCGAAGTGTAAATTATACTCGGTCATCCGACCTTTTCTTAGATATCACATTAGCCTCAACCGGATAAATATATGTATCATATAATCCGGATGCTTGTCCTGACATTTTTTCAAGGATATGTTTCTTATCACATTCATGTGTTGTGATGCACAAATATTCTCTCTCATTTTCCTTCTTGGTTTCCATATGAAACCCATTTTGACACACATCTTTAAAGCTCAATAAATTTTTTCGAGATTTACTCGGATATAATGCGTCATTTATTACTAACTTGCTCCCTTTAGGAGTAGAACAATAGCTCTTCCCAAGCCTTCGATGAGTCTAGCCACACCGGATATTGTATTCACATTTCCTTTAAAGGGTTTCAATTGTGTGAAATACTCTTTATTTCTCAAGATGGTATGTGTGGTGGCACTGTCTACAAGACATTGCTCCTTCTCATTGAGTCTTTTCTTAGAAGGTTTCATGTATTCTATAAAGGAGGAAACATAGATAAGTCAAGCAATAAAAACTGCATATTATACATTATTATACAATAAGGATGATCTCATAAGTTGTTAAAACAATGCTTCAGTCCAAAGCACATGCATCATCATTCTTAAAGTTGAGAAAGTGAGAGACATCTAGGCTAATCATGAGTGAACTACCAACACCTTCGTTTTTAATAAAGTTGGTTTCATTAGCCTTTTCTTTGTTTCTTTCAGCTTGGTATACATCCACCAGATGTGAAGCTATACGACATATTTTTGCCCAATGACCAGCTATGCCACATATGTAGCAGACATTTATTGGCTTATGAGAGGGACCCTTTTGACCCATCTAGACCTTTTGCTTTTCATTCCCCTTGTAACCATAGTTACCTCGATTATCATGGCGGCTATCATTATAGCCTTACCAATGGCCACAACTGCGGCCACCATGATCTCCACGACCTTGGCCACGACTATTATAGTGTTGTGACTGTTGCTCACGTTCTTTGTAATTCTTGTATTTGTCATCGGATGCCTTTTCAGTGGCATTGACATCTAGAGCTACTACTGATCTAGTGAGTCCGAGGTTGTGGTTTCTCATTAAGAGATCATTATTCTTTTCGGCCACTAATAATCCTTTTAAAAGGTTTGAGTACCTCTTGAAACCTCTTTCTCGGTATTGTTGTTGTAACAATACATTTGTGGCATGCATAGTAGAGAATATTATCTCTAGCATTTCTTCTTGAGTGATCATATGTCCACACAACCTCAATTGGGAGGTGATCATGTGGATAACACTATTATAATCAAATATGGACTTAAAGTCCTAGAAGTTTAAGTTGTTCCATTTATACAATTATTGTGGGAAAATGACTTCCTTTTGGTGTTCATATCTTTCATTCAAACTTTCCCACAACTCTTTAGGATCCTCCACAATTAAGTATTCGGTCTTGAAGCTTTCATGAATGTGGTGGCGGAGGAATACGATTGATTTTGCCTTCGCATGTGGAGTGACATCATTCTGTATCCTCAATTGTTTTTTCAAGGTCATTCGCCTTAAGATGGGTCACTGCATCTACCTTCCATTCAAGGTATGTTTGGCCCGATAAGTCAAGAATGTCAAAGTCTCTTTTTGCAATGTTTATCAATGTTACTACATACAAATTTAAAACAAATATATAAAGTAAGTAAAAGATGACAAAATTATAAAATTGTTAGTACATGTTAGTCATATGTTAGTCATGTGTTAGTAATATGTTAGTCACATGTTAGTAATATGTTAGACATAAATAAACATAATCAAATAAATAGTCAATAGTCAATTGTGTTAATAGTCCGTCACATGCAGTCTGTGTGTCATTGTTCGTCAAGTACAATCATGTAAGTCATAGTCAATGGTTTGATAGGAATGTTGTGTAAGTCATAGTAACAGTCTGACAATAGTCATTAATTATTCATGAAGAGTAGTCATATAAGTCATATCAATAGTCCGAAAAATGGTTAATTATGTATCATAAATTGTGATAGTAGTAAAAAATCATAGGGTTAAATTAGTTTAGTGGGAATAGTTTAAATCTGATTCCTTTTATCCCCTTTAATCTTCATCCATCCATTTTACTTTCACTTTCACCATCCTTATCTCCTTCTTCCTTAACTCCATTTTCATTATTCAAGCTCATAAAAAAGAAATTCATGCCGATGAGGTAAGCAAATCTCAAATTTGTTTGTATCTTAGCAAAAATCCAAAAATCATGATTTTATTTTAACAAAAGTTAATTTTAGATCTCAGGTTAAAATAACGAGTTTCTGATGTAGAGGTTCCCGAACATGGGCAACTACAAAGCAATCCTCGGATTAAGTTTGTTTGAGTTTCTGATGTAGAAGATCCCACAAAGGACAACTACAAAGCATAATCCTCAAGTAGATTTATGTAATAGTTTTGTGTAATGAAAGACTAAGAAAAGTTCATAAAAAACACACCTTAGTAGTAGCAGCAAAGCTTAGTTGGGACTTAAAATCCTCGTGCTGATAACGTGTTATGAAATAATTACTTTTGATCTCTTGATTACTTAAATCTTTGTGGAATGTGTTCAATAACACTTAGAGTGAAACTAGAAGACAGGGATGAACACGAAGATTAGATTTTTTACTTGTTATTTGTGCACTCGTTACAATGGATGAATGTCTCTATTTATAGGCAAAGTGAAGGAGAATTTATGAATAAAAAATTAGGGAGGTAAAGAAGTAGAACAATTCACCTTATACAATAATTCACTCTAAAATTCTCCTAATAACCAGACAAAAATATTTATGAGTTATACTTCTAGTGGAACAAATATATGTAAATGATATTCCATACAAGAACATTTTTTTTTTTTTGGAAAAGCTCAGCAACCTGAATTGCCCTTCCTTCTTTATCTAATTACTGTTGGACCAACCCGAGTCCCCTACCTTCATTGTTGCGACTGTCTGTATGCTGCTGGAGACTGGAGTGGTGGTCTGTGGTTATTGTATCTCTCTATATCTATCTCAATTTCTCTCCATTGAAACTGCTACTGCTGCTGCTCAAACATGCCAGGGCTGATAGCACCCTCCGATTACTCGCACGAACCTCCTCGACACCCTTCCCTACAGATCAATTCCAAGGCATCTTCCCCTCTCCGGCTCTTTTGTTTTTCCTATTTTTATTCGATTTTCTGGTGGCTGAATCCGTTGATTGCTTCTGTGAAGTGCTATTTTGTTCTTTCTACAATTTTTTCTGTTACTCGATGAGAGAGGGAATATGAGGAAATTAGGGTTCGATTGTGATATAGTCAGCGTGGATTTTATCAAGTGTCGTCTTTTATTTTGTGTGCAGGAGCCTTTCAACGCGGAGCCGTTACGATCAGACCTGATCACCTCCTATGTCACTCCTGTTGATTTGTTTTACAAGAGGAACCATGGACCCATTCCCATTATTGACGACATCGAAAGGTAGTCTTATCACACTCCTTCATATATCAACTTTAGTTATTATAAGCAGCAGATGTACGTGTATTTTTTGGAGCTCGGCTGAACTTGTTTGGAACCAACAGATACCGTGTTTCATTCACCGGCTTGATTCAAAATCCCAAGGAACTCTCTATGAAAGATATATGGTAAGTTAAATTTGCTGCTAAAAGCTTAGAGCAATTTTTGCTTATTCTAGTACTTCCAATTCCAACCGGGGAGTTATTCTTGTGCCTTTTCCTGCTGTTTGTCCTTCTTAATTATGACAGGAGTCTTCCAAAGTACACTGTCACCGCTACTTTGCAGGTTTGGTTTTCTTTTCTAATGCTAATTGCACCTGTTAGTTATCTTTGGTCAAGACTGTTTGATTGTTGTTTAAACCTGCATAGTGCGCTGGTAATCGCCGAACTGCTATGAGCAAAACAAGAAAAGTCAGGGGAGTTGGTTGGGATGTTGGTGCCATAGGAAATGGTTAGCTCTAATTCTTTCTGCTCTTTTCTATCGATAAGCTTGCTTTGGGTAGTGTATATTCAAGTATTATTCAATCATACTTTCTATTGTTAGATAAATGTATAAACGTGCAAGGATTGATCTGAACTCAGTTTTGCTTCTGATCATTTCCATAGTACTTTATCAATATGTGAAATAGTCTGCTGGAAAGTATCTGTCCTACTACTCATACCCCAGCACCACAGTTACATTTGCTTCTTTTTCTTCTCAATTACACCGGTATGCACTAATCAAAATCAAGCAGATTCTACAAATTTGATGCAAAAATGTTCTTCACCTAGAAAAATGTTACGAATAATAAAAGATAATATTTGTCACTAATATGTTGGGACCTTTTGTTCCACTGATGTCTTTTTTACTTCTCTTATCATTCTGTGTCTTGCTCAGCTGTTTGGGGTGGAGCTAAATTAGCTGATGTTCTTGAACTTGTCGGAGTCCCTAAGCTATCAAGTACAACACTCTCTGGTGGAAAGCACGTTGAGTTTGTTAGTGTTGATAGGTGTAAGGTAAATGGATATCAAATTTAAATTTGAACCCAAAGTTATCAGTTATCATTTGCCACCCTTGTACATTTGATTGCAAAGTTATGATGAACCTAATAATTGTCTGTAGTATGCTGTGAGTGATTCCCGTCGTAACATTTTCGTGTAGGAGGAAAATGGAGGGCCTTATAAGGGATCTATACCATTGAGTCAAGCAACCAACCCTGAAGCTGATGTTTTACTTGCCTATGAGATGAATGGAGAGGTAGTAAACTCAAGTTTTACACCTTTATCGGTAATTTGATATGAGGATCACCTGACATCCCAATCTTATTTGAACTTATCAATTCACACACAAACCCTTCAATTGTAGCTCAAATTAAGTGTTGTTTTTTTTTTCCTGTAATGGTTTGTATCACCAAACACAAAGTGAGTTTAATGAGGCAGAAGTTAGATAAAAAAAAACATGAAAATTTATACTTGAACTTACCAAATCAAAATGTTTAAACAAGAGAAATTAAACACACTTTGGATGGAGTCCGATTACTTAATCTTGAATGACCTTGAATAGCCCTATTTATAATAAACTACAATCCTTCAAGCAAGAAAATCAAATTAATCAAAATTCTAAGATTGGGCAAAATATATATAAAAATAAAATTTTAACTAACAGAACTAATATATTAAAACCCTAAATTAACTAGATTATGGCTGATGACACATTGCAACGGAGTACGACAAGGTCTGTTGCATGAATCAGGCTAGCCGTGCAGAGAGAGAACGCATGTCTGAAGGGCTCTGAGACTGACACAGTGTGGGGGCTTGTTCAAGAATCAAGATCATGCTTGAACTTCCTTCTTAATGCCGGCCTTACTCCGAGCTATTGTTATCTCCTTTAATTCCTTGTACCAATCATTTGCACATTTCGGCTCTGCTGTATTTTACCTCAAAATGGAGACACACCGACATTATTTTTAGAACAACCATCCTACCTTTTTGTGCTTGCATGACCACTGACTCACTGTGGATATCAGGGAAAACTTACAAAGGTTGATAGTGGTTTCTATATTTTGGTGTTGTCTATTGTAGTATTACGAGTTAATTGTATCCATTAAAGTTTGTCATGAAGCAACATACACCAAACTTTATGAGCGATTAATAACTTAAGTCAATTGGATATACTAGGGATGAAGAAATGCTTTTTTGCACAGATGTATGTTTTGTTAGACCTGTGTTTGTCTGTTTAAGTAAGGTGGCCATCTTTTCATTCATCAATCTTGTTTAACCTTTTTCATTTTCTATTTTCCTAGCCTCTGAACAGGGATCATGGTTACCCGCTGAGAGTTGTTGTCCCAGGTGTTATAGGAGCACGTTCTGTTAAATGGTTAGATTCAGTCAACGTAATTGCTGAGGAATGCCAGGTTGTTGATTGCCATTTTTCGTTCAGTTATTTTTGAAACTATGCTTGCATGTATCTGAATCTCAAAATGGATTTTATGCATTTACCTTCAGGGTTTTTTCATGCAAAAGGATTACAAGATGTTTCCTCCTTCTGTTGATTGGGATAACATTAACTGGTCCACCAGGAGGCCTCAAATGGATTTTCCTGTGCAGGTAGTAGCATGAATGCTATGTACTTGTCATTATGTCTTTTGTATTATGGAGCTATACTGGTTCTATTAAAATGATCTATGTTCTTCCTTTCTGATTTTTCTGGCTTATGCACTTGTTACTTGAGTAGATGCTCCAGAAAGTGCTCTTTGCGATGTCTAATTTAACGCTTGTATGTTCTCTTATAACAGAGTGTTATCTGTTCATTAGAAGAAGTGAATGTTTTGAAGGATGGAAAGGTGAGAATGCTCTAAATTAGCCCATTCCATTCACTTGTATACATCATAAATTAAATATGAAATTGTTCAACCTGCTACTGCATAAACATACCATTCTCCTATATACGTACGTTATTTGTGCTCTTTTATTCGGTCTCCTTTGTCTTCAAGGGACTTTTGCTCGTTCTCTTAGTAAAGTACCTTATGTAGCTATACGTGAACTAGTTCACTAGTTTTCTTCATTGTTGCCTCTGACACTCCTACATACCTTGAAAAAACAAAATAAAAAAGCAAGCAAGCAGCATCAATAGTTGTATAATTGCAGTGAACAAGTGAAATAATGTTGGTGCCTCTTATTTAAATTTTGGCTTAAATAATTAAGATTTTCATTTTGACGCCTTGCGTTTGAAACAAACAACAGAAATGACAAATTCTAGAACCTAATTTATGGTGAAGAAAGTTAACATCTATTCTAGTAAGAGAAGTTAACAGTTAGTTATGGTAAGAGACCTCGACACCTTGAGAAGTTAACACCTTGATTCTTCTTATTTTAATTTTGGCTCTTATTTTAATCAGTAATCAGGTTAGAGCATTGCTATATGTTTGAAATTTGTTTAATAGTTCAACCTGATTCCATACCCTCACTTCTTTCCCAATTAGACTCGTTAGACCCCGTCCCTCTCACTTTTCTGCCTTATGTCTACTCTAGGCAGGGCACCTGCCATCAATAGAGATCTCCGGGTCGATGTCCCTGAAACGTTGCACAGAACTGAAATGGAAAGTCGTAGCTGCTTTTCCGTTCAGATTGCATATATATAGGATTTGAATTTCAAATAGAAGCTAGCATACATAACATCTAAATCATAACACTGATACACACGGCTCATAGCTTAGTAGTCCCCTTCCCTTCCTCTTTCAAATGGGCTTTTCTACAAACTCCATGGTGGAAACTGTTCCTTGAGAAAAAAAGGAAATAGGTGTTGCTTGAGAGGTGGAAGTGATGCATGATCGGTATCCAGTAGTTGTGTGAAATTTTGATTTGAAACTCAAATGTCATTGATTAATGTTACCAAATAGCTTTAAAACTATATCAACTTTGTTCCTCATTCCGATTCATACCTTAGTTTTAACCAATCACAACCTTGATCAGTGAAATTTTCCTAGTTCTCTATGGATCTGCCAGAGCAACATGAGTTGGGTTTTCTTTTCAAGTTCTCCTTTATGGAACGAGATTAGATGGACGATTTAAAATTCCGTGAGTTATATTAATTATGTTATTTTACTTGATATGCATAATTGATGATTCCATGTGCGTATTGTAGATAATTAATTTATGGATTGCATTGTTAATGGAGTATTTGTCCTGAAAAGATTATTCACTTTATTTGTCACTATTGTATGCCATAGTTCATAAGTTGCCTGATATTATGTATTTAGGCAAGAATAATAAACCCCTCAAATTGATCTGGTATTTTTAAATAAATGCTACATATGATGGATATAAACACACTATTTTTCCCTTTTCTATGTTCGGTTGTCCAGATAACAGTTAAGGGATATGCAGTATCGGGAGGTGGCCGTGGAATTGAGAGAGTGGATGTATCTGTAGATGGGGGTAAATCCTGGGTGGAAGCCCTAAGATTTCAGAAAACAGGTGTGTCGTATGTTGCAGATGATTGTTCTAGTGACAAGTGGGCTTGGGTATTTTTTGAAGCCAGAGTTGAGGTCCTACATAGTGCTGAAATAGTTGCTAAAGCGGTAAGAAATCCTCCATTTCTCATACTATAATCCCAATACTATTTCTGATTCTATGCGAAGTTTGTGTTGCAATCTATCATGAATCTCATTCATTAATAGAGCATCTACGGTCTTACTTATTCTTTCACAAGAAGGCTGTATGAGGCTTGGATCACAAACCTTTTTATACAGAAATGCGTTTCATTTTTGTCATTTTTCAAATTTAGAAATTGAAATGGGAAAGCACATGTGTCCATCCCCTCCAAATAGTGTCCATATTAGGTCTTAGGGAAAGGGAATTGGCATTGTGATTGACTTGTGGTTATGCATGATGACTGGCTGTGACGATGGTGCGAACCGGAGAGTGGTGGTAGAATAAGTAGTAGTGGATATGGTCAGTTGCAGTAGTGGATACAAAAAGTTCCACAAAATGATGGATAATGGCATTGCCTAAAGCTCTATGTGAACTGAGCAGAATCCTGATCCTAAGATTTACTTTTAGAGTGTATGATTACGACAGAAGTAATTTGTTTGTTCAATTTCAATCACTTTAGAGAACAGCCATATCTGTCGGTTGCTATTATGATTGTGTATATGCACTACTGATGTGCTTGTTGGGAACGGACTTAATACGTTAAGAGTTTGCTTGCATAATTATGTTATGTACAACTGTGGCAGGTGGACATAGCCGCAAATGTGCAACCTGCAGACGTCAAGGACGTGTGGAACCTACGAGGAATTCTGAACACTTCATGGCATAGGGTTCAAGTTCGAATTGGCCATTCAAACATGTGAAGTCTTGTGGATGCAACTTTGTGACTTTCCTGTTGATACCCTCTTCTTTCGTGCATAACAAGAGGAGATTTGTTATTGTCGTTACTACCTAATCTCAATGTTTATGCTGAATAAAAAGACGTGAGATTAGGCATGAAAGTTTCCTTAGAGTTGGTCATTCAAGCATGGAAAGCCTAGTGGATGCGACTTTTGTGGTATGACCATATGATTGATCCTTGTTACATGTCTAAAACAAATGCAGCCGTCTTATTGCTCCCTTGCTATTAATCTTGGTTCTTTCTGGTCCATTTTGGAGTCTGTTTAGATTGTTTAGTTTAAAGAGTCCATCTTGTAAACCACCTTTAAATTTGCGATAAAATGTGTTGTGTCACTACTCACTAGTCACTACCCTTATCTCTTCTTTTCACATATTCTTTCCCTTGTTTTTGGAAAAGGGAAGTGATCACAAAAAATGGCTTAGGAGATTGGTGAATCTAGAAGTTGAAGAAATGGTGGACGGATCAACCGTCAATAGAACACACAATCAAACAAACCAACAAAAACGGATGAAAGTTGGGATTAGGTGCGAAGGTGGTGTAGGACATCACATGGACAAAACCCGAGCATGATAAATCTTTTTGAATATGAAGCCGGGGAGTTACGAGCCAAGCACTATTGTAATAGCACCATCGGAAATCAAGTATAAGGGGTCGTTTGGTATCAATACCCTTATTAAAGGTATATGGGTATGAGTATCACACTATCACCTATACCCATATCCAGTGTTTGGTATTTTAGGATATCATACCCTAATATCTTAATTTATCCATTTTAATACCGTAATATTTTTGAAGGTATTGGGTCTTTCTTTTTCCCAGTCGCTTTCTTCCCCCTCTCTCGTTCTCGCCTCATTTATTTTCTTCTTCCTCACACAAATACTCAAGAGAGAGCATCAACCTCTTCTCCCATCTCCTGTCGTCGCCAACCTGGAGAGCCACCGCCGACCGTCTGCTGCTACAACCGCCGACCGGAGCAAGGAGTCGGCAGCAACAACATCAACCTCTTCTCCCATCTCCTATCGTCGCCAACCTGGAGAGCCACCGGTGACCGTCTGCTGCTACAACCGTCGACCGGAGCAAAGAGTCGCCACCGTTGTTGCCCTACTCAGATCTAGGGTTTGTGAAGGAGAGAAATTTTGATATATGGAAGATGTGCACGAGCACATCGATAGGGCTATTTAGGGTCAAAGTGGGATGAGGAATCGCAGGCAAATTGCAGTTGATGCTTATATAAACAAGCTTTTTGCCCTTCAACACAGTGGGGATAGCCTTATTGATCTCCGTCAATTTTGATTTGTTCTTGCTCAATCTGATATCTGATACCCATACCAAATAGGATATCTTATATCAATTTGATACCCATACCTTTGATACACACGCCTGATACTCATATCTAATACCTTTCATCAAGGTATCAATATCAAACGACCCCTGACATGGCACAATTTCATAGCAAGCATCACATTGACAAAACCCGTGCATGAAAAATCTTTTTGAATATGAAGCTGGTGAGGGACGAATCAAGCACTATTGTAATATCACTACCGGTAAGCAAGATGACACAATTTCGTAGGAAAGTGAAAGGCAAGACTCTAGAGAAATAACTCCCGAGGCTCTTGGAAGATGCCCCTTTGTCAAAGGAACATATATCCAAAAGATGAGTTACCATTACTTGACTTTAAAACTGTCATATTTGAGCTTTTGTCAGCTCCCATGATTATCATTATTTGTAACTTTATAGTCTTTTTTTTGTAAAAGAAAACGTTTAACTTCAAAGATGTCATATTTGGGACTTTGTCAGCTCCCGTGATTATCATTATTACTAACTTGGTACTTTTTTTTTGTATAAGGAAAGGTTCAACTTCAAAGATGTCATATTTGAGATTTTGTCAGCTATATGGTTATCATTTCAACATTGTAGTTTTTGTTGGTATAACCAAAATATGAATTAATATTACTCAGCTTTGAACCATCAAATTTTAGTTTAATAATACTTTTTGTGGCCTTTTTCACTATATGTTTTTTCCCTTTTATGTCTCGAATCTGGTCTACTTATATGTTGTAATCTGGTTTATCATTCTTCTTAGCCTCCTTCCAAAACTTGATTCGGTGAATGACATATTCATTTATTTGTTTTGTTTTGTAGTAACTAGAATTATTAAAGGTAGCTTGGTTTCGAAAATACCTGGTACCCCACCACATAAAGAGAACGATCATGAGACTTTCACGCTCATGTTATCTTGTATTGAGTTTAGATTTTCATATGGTCTATGCTTGTTCCAATTAGTTTGGTCAATGATATGTAGGGATCTTAAGACTAAAACCATGTAGGCTCTTTTAGTGAATGAACAATCCGTTAGAAGGTGGCTTAGATACTCCAAAGGATGCTTGCAAAGAACATACTTCATAAGACTACCGCATGTTGTTGATCTAGTCTAACTTTAGTCAGGATATAATCTAATCGATATAGGATTTGTCGGAATTTCAATAGAGACAAACTTCTTCAATATATGATTCGGGATAAAGTTTTCGAGAATGCTTTTTAGTTTATCTAATCTCATCATCCGTTGTCGTGATAAATTTGCAGACCTTGAGATTTAGGTCCCTTGTTGCTTGTAATTCATCTAGTTGTTGTAGTGGTTTAGGCAAGATCCAATTAACACCATCGCCTTGATTTTTTTTAAACGGTTTTTTCTTTTTTGACGAAACGAAAAACATATTTAAACATAATCACTTTAGTAGGCTTGGCTAGATAAAAGTAAAACTGTGTCTACATTTATGAGTTATATAATTTCTGACTTGGGTGAAAATTGAAATAGAGGAAGAAAATCCCACAAACACCCTTTTGGCCTACGGTTGCCCATAAAACCCCAAAGTAGACAGACTTCTCTGAGCAAGTCGCCACTCCAGTCTCCAAACCCTTCAACGACCTACCCACCCTCCACACCCAACATGGATATGTCCAGCGAGTTCGATCGGATCATGTTCTTCCAGCACGCGCGCAAGGCCGCCGAAGCCGCCTACGTCAATGATCCTCGTGATGTTGATGTCTGTTACTCTCTCAACCCTACTTTTTCTTCTCACTAATTTCCCGATTGCTATTTGTTTTCTGCATTTTCTTTCGTTTCTGCTATCGGGATTCAATGCTTTTCGGAGTTTCTCTCGCTTTTGTTAAATGGTTTCCTTTTTGCTGGATGTACTTTGCAGAATTTGACCAGGTGGGGTAGCGCTTTGCTCGAACTGTCTTCTTTCGAGCAGCCTGCTGACGCCAAGAAGATGATTCAAGGTATTCTTCGGTTTAGGATTTATTAGTTCTTCTGTTGTTCCCAAATTAAATGCGCTAAGTAGTAAGGTTTTGTGATCTTCTGTGAATGTCTGGAAGTATACGTTGTGTATTCAATCTCGCAATATGTTTGATATCCTATCTCGT
Source organism: Fagopyrum esculentum (assembly GCA_033239045.1). Classification (NCBI taxonomy): domain Eukaryota; kingdom Viridiplantae; phylum Streptophyta; class Magnoliopsida; order Caryophyllales; family Polygonaceae; genus Fagopyrum; species Fagopyrum esculentum. The sequence goes on from BSUD01000004.1 coordinate 121,799,506, forward strand.
TGCTAATATTTATGTTTGCGAGCTGATGGCATACTGAAGTTTCTATCTTTTTTGGGCTTTAGATGCTATATCCAAGTTAGAGGAGGCTCTGGGGGTTGATCCCAAGAAGCCTGAAACTCTGTGGTGTTTGGGAAATGCTTTGACGTCTCTAGCATTTCTGTTTTCCGACCCTGAAGAGGCCGGAACTTACTTCAACAGGGCCAGTGACTACTTCACAAAAGCATGTCAGGAGGTCAGTTTTGTGGCTGTTGCATTTTTTTATTAGTTCAGCTACTGAAAGTCTGAATCTCTTTTGACATTTCCTGTAAGTGACTGGTTTTGTTATTTTCATACAGGATCCGAGTAATGAGCTATTCCACAAGTCCCTTGAGATTGCTGCTAAGGTATCCGATTCACGCTGTTGTCTTGAATTTTCTGTCCCTCACTCAATAGTGCTTCTGTTGTATTTCAGACTGGCAGCATGCTATGTTCTGTGAGGAACACGATATTGCTGATACCTAATCATTTTCATGGTCTCTGGATTAGTAGCACAGCATCTGTGGAGTTATAATAGCTGCTTGTGCATCTCCTTAGGATACATGCGGTTAAATTCCGGTCTAGGTGTAGGCCTGTAGCCCTGTAATTCTTCTCTTCTCACAAAAAATTGAAATTAAGGTGTGGTTACCACATGTATATCCTAGTAAGTGTCTAAAGTGAATTTCTCTTGAAGTCTTAGCATATGACATGTTATTCCTAATTTATTTATCACGCTGGTATTCTATATGGAGAAGCTGTATGCTTCTCTAACATTGGCCATCTTAGCTCTTATCCTGGGGTGGTGCTTTGCTACTCTAATTCCAACTGTACAGATGTTCATACCATTCTTCTAATGGTTCTATAGTAGTAAGATCTTGGGAGCAATACAAATCCTAATACCAAATGTCCTTGTGTCTGTCTATTTCTTTTTGCCTCTTAAATTAATGTGTACCCTCCATTCTGCTGTATACATAGTCAAGGTGGAGTTAGAATGTCCTCTTATTTTGGAATTATGATCAAAATTGCGCAAGGACTGGGCTCAAACTTCCATATTCCCAGTGAACAATTGAATGCTTCGTCGACTAACGGCGAACATTTTTGCTTGAGCATCAACATTTTGTTCGCTTTATTTCCACAATGTTTTATTTGATGTTCTCATGTTCCTGGACATGAAGGAAGGGCTAGATTTGGTCTCATTTTACACAAATGATTCATGCTGATGTAGATAACAGGAAAATGATAGGGGAAAGTTAGCAGGTATATGCTGTTATAAAGTTTTTAAATGGTCAAGCGGTTGAGCTGTATGCTCATGTTTAATAAAAGTTGGATTGTTTCAAAAGGATGAAGAGTGACTTATCGATACTGTTATTAAGATACGGATCTCTGATGATTAGGTTTAGGTGCACCACTAAAGTATAATGCTTATGTAAAAGAAAAAATTGGGGTTTCCATTATGTTCCTCTTTAAACTATGCTGTTACTTTGGGTCATTCAGATCTATTATATAAATTTAAGAATTTAGAGCTTGCTACTTCTAAACTATCCAAACGGTTACTTTCCTGGGTACTTTATCTGCAGTTGTTTAACATTATGGATGTCTTTAATAGAGGTCATGTTACTCTGTTTAATTCTGTTTAAAGCATTCATTCGAAATGGCTCAACTGGTTTTTTCCCTTTTAACCTGTGATAGGTGATAATCCGAGTAAATTATCAAGAGGTCGGGAGATTAAACAGTAGTTTTGGTAACCCTGCTATATAGCCTATAGCATTGAAATGTAGTTGCGGAGTATATGACTCTCCCTGCCTTAAGGGGATAAATTTGCAATCTTTTAGCCTTAAGGGGATAAATTTGCATTCTTCTTGCTTTAAGCAAACTAAATGCCCTACACTTGTATTTCCAAAACATTTTTCAAGCCTCCAGAAACTTTGTTAATTGATTCTTAATATTACCAACTCAATCTTAAGAATCAATTTTGTTGAGGGCCTGTTTGGTAGCGGGTAAGCGTATTGTTAGTACTAGCATGTGATTCTGCTCATATTAGTGTTGTGTCGAGCTGATGTAGTGTGAATAACAAACCGTGCCATTGATTTTGTGTATTTTTGGTTTTGATGAAGATGGACCTGTTTTAACAATTTTGTTGATGATGTAATTAGGCTCCTGAACTGCATGCCGAGTTTCAAAAGCATCAGCAAGCAGCCACAGCAGCAGCAGCAGCCACCACAACAACAGCCGGACCTTCTTCATCATCATCAGCTCGGGTAAATCCATCAGGCTATTCTTTACATTTGTCTGCACAGATGGAACAATTTGAGATGAAACAGTTTTCATAACATTTTGCATTTTGCTTGGCTTGTAGACCACAACAAAGAAGAAGAAAAGCAGTGATCTCAAGTATGATATCATGGGTTGGGTTATTCTCGCGGTTGGTATTGTTGCATGGGTTGGATTTGCAAAGAACAATATGCCGCCACCACCTCCGCAACCAAGATAAACCTAGGGGTTACAGTTACTGGAGGGCGAAAACGTCCATCACTGTGAGCATTTTTAGAACTTTGCACAAAGTTGGGTTTTTGAATGGAAGTGAATCCTTATCTATAGTTCTATGTTTTTGGTTGAAGCTGGGCTCCGCCAACGTGTGTTCTTCTCGGAGTTGTGTTACTGAGCAACGATTACTCGCTTAGGATCCGCTATTGCATTAGTAATTTTATGGCTTTATTTAGCTATATTGCATACATGCATGTTTTCGTAAAGGATGACATTCTAGTCTGCAGTGTTGTTACCTTCTGTATTGAGTTTTGTCTAATAAAGGATTTAAGAAGCATGCAATGAGGGAGGATCTGTACTTTATTGTCTTGGATAAGGCTTCAATGAGGTTCTGTTTAACATAGTTATATTGGTTGTTCAATTGCGACATGCTAACTGGATCTTCTCCTCTCTCGTTCCGCCTCTGAAGTACGCCGAAGATGTGAAGGAGATATCAGATATGTCGTGTCCGTAGCGACCAATGCGCAACCGCTAAAAGTTGCAACATTTTGATAAGAGGTTGGGTGATGTTGGTGAGTCGCGTAGGAAAGTTGTTCAATGAAATATTGCAGTAACAGTACAATCCTTCTTTTCCATTGTAATCGTTGCCAAGTTCATAGAGGTTGTAAGCTACTTTCTAGGATGGAGAAGCATAGTTGCATGCCTGCTAGACATACGTACAGCATGTTGCTTTGATCGGGTCAAACAAGTTTGGAATAGTATGGAAGCAAGCGGTTTTACCCTCTTGTGTCAACATATGTTGTCATCGTCCACGGCCTTCTGAAGAAGTGTAAAGTAGAGGAGGCTCGAGTATTTTGAGGTAATGATTGATAAAGGAATTCCGCCTTATACTACACTTGGAGTTATTGAAGAGCCATCTTGTGTTCTTACTAATATTTAATTTTTGGGTAGGTTGTAGAAAACCCTAGCTCACCCCTAGATTTGTCTTTGCCGACAAGGATTCACTTGAGCGACTATCATAGAGAAAAGGCGGGCGGTAGAAGACTGTTGAATTACAGAAAAAGGAGATGTCCTATGTGATGGCAAGCCTTATTTATAGGAAAATGAATTAACCTAAACCCTAAATCGATCTTCTAATAAGATAAGATCAAATCTAAAATTTCAAAATTATCCCTAATAGATAAATATAAATACAAACAAGAGGACGGACCGGAAGTCCAACCCAAATAAAAGAGAATAAAGATGTTCAAAAGCCTCAAAGTGGGTCCATACCGATCAACCTTATGGGCCCGACCTATAAAACAATTAAACAAGTATCATTCCGACACTTCAGTAAAACTAAATTTTTCGTTCATGTGGTTTGAATTTGAAAATTCACGTGACTACTTTGGGAAGGAATTCGAAACTCTACAACTTTGTAGTTGGCATGAAAGTCCATATTGTTCGTCTTCTGGGGATAAATCGACCAACTTCATACGCCATGCTTGGACTACCATTATTTATTTGCTCTTTGACAAATGGTCATGTGACGGATGAAAGGTCATTTGGCCAATCAACCGGAACACTTCCCGATGTGATATTCGTCTTCGCTCTCGGATCTCATTCATTTATGTTTTGACCTTTGCTCCTTTGACCGCAAGGATATCCTTAATGTGTATGAGATCATTCCGCTACATAGATATCATTTGTGGTCCGCAAATGCGTGAATGTTAGCAATTCCATAAACTAACATGTGGTTCGTGCTATCCATACCCACATATTCATTCTAAATGTACCACAAGCACGCCTACGCATTACGTAGCCGTAGTAAGAAGATGATTTCGTTCGCAAAACTCACTGGAAATATACTACGGTTACGCATTACGTAGCCGTAGTATATTCCACATAGCCGTTGGGTCATTACGTTTACGCATTGCGTACGCGTAGGATTGATAAGTAGCCGTTATCCAACGGTTATGTAGCACAAACATTAGTATAAATATTATCCATTCGACCGAACTCGTACATAATCAATCCCTAAAAACTCATTTCATACCGTTGTTTTGCAAGAAAATCTCATTCGAAGATGAATTCCGACGATGGAGAAGCGGGGTATCATTCCGGCGATAGAGAAGAGGAGTTTCGCGCCGACGATGGAGATGACGGTGTTGATCTCGGTGGCGGTGAAGATGATGGAGTTGACGGTGTTGATCTTGGTGGTGGTGAGGAGGGTTTGTTCAATCCCGCGATGCTTAGCAACTACGATCCATATTCGGTTGTTGAGGTTAGTATTTTCATTTTGTTTGTTTTAACGTAGTTTAGTGAATAATTAATTATTTAATAGACAATTAGTAGACAATTAGTCGTTAATCAATTAAATTAGTTAATGTTATCTTATATGCTTTAGTATTTAACTAGTATAATACCCGCACCTTGTGCGGGTTTTGAAAAAAATGAGAAAGAATATTGTGAAATTGATTTTTTTACGTGCTTTTGTTTTGTATACTTCTCTAATCTAATCGACTTACAAACATTACTTTATTAAGGATAAATTTACTAAATGAGATTATACTATGGACATACTTAATAGAATAATAATATTATTATATATATATATATATATATATATATATATATATATATATAACAACATTTTTGTTTTTTTTCCGATTATGTAATGAGCTTCAGGATTTTTTCCTGGTCAATGGGTAACAATTTAATTTTACAATTTTTTTTGTATTTAACAACTCTTTTGTTTTTTTTTGGATTATAATGATTATTGGTGTATTAAAATTTTTATTTTAATTAATTATTTTTCGACTATAAATCTATTAGTTAATTAGTTAATTTTATTTTTAATTATTAAAATTACAAAAGATTTATGTGATCTACAAGCTAAGAAACTTAACATAATTAAACAAAAATTTAATTAATATAACGCGGTCTATATCTACAAGCTAAAAAAGTTTTAAAAAAATTTAATTTAATTCAAAATTAACTTCAAAGTCCGATAACTATTATCTAAAAATAACTTATTTGCTGATGGGTGGAAGAAAATCAATAAATAAATAAAATTAACATAAAAAAAGGTGTACACGTCAATTTTTTTTTAATAACTTGAAAATAGATCAGATACACGGGGTTACGGTTAAAAATCAAATCAAGGGATGAAACAATAGAAACACGATTGTTAATTATACAATTTCAAAAAAAAATTGTGGGAGCTCTATTTCGAAATACTACTCTCACAACGCACCACGTAAACTGTCATGTATACTACTCTAGTAGTAGATATAGACTCGCCCATAACGTAAAATTTTTAGTTCCAAACAAATAAAATTTTTTCGAAAAATTTGTAAAACATAAAAAGTTCTAAGGGAACCATGAAAAAAATCACATGGAACGTTCGGAAAAAAATTCGTTCGAATAAAAATCCTAACAGAAAAAATAACTAAAATGGAAATGAAATTGAAACCAATTTAATTAAAATCCATAATAAAAAAATATAACAACAATGGAAATCAATTTACCGTCAAAATGGAAATCAATTTTGTTGATTAAATGGAAGTTTTTTATTTAAAAAACTATCAAAAAAATCCAATGGAATCATGTAAAAATTTATTATATATTTATAGGTATTTTTCAAAAAAAAAAACAACGTAAATTTTGATGGATTTTATCAAAA
>BSUD01000004.1:121805678-121851185 GCA_033239045.1 Fagopyrum esculentum
ATCTACAAGCTAAAAAAGTTTTAAAAAAATTTAATTTAATTCAAAATTAACTTCAAAGTCCGATAACTATTATCTAAAAATAACTTATTTGCTGATGGGTGGAAGAAAATCAATAAATAAATAAAATTAACATAAAAAAAGGTGTACACGTCAATTTTTTTTTAATAACTTGAAAATAGATCAGATACACGGGGTTACGGTTAAAAATCAAATCAAGGGATGAAACAATAGAAACACGATTGTTAATTATACAATTTCAAAAAAAAATTGTGGGAGCTCTATTTCGAAATACTACTCTCACAACGCACCACGTAAACTGTCATGTATACTACTCTAGTAGTAGATATAGACTCGCCCATAACGTAAAATTTTTAGTTCCAAACAAATAAAATTTTTTCGAAAAATTTGTAAAACATAAAAAGTTCTAAGGGAACCATGAAAAAAATCACATGGAACGTTCGGAAAAAAATTCGTTCGAATAAAAATCCTAACAGAAAAAATAACTAAAATGGAAATGAAATTGAAACCAATTTAATTAAAATCCATAATAAAAAAATATAACAACAATGGAAATCAATTTACCGTCAAAATGGAAATCAATTTTGTTGATTAAATGGAAGTTTTTTATTTAAAAAACTATCAAAAAAATCCAATGGAATCATGTAAAAATTTATTATATATTTATAGGTATTTTTCAAAAAAAAAAACAACGTAAAATTTGATGGATTTTATCAAAAAATAATTGTTCGCTTAAAATCTGATGGAACATTTTGAAAATAAAATTCAATTCAAAATCAATTTAATTAAAACTCGCACATAACGTAGAGTTGTAGTTTCAAAAAAATAAATTTTGTTCGACAAATTTGTAAAACATAAAAGTTCTAAGCGAACCATGGAAAAATCTGATGGAACGTTCGAAAAAAAATCCGTCGAATAAAAATCCTAACCGAAAATATAATTAAAAGGGAAATCAAAATCGCAATATCTTTTAATATATTTTTATAAATATTTATTTATTAAAAAAATAATTTGGTTGTTAAGGTGATTTGATTGTTCAAGCTAATTCGATTAATTTTTTTATTATTATTAAAAAATTGATTTGATTTCTATAAAATTATTATTTTAATAATAAAAGATTTTATGGTTTAGAAATTAGTGTAAAAAATAAAGATTTATTGGCTTTAATTGTGGGAGCTCAATTTCAAAAATCCTGCGTACACAACGCGCCACGTCATCAACCCGTGCTCTGTTTTAGTAAGTATAATAGATTTGGTTTCTATATAATTATTATTTTAATAATAAAAGATTTTATGGTTTAAAAAATAAAGATTTATTGGCTTTAATTGTGGGAGCTCAAATTCAAAAATCCTGCGTCCACAGCGCGCCACGTCATCAACCCGTGCTCTGTTTTAGTAAGTATAATAGATTAATGATTTAGTAGACAATTACTCATTAGTTAATTACATTAGTTATCAATTAGTGGTTAATTAGTCAATAATTAATTTAAATTGTCGTTAATTGAAATAATTACTCGTTAATTAGTAAAAAATTTGTAGAAAAATAGTCGTGAATTACTGGACAAGTAGTAAACAATTACTCGTTATATAATGATTTAGTAGACAATTAGTTGTTAATTTATGAAAATAGTTATCAATTAGTCGTTAATTAGTGAATAATTATTGTAGGCTGCAGTTATTCCCGATGATTATGACTATACTAGTTTGTTCGTGGACCATCGGTTATGGACGGATATGGACTCGTTACTTGTGTGGGTTCTTGAGAGAGCCGGAAGTAGAAATATGATTCTCATCAAACTGAAGTCCTACAAGTCGGATGATTGTCGTTTTAGAAAGGTGATATTTGTGTGTGAGAATTATGGAGTCCGCAAGAGTAAGGCGAAGGGCTTAAGGAAACTATGCAAAACGAAGAAGTCCGATTTTAATTTTCGCTTACATGTTGATGAGGTGCAAAGGGGTCTTTGGGGTGTGAGGAATGTTCACGGAATTCACAATCATCGTCTTCCGAAGAAGTTGGTAGGTCATGCATTTGCTAGACGGTTGACGAAGGCACAAATGAAACGAGTCCAAACTTACACCGATGCGGGAATGCCTCCGAGGGAAATTGTTCGTTTGTTAAAGAGTGATTTTGAAGATCCTGATAAGATGGTCACTTCTAGGAAGCAAGTTTCAAACACTCGGAATAAAATTAGGTTGGAAGCGATGGGAGATCGAACGGTAATTCAAGAAGCGTTGAAATTCTTGAAAGAGAAGGATTACTTGTGGGATATTAGGATGGAAACCATTGAAGGATGAGAGGAAGTGAGCGACTTATTCCTAGCCCACCCCGAGTCGAAGCGTTGGGTAGCCATGTTTTCATACGTCGTCATCATGGATGCTACATACAAGACGAACATGTTATTATGTAATTCATTTATTTTGTTTATATTAAACTCTTTTTTAATTACAAATTATCATACATTATATTTTGAAGATATGACATGCCGTTGGAGATCGTCGGATTGACTAGCACAGAACAAACTTTTCCCGTTGCATTTGTGTTAATGAAACGGGAGACGACGGGTCATTACGAGTGGGCTTTGGAACGCATTGCCATGTTATTCAATGGAAAGAAGCCGGAAGTGATAGTGATGGACCGTGAACTAGGTCTCATAAAATCAATGCCTAGAATCTTCGTAGATGCCAAACATATTTTGTGTGAGTGGCACGTGTTCAGAAACATCGAATCAAATAGTTGGTGGAAGTCACATTCGCCATCCATCCAAGCAAAATTCATGAGAGATTGTCATGAGTTGTTTGACTCGACTACTATTGCGGCTTATGAGGCGAGGATCTTGCATATGAGGGATAGTTGGATGAACAAGTATCATTTGATGAAGTACCTCGAGAAGACATGGTTGGACAAGTACAAGGAAGCTATTGTTCGTTGTTGGACCGATCACTACCTCCATCTCGGATCAAGGACGACAGGAAGGCTAGACAAATACTCATTACATATTTTATTGTTAAGTTTACTATTAATGATCTATTCTATAATTTTAAGTTATGTTCTAATCTTAGGGCCGAGGGTGCTCATTCGGTGTTGAAGAGAACTCTTAAGTCTACTCGTTGTGGATTTGATACTCTCATCAAGGCCATCCGTAGAATGATTGGAGATCAGATTGATGAGATTCAGGGTAGCATAGAGAAGTCGCGTACTCATACTATCGTAGGCATCCAAGAAGACCCTATGTTTACATTTCTTATCCGAAAGGTGTCGAACAACTGCATGAAGTACTTGATCGAGAATTGCAAATTGGCGCGCCAAAGGGACATTTGATGCTACATGTGACGATTGGTATTGGAGGCAATCATACGGGATCCCGTGCATGCATGAGTTTGTAGCGGCCCGAGTAATGTGCCACACGAGGTGTCTTTGTTGTTGTCCGAATTTCAGGATATTATGCCCAAAGACCTTCCACCCGGCTTACCACCAATCCGAGGGATTGAACACCAAATTGACTTTGTGTCTGGTGCTTCCTTGCCAAACCGTGCCGCGTACCGAGCAAGTCTGGAAGAGACGAAGGAGCTACAACGTCAAGTGCAAGAGCTCCTAGACCGGGGACATGTGCGTGAATCCTTATCACCATGTGTCGTCCCGGTAATCTTAGTAGCAAAGAAAGATGGATCATGGCGGATGTGTGTTGATTGTCGTGTCATCAACCAAATCACCGTCAAATACCGCCACCCGATCCCGCGCATTAATGACATGTTGGATGAGCTCCATGGCGCCACCATCTTCTCCAAAACTGATCTCCGGAGCGGTTACCACCAAATCCGGATGGCCGAAGGTGACGAGTGGAAGACGGCGTTCAAAACGAAGTATGGTCTCTATGGATGGCTTGTCATGCCATTTGGCCTCTCCAACGCCCCGTCCACCTTCATGCGCCTCATGAACCATGTTTTGCGCCGATTCTTGGGTACATTTTTTGTTGTTTATTTTGATGATATTTTGGTGTTTAGTACGTCTTTGGAGGATCACATCGGGCACCTTCGCCAAGTGCTCGAGTGCCTTAGACAAGAGCAATTGTATGTCAACTTTGAAAAATGCGTCTTTTGCTCGGACACCACTATCTTTTTTGGCTATGTCGTGTCTAAGGACGGACTACGAGTAGACGAATCTAAAGTTTGTGCTATTCGGGAGTGGCCTACTCCTACTACGGTCACCATGGTCCGAGCCTTTCTCGGCTTAGCGGGTTTCTACCGACGCTTTGTCAAGGACTTTAGCACGGTAGCGGCACCGCTTCATGAGCTCACTACCAAGGGTGTCACGTTTGAGTGACGTGATATCTATGCTCGAGCGTTTGATGCGCTCAAAGACCGCCTTTGTAATGCACCATTACTCCAACTCCCAAACTTTTCGAAAAATTTCGAGGTGGAGTGTGATGCATCAAATGTGGGCATTGGAGGAGTTCTCTTACAAGAGACTCGTCAAATTGCCTACTTTAGTGAAAAACTTTCCGGTCCTTTGCTCAACTACCCTACATATGACAAGGAACTATATGCTCTAGTTCGTTGTCTTAAGAAATGACAACATTACTTGTGGCCGAAGGAGTTTGTGATTCATTCGGATTATGCGACTCTTTCGTATCTCAAGAATCAAACAAATCTCATTCGGCGCCATGCTAGTTGGGTAGAGTTTTTAGAGACCTTTTCTTATGTCATTCGGCATAAGAAAGGCAAGGAGAATGTGGTAGCCGATGCCCTTTCTCGCCGCTATGCCCTCCTTGTGTATATGGATGCCAAGATACATGGCTTTGCTCTTATCAAAGAGTTATATGTCACGGATCTTGACTTCAAGGACATATGGGCACAATGCCTTGACCTCCGAGAGCACGAGTCTTTTTTATTAACGATGACTATCTTTTCTGAGCGGGAAAACTTTGCATTCCGCGCTCATCTATACGCCATTTGTTGGTCAAGGAAGCTCATGAGGGCCGTGGTCATTTCGGTGCTACCAAGACCCTTTCCGCTCTCCAAGAGCACTTCTTTTGGCCCCGGATGCGTATGCATGTGACACGGTTTTGCAAGGGTTGCATCACATGTCATCATGCAAAGTCACGTCAAGGTCCGGATGGAATGTACTCTCCTTTGCCTATACCAATGGGACCTTGGGAGGATCTATCCATGGACTTTGTGGTAGTCGACCGCTTCTCCAAAATGGCTCATTTCATTGCATGTAAAAGCACCCAAAATGCTTGTGAAGTTGCCACCTTGTTCTTTGACAATGTGGTGCGTTTCCATGGGATACCACGTTCCATCGTTAGTGATCGGGACGTGAAATTCGTAAGTTACTTTTGGAGAACGTTATGGGGAAAACTTGGAACCAACTTGTTGTTTTCAAGTAGTTATCACCCCAAACCGATGGTCAAACGGAGTTGACCAATCAGACTCTTGGTCCTCTACTTAGAGCCACCACTAGGACCAACCCACGTAGGTGGGAGGACTTACTTTCTGTTGTGGAGTTTTTGTATAACAGGTCTAGGCACATGACAACTAAATTGTCCCAATTTGAAGTTGTCTATGGCCTTAATCCACACATACCGTTGGACTTCACTCCCCGCCCGCTCAAGGATGGAGAACACATCATCGTCGGGAACCGAGCCGCCCAAATCATTGAGCTTCATGAGCGGACTAGGACACAACTTGAACGTCGTGCCGCCCAACTTGCCGGACAACGCAACAAGGGCTGCCACGACGTCTCTTTTGAGCCCGGTGATCTTGTTTGGCTCCACCTAAGGAAGGAGCATTTTTCAACTCGCCGCATGAGCAAGCTCTCGGACCGTGGTGATGGCCCATTCCGCATCTTAGCCCGTCATGGCCCGAATGCATACAAGTTAGAGCTCCCGGATTCCTACGGAGTACACCCGACGTTCAACGTCAAGGACCTTTCCCCTTATGTTGAGCCCCTCTTTGACGATGGTGAAACGAGGACGTTTCACAACCAAGATGGGGGGACTGATGCGCCCTTCGATGTCCCTTTTACGTTGACCGTAGACGAGGAGGACGAGGCTCTTAGGGTTCGCTCAGATGGACCGCTCACCCGATCCCGAGCTAAGGCCATTGCTCGAGCCACCGGCTCCATCATCGCCCGCACCACTTCTTCACTTGGTTCCATTACCAACATGTCGTGTCTCTACACAACCATGACATAGGCTACCGGTTCCGTTAGCGGCATGTCTCGTCTTTCCGACTCCATGGCATGAAGCTAGCTTATTTTCGGACTATATTTTCATGTTTTCCTTTTTATGTAATAAAAGGGATATTCCGTATAAAAATTTTTTTCCCTTTTGATCTTATCCTTTTAGGTTTTGATCTTATCCTTTTAGATTTTTCCCTTTTGGGCTTTTCTTCATGTATTTTTGTTTGGCCCGTTGGCCCATAGGTAGGCAAGACTCTCTATATAAGAGATATCTTGCCTCACTTATTTTTCATGTTCAGTATTACTAAGTTTTGAGAAGAATTTCCTCCTACTTAGCTTGGGCATCAAAACCTCTCTTCTATCTCTCAAATTTCTTCCTTGGATCTCATCTTTGATCCAAGAAATCCATATTCGAGGATTCTTCTTAAGAATCAACCTTCAATCCACACAAAAAGGCCTATTCGATCTCTCTAGATCGAATTAACCTTTGTTTCTTCATCGCTTCCGCCCCTTTGGATCTGAAACGATACAACGCTGCACAAATAATCAAGGAGTAGTTGGAGTTTTGCTTGATCTAGATCCGGAATTATCCTTGGTTACCTCCAAGGACACATCACCGAGGCTACTCCTCTGTCGATGAAGGATATTACTTTGATATCTTTTATGACCATGCACAGGGAGGACAGGTTGAGCCAAGACATTGTGGACAAGTTTGGGGCTTATGTGGCAACTATGTTGAACCCGACGGAGTTAGTTGCTCGAGAGCCGAGAATTTCACATCCTTCTGGCAAGGGAAACAAGCAGGGTCAAGTGCCATCCGGATTTAAGCATGCTCGAGCTGATAAGGAGTCACAGATGAGGAAGTCGTCATAAAGTTCTAGAGGAAGAGATCAAGGACGAGGCCGATGACGTGGTCGAGGACGAGATGACACCACAAGCGAGGCTAGTATCATCCCGGAGTCTCAAACGACTATTCCAACTCAGCCGTCTGAATTAGTGGTTTGAGGATTCAACTGGGGTGATCGGAACATCCCAGCTTTTATGTTATCTTACGTTGATCGTGTGATAGATGTTCTGGGCGATGGACATTGCGGATATCGATCACTTGGTGTGTTATTGGGTTACCAGCGAGATGAGTACATTCGTGTCCGGAGAGAGCTTGCTTGGGCGTTGAGTAGACACATGCATGTATACTCCGGAATACATGGCGATGATGAGATTGAAGAACTTATTGGAAACGTCAACTACCTTAACCCCACACCTTGCGCATCACAGTTCTAGATGGAGGTTCCTACTTGTGCTCTCGCATACGCCACTTTGTTTCGGGTGTCCCTTGTCGTCTTCTCTAGGTTGGACTCCTACACTTACTTGCCCTTGATTGCCGATTCTGAAGAAGAACAACAACCTCCAACAAAAGTGCAAGCAATCGCTGTACTCAATGATCATCACTATGTTCCGGTAAGTCCATTTAATTCCAACGTACTTATTAATACGTTTTAAAACGCAAAAGATGTTTGATTAACTTGCCCTTGAATTGTGAAAACAGGTTTTGTTGCATTAAAACGATCCATTGCCCCCTATATATCTTGATTGGATGCGAGGTCACGACGCTTCAGTTGATGGTTTTGCCCACATATATGACCGAAGAATAACGAGATATTGAAGACTGCTTCAGAGAGAAGAAGATGCAGGTTCTTAGTTTGTAGTCTATCAAGTTTGAAAGTGTAATTGAATTGTGATTTTGAATTGTGGTATTGAAATGTGTTTTTGGATTGTGATTTTGATTTGTGGTTTTCAAAAATAAATCACACATAATAAGTAATAAATCACACAAGTCAAAGTAATCACACATGTTCATACATAATAAGTAAATTTAAAACCAAAATGATCTAGTCAAAGTCATAAGTCAAAGTCTAATCCTATCGCTGAGATGTTCTAACAGGAGGTGGCGCCTTTGGTGCCTCGTCTCCTTCTAGAACATCTAGTAGACGGTGAAGAAAATCAGTCTCATACGGAGGACCACGAGCCAACGCCTCTCGAACCATACCTACAGCTATCTGTACGCGTTGTAGAACAAAAAGAACTTTAATTACTCAACTAAATCTTAAAGAAAATGAACTTCAAAGTAATAATTCATATCTGTACCCACTTTGAAAGTAAAACAGGTGCAACTGGAGGTGTAGGCGGTGATGGTGCACAATTTGGAAGTGGCTGCAGGTATGGGTGAGTACATGGTAAGAACCAGTCCAAGAAGTACTCATCCATCTGCCATGGGTCGACAACTGATGGGACGCTCTGTATGTCGTACAGATGCTGGTCTCGCGTCGCCCACAGATGCCACGCGTCAGGAGAAAACAGCAGCTCATACTTCCCTATCCTTGTCGGCCTCTTCATCACGAAGGGGCGAATGATACATCCAGGAGGAACTGTATGAAGCTGTGGGGGGACGACCTGAACACACCCAAACTGGCGTAGCAGAAATTGTGGGTGATATGGCTCCTCCAACCAGCAAAAGTGTATCACACCCAAATAGGTTGATACGCGCATCTGTCCATTCTTAAAGCCGTCGAGCGAACCCCACAACATCCACGTCACCTACGACAAACATACAAAGTCATTTCACAAGGTTAATTCAAGAAGCGTTGAAATTTGAGTTATTAGTACCTTGTCCATCCTACACCTCGACAACTGCGCCCTAAATCCCAAAAGGGCCGATCTCTTCATCTGTCCAGTAGGAGCCCTCTCCGACCTCTGTGCATGTCTCGCATCTCTCTGTTTAAGAGGGTCAGTATGCCCTCTAGGTCGGAAGTGAGGGAAATAAGCGTGAATCCAGGACTGCCCAAAACATATCAGTTTCATATTAATGTATCAATTAAAAGATTGTAAATAATGAAATTATAGTTCATTGCATACCTCTAAAAGAAGAGAACAACCGGCTAATGTATGAACCTCCCTCCTAGAGGACTCGCCGAGCTGTCTGTATAGACATGCCAGTGTGGTAGTCCCCCAAGCACGGGACACCATGGTGGTGGGGTCGCAACATACGCTCAATAGATGAGACTTCACCCTGTTTGTGGTCTTGTCAATGAACAGGGTGAAGCCAATGAGAAGAGCAAGAAATCCGCTAGCGATGTCCTCCTATCTAGCCTCTCGGGACTCAACCATAGTCCTAAGCGTAGAGAGGAGATGTAAAGACGGCCACCCACCCGCCTTCACGGAGGCCTTTACCTCCAACGGCGGGAAGCCGAAGTCCTAAGAGGTGATATACGTCATGGAGGGTGATAGAGATCTGTCCCCATGGGAAGTGAAATCCGAAAGTCTCTAGATACCACCTCTTAGCAAAGGCAGATGCAAGCGCATGGTCGACACCGCCCCACTGCATCTCTAGGAGGCCGTGTAGTCCACTCCCCCTAACTAGTGTCATCCACTCCATCTCTAGGAGGCCGTGACACCTAGCCAATAGACTCGTAAAACAGATCTATCCTGTTATGAAAATATCTTTTAAACGTAAGTAACACGTTTGAATTTAATGAAATATAAAAAGCTAATCGAAATTTAAATCCATACCTAACCGACCCATATGTCGCGAGCGACGTGAAGTCTCATAACAACAAAGTAGGTCCCGTATAACGGGACCTCCAAGATACCCAGCAGCGTCATCTGCAACCTCAGGCGGAGGTGGAGGTGGAGAAGGAGGCGGTGGTGGTCCACCCTCCTGACCGAGTCTCCTACTCCCGGCGGCAGAGCTCTCTGAATGAGCGGGTGTAGGTGATCGGCGGTCCATGGTCTCATGCAACTCCATAACAAAAGCGTCAAGGTCTGCCTCGGGTAAGATCTGGCCGCCAGAAACGTCGGAGGAACCGAATAGCATGTCCATCCGCTCGTCTACATGCTCCTCCCCTACTCTCTCCTCCTTCTGAGGATCCTTCTGGACGTCATCAGGATGCACTACTCTCATCTCTATCATCCGCCGCTTACGGTTCGAAACCGTAGCGGCCCATGCCCGAGTACTAGTTCCGGCAACCTACATAATTTGCATAATCGTTAGCTAATTGTGTATTAATTTCATTAATTATTGACTAATTATCGACTAATTTAACTAGTAATCGACTAATCGGTACCTAATTGTCTACTAATTAACCGATTTACAAGTAACTTTATTAATTATTAAACTAACTATCGACTAATTAATTATTAATCGACCAATCGGTACCTAATTGTCTACTAATTAACCGATTTACAACTAATTTCATTAATTATTAAACTAATTATCGACTAATTAACTAGTAATCGACTAATCGGAAACTAATTGTCTACTAATTAACCAATATATATACAACTAATTTCATTAATTATTAAACTAATTATTGACTAATTAACTAGTAATCGACTAATCGGTACCTAATTGTCTACTAATTAACCGATTTACAACTAATTTCATTAAATATTAAACTAATTATCGACTAATTAACTATTAATCGACAAATCGGTACCTAATTGTCTACTAATTACCGAATTAACAACTAATTTCAATAATTTACAACTAATTATCAATTAGTTAACTAGTAATCGACTAATCGGTAACTAATTGTCTACTAATTAACCAATATACAACTAATTTAATTAATTATTAAACTAATTATCCACTAATTAACTAGTAATCGACTAATCGGTAACTAATTATCTACTAATTAACCAATATACAACTAATTTCATTAATTATTAAACTAATTATCGACTAATTAAATATTAATCGACTATGCGGTAACTATTGTCTACTAATTAACCAATTTACAACTAATTTAACAACATAACGACTATTTTAAGTGATAATCGAATAATCGTTAACTATTTGTCTACTAACTCACTAATTAACGGCTAATTTCATTAATTAGACTAATTGAACTACTTATCGATTAATTAACGAGTAATTTCACTAGAATACACTTAATTATATACTACTTCATTATTCAACAACTAATTGTCCACTAATTGTTTACTAATTCACTAATTTACAATAAATTTTATTAATTATCGACTAATTAGTTAATTAATTATCGGCTATTTAACTAAATAACGACTAATTTAACTAACTATACAATAATTTTTAACTAATAGTCCACTAAATCGCTAATTAACGACTAATTCATATATTAATTCACTAATTCTATACTTATTCACTAAATAACAACTAATTTCATCCAATCCTACACTAATTATCGATTATTTTCCCTAATTAACGTATATAACGACAAACGTAATAAAAATAAATTAAATTAAAAAAAACGTACCCCAACCTCGCTAGAAACGCGAGATGTCGCGCAACCTCGAACTACGACTCCCCCAAGCGCCCTCCACGTGCGCCCCGTCCTCACCTAACATCGGCATCGGAAATGGCACGTTCACAACCCTCGCCGGAAAAGCTCCGGAGGAGTAACCTCCGCCGTTGCCGGAGCGGCTACCCCGGACTACACCTCCGTCTCTTCCTCTAGTTCTGACCATGGCTACTGGTGGTGATGTGGTGGTAAACGTCGACGGAGTGGTTGTAGGTTGGGTTGAAGAAATCGTCGTCTTCGTCGTCGATAGAGAAGAAAGGGAGAAGTGAGCGGCGTAATGGGGAAGACGACCGTTCGTCTTCGCGTTATGGAGCCGAAAATACCTACGCCTACGCGTTTTCTTTCTTTTTTTCTTAACACCAGAAAATGACCCATTTACTATGCTTACGCAACGCGTAGGCGTAGTATGAGTACATTTAGCATGATATGGTGGGTACGAATAGCAATCTCGCTAACATGTAGATCTCTAAAACACTAATAAGAAGAAAATAGATCGATAAAATATGTTATTATGCACAAAAGAGGAAGAGAATGAAATGGAATGATGATGGATAAATATGCTAATTAGAATGCTATCAACATCACATAGATTGATCTTATACCATAACGGAAGAAGCTCTTTTACCCTATTATGTGGCTTAGTCGAGGATGAGGAGAATGCAAAGGACTTTAAAATTAATGTTGTTTGACAATGAAGGATAAAGAATAATCAATCCTAGATTTGTTCTTCCTTAATTATTCTCCTCGTTCACTTTCTCTATCTTTCTACATGTATATGTTCATATTAATTGAAAATATATATATATATATATATATATATATATATATATATATATATATATATATATATATATATATATATATATATATATATATAAAAGAAGTCTTTTAATTAATGTTTCTCTTTTTTAAAGTAAATAAAGGAAATAGATATGAGCCCCTATAACGAAAATAGTTGACAAGTTGTGGGATCGTGGTCTTTTGATACAAATATGTAATAAATGGTGCTTATTTGAAAATAAATTTATTAAGAGGTGGTTATATGAAAATGGGTGTTTATATATATATATATATATATATATTAAGAGGTGATTTTGTGTAATTTTCTCTAAAATTTATCTCTTTTGTGTGTGTCATTAATATACTAAAATCTACCAAACAAAGATATCGGATATCAATCTCATACACATATCTTGATATCAATATTGATACCTGTATTTGATATATAGATATCAGATATGAATACAAAACATGCCCTGAATTAATAGTAGGGATCAACAACCAATCTAATTATTGAACAATTACATTTTTCAAATACAATACATTGACTCGATTTTATAGATGCAATTGTCACTAGAATCCCTCAAGTATGAATGAAGTTTTATTCAGAAAAAATATTTTAAGGTTTTGGCTAAAATATGGAGGAAGAATGGATTTCAATGTTCGTAAACAATATGCAGACATTCAAAGAGATTTTTGTGTGCAAAGGAGGATGTTGTGAGAGTGGTAACGAAGTCACCTTAGATAAGCATTTTCGGACTGAAACTAGAACAATTTTTTAAAGTTTGCATTGGGCTTGTGTTGATTAAGGAGATGAACAAATATGAATGTATTGGCATCACAAAGAAAAATATTGAAAGCCCACACAATTGAAGTTGAACTAGATGATAACTCACGAATTAAGCCTAAAATGGAACATGAGTTTATAGGGTCACACTTTGGTGGATATGCTAATCTTAGCTATACACGTCGAGACCAATCCCCCCTTACAATTACCAAAGACTAGCCACTTATGGATCCAATGTTCTTCAAAGTTTAAGACATGTATGTATGATTATGATAAAGAGGTTGATTTTGATAAAACTTTTGATGTATTGTGTGAAAAGTAACAAAAGGTTATAGGTCTAATAATATATGCCTTGGAGAAGAAGTGGGTGCAATGTTATACGATGGATTTTTTTTAGGGATGCTGATCATACAATTGCATGAGAGTTTATATCGACATTTGAAAGACTATATGCAAGCAACATGAATATAATGCGGGGTTTTTAATCAGTTTGAGCGAGTTGTTAGAAAAAAACGTCAAAATGAGGTAAATTATGAGTTTTATTATTGGAAAAACTTCCTAGGATGAAGATGAGAAGGATGTCTTTATTGACAATTTTGTCAATTGTACACACCTAAGTTTTTTTTAATATATTCAAGTGGTCTACAGTTGTCAGTTAGCAACCCATTGAAAGACAATCAAGTAATAAATATATATTCGCATAATTTTGAGTCTTGATGATAGCCAATTTGATAATTTAGAATATAAATTTTTGGTGATTCTTTCGGTAAATCAGTTTAATGTAGTTGTAATATGTTTACTAGAGTAATATCAATATGTTTTCATGCTTAAAAGGTCTTCATTATGAGAGAATATTAAATTGGTTCATGAAAAATATTTTTTAATGATGCACAAAATAAGCATAATGTGAAACTTTAGGATACATTATTGGTGGAATTCTTGTTGAGGATCCTTGTTTTTAGATCCTTAAGGTTGTTACTCATGAGTTGAGGAGATGTGCTCAAATATACAAATTGAAAAAGAAACTAATTTTTAATATGAATGCAAGTATGTGTAAGAGATTATTAGCATTCCTCACGATAGTGAAAAAAAGAGAGGGATATATTAGGAGAATAAGAAGAGTGTAAGATCCTCATCCATCCTAGTGAATATGTGCATTCAAAATCTTGTTATGAAATTCTATTCATGTAAAAAGTTGTTAAAACATGATAGTGAATTGCATACGAATGATGAATCGTTTGCAATTCTAGACAAAAAGTTTTATTGTGAACTTTTCTAATTTCTCTATAATTTTTTTTTCTAGCAATGATGCCTTCCCACTTCAATCATTTTCACATATCTGGGACCGTGAAGGTCATTTTCTTCTAATGATGGTATGAAATTACTTTTTCACATTATGCATGTGTTTTTTTTTCATGCAAGAGCCTACATTGAATATTGAAGAACGAATCAACCATTTTTCGGAGCTCGTACAATGCTTCATATGGTGTCATCCCAATGGATGCATGTATGCATGCCAACTATTGTAGGTGAACTTGGCCAATGGTAAATAATCTAGCCATATTGAGCCACAATCAAGTACACAAGACATCAACAAGTCTTCCAAGGTCTAAATAGTCATTTCTAACTGACCATCTGATTGTGGATGAAATGTTGTTGTAAAGTTCAACTTGGTTCCCATTACTGTTTGTACTTGACTCCAAAAAGTAAACGGCCCTTCTCTATCCGAAACTATGGTATTAGGAACTCCATGTAATATGACTATTTGATTGATGAATTCCTTTGCTAACATGTTCACAGCCCAAGTTTCCTTGATAAGAATGAATCTCACGGTCTTTGTTAATCGATCTACCACCACCCATATGGACTCATAACCCTTACTACTGCGTAGAACGGTTACGAAATCCATGGTGATGTGTTCCCATTACCAGTATAGTATCTCCAATTATTGGAGTTCTCTTCCGGGCCTTTGGCGTCCGACACCATGACACAAACTCAACAATCTTTCTTCATAACTTGCCGCCAAAAGTAGGGTTTAATATCTCGATACATCTTGCTCGATCTTGGATGTATGGAATATAGTGTTGCATGAGCTTCAACAAAAATCCTTCTTCTGAAGTAGGGTTATCATAGGTCTAGCTATGATGGAAAACCCTTCCACAAAACATCTATAGTATCCAGCTAATCTTAGGAAACTACGTATCTCTCTAACGTTTTTGGGTGGTTCCCATGCTAGCATAATTTTGATCTTGGATGTTACTTCTTTCATCCAGAATTCACACTTGGACAACTTGGCATAAAGCTTCTCTTTCCTCAATACTTGGAGAACTGCTTTCAAATGTCATATATGTTCTTCACTACTTCGTAAATAAACCAATATATCATCTATAAAGACCACAACAAAACTCATAAATGCAGCAAGTGCATTAGTTAATCCAAATGGCACAACCACAAACTTGTAATGTCCATACCTAGTTTTGAATGCCGTTTTATGAATATCATTGAATCTTCAACTAGTGATAGTTTGACTGTAGATCTATCTTGAAAACATCGTTTCTCCTTGCAACTGATATAACAGATAAGCATCCGTGGCCGAGGATACTTGTTCTTAATCGTCATCTCATTCAGTTCTCTATAGAGATACATAGCCTCAATGTACCATCCTTTATCCTCACAATCAACATTAGCGCTCCCCAAGGCGATACACTTGGCCGAATAAATCACGTATCCCCCAATTCCTCCAACTGCTTCTTTAATTCAAGCATTTCCATGGGTGCCATTTTGTACGGAGCTTTAGAAATTGGTCTGGTTCTAGGCTCTAGATCAATTCTAAATTCAAGTTGCCTTGTAGGTGGCAATCAAGGTACTTCATCTTGAAAAACATCCTAAAACTCGCGTGTAATCAGAATGTCTTTCGATTGAATTTTTCATTCTTTCTCCAAAGCATAACATAAATATGCGTCACATCCTTTCTTTATTAGTGTAATTACATTCATCGCAAATATCATCACTAGTGGTTCTTGTAAATCATCTCCTTTGAACACATGACAAGTACCATCATTGGCTAACATCATTATTGTTAGCATTTCTGCATCTATCTTAGCCTTATCTTGATCATCCAATCCATGCCTAGGATTACATCATTATTGTCCAATCCGGCTATAAGGAAATATGTTGGCCAATCCACCTGGCCTAACCTTAGAGGGTATTGATGAATTTCCTTAGATCCCGATTCCCTATTACTGTTAGGTAACTTTACTGAGTACGGTATACCTTCAACGGTATCTAATCCAAGTCCATTTCTCTTTTATGAAGTTGCATAGCTTCACCTCAAAGCCTTTTCTTGATACTCTAGCATTGACACATCCTCAAAAGGTGCGAGCATCTCACAAAGATGTCCCATCATCCAACAAAGTGCATTCTATATGAAACTTATCGATTATCTCAATTATCGGAGCATCTTCTTCAAAAGCTTCTAGAAAGGTACTCAACAAGCTAGCTTGAGTTGTTGCTGGAAAAAATGGGTTTTATTCTGTTATGTGAATGTGTCAAAGTCAAAGATGTTGTTGTGGTTCCTGATCCACCAACTCATAGATGCTTCTTGCATAAATGTCACTTCCAAAGTCACTTAGTACTCATCGGACACTTTTACCCATCAAAGACCGTTTTCACATGGCTCAACCACCAATTTACTTCCATGCCATAGATTCCTTTGAATTTAGGAACTTTCCTTCTTCGTACTACTTTCAACCACTTTTCCGAACTCAGTTCACGTCCGTCATGTTCTACATGAGGGTTCACATGTGTTGGAGTACAATAGTTGGAGTCTCCCGTGGCTCCATCCCTCTCGCAATGTGTTACTCATTGCTACGATAATTGTCTCTTGCACTATACCGGGTATAACCATTTCTATGGTAGTAGCAATTTTCCCTTGCATATGCTCATCACATGCAACTTGATTGGTTGAGCCACATGACCTCGACCTCATACTATCAACATTATCTTCTCGTGCTCTTCTAACACGTGGAGCCCTAGATGATACACTCACATATTCATTATGACGAACCGGAACATTCAAATATGTTCTCTCATCAGACATGTCTACTACCCATGGTAGTAGTAATGATTGTAACAACCAGAAATTTTGTTCCGGTTATTATCCTTTGAGACTTCTTTTTGAACCACAATAGTGGTGCCAAAAGGAATTACCCGCCCCTGCGGTCACAGGAGCCCGCGGGCGCGGCAACCTGGTGTTGTCGGGGTCACCGCAAGGCCTTGCTGTACGTGCAGTTTTGCAGCATATCGCGTGCGATATTTTTGTAACCGTCGTCCTATATTTCCCTTTTTGGAAGATACGATCTTATACTTTCTTGTGGATTGCTTCATCCTTTTATCTGCTAACCCTAGAAAACCTTACCCCTTTTCCCTTTCATTCTACGTTAATCACCTCCTTCCTCTTCCTTCTTCTCTATCCTCGAAAGCATTCTTACTCTTCACTCATTCCCTCCAACTAGCAATCTGGTGTGTCCGTTCTTCATGTGATTCCATCCAGAGGAACAAGAGAGTGCATGTGGATCCTCTGATTGTGGTAAGCAGACTTCTTCTTCTTCTTCTTCTTCTTCTTCTTCTTCTTCTTCTTCTCTCTCTCTCTTTATTCTTCTTTCTTCCTTGTCTTGATGTCTTCCTCGGAATCTCGTCATGTGTGTCCCTTATGTGTGGTGTGTTGATGATGACTAGGAAGCAGTGAGTGCCCTAGACACGAAGGAGACGATCTATAGAGGGATCATGTAGACGAAGGAAGTTCAGCGACGTTTTTGGAGTTCGCTCACACCCGCACCTTCCCTTCCCCGCACCCGCGCCTCGCTAGAGTCACCAACCCCGCACCTCAGTGTCACCGCGGTCGCGGGGTCTCGAAGCCTTTCATCATGCCCGCGCATTCCTATTTCCGCGGTCGCGCCTTGTCTCTAGTGGGTACCAAACCTAAACCTAAACCAGCCCAATTCAAACCGCCGGTTTAGGTTTAACCTAAACCGGCGGTTTGACACACAATTTAAAAAAAAAAAATGCAACGTCTTTTTCGACTAAACCGACGGTTTTAGTCAAAAAAAATTAAAAAAAAAGGTTCAAACCGTCGGTTTAGGTTTGGCCGAGAGCCAAACCTAAACCTAAACCGTAAACCTCCGGTTCGTCCAAACCGGCGAACCTAAACCGCCGGTTTGGTCAAACCGGCGGTTTACGCCGGTTCACAAACCGCCGGTTCGGCGGTTTGGTTTGAATCGGACCCAACTCTAGTACCAACTTTGTTGGTACGCTGCTTCCTCTCTTGTTGTCGTTAGCCTAGTAGTAGTATCATGTTAGGTTGGACCCTAGAGTAACTAGTGAGAATCCCGGTTAGGGGCTTGTGGATTCTTTGGTGTTTGGAAGTGGTTTAAGAGCTTTGGATCTTGTTGTGCTGATGTTGATCCGATGAGGATCTTGAGACTAGGTTTGGTACATCTTAGCATGTGGGTTATGATCTTGTAGAGATCATTGAGACTAAAAGTAGGAACCTTCTAGCACGAACCTTCTAGCACGAACCTTCTAGCACATTGTAGTATGACCATGTAGTGGTCAATGAGACTAGAAATTGAGGACTTCTAGTATGTTGGTTAGTTGCTGATTTAGAATGCCTTGTTTGAGCAGACATAGAGTACTTTCCTGCGGAAAGTTGAGTGTGATAGTTGAGCTGGGATTATCTTTGATTCAAGTAAGTCCCTTGGGCTTACTTAGTTGGATTTTGTATGTTAGTGTAGCTATGATAGTGGTGTGTGCTAGATGTTAAATGTTAAAAGAACATGCTAGGACGACCTTTTATGTTGATTGGCACAAGTGTATGATAATTGGGCGGTGACAACTTGTCCAGCTCTACTAGAGACTATGAGGTTCTCTGCAACTAGTCCATGCAGGTAAATGGTGAGATGCATGGGATCCATTCTTGTTGGTATAAGGGGACAGAGGCAAGTTTCGGGAGATTCTTATGTCACAAAAGAAGTTGAATTAGTAAAGTGTATAACCTAATGAAAAATTATAACCGGAATTGTTTGAAAGCATGTTTATGTGTTTTATTTCTTGACGTGTGTTTGTGTTGTTATACTTATCTAATTCATAGAATGTTAGCTAACAATTTATTCGTTGTGTAGATGCCTTGTAGGTTAGGGGCGTTGTCGAGTGATCCGGTCGGAAAGGTTAGTCGGGGTTCCCCTACATTTTAGGACGGGTGTTGGGTTTTCTTTTTATGTTTGCATGACATTATGGTTTGTACTCGGCTGAGAGTTTGTTTTTCCTTTTATGTTAACGATTGAGTTTTTAATATATTTTGGAGTTTTACACTTGTTTGTGCCTTGTTGCAAGATCCGGTGAAATTGTTGTCAAGCTAAGGGTCAAGACCCATTATGAGTAACTAGCCCGTAGCACCCGAGTTCTTAGAATTTGAGGTGTTACAATATATTATCAGAGTCAGGTTGACAACAATGGCACTCACAATCTTTTAAGGTTGTCGGAGAGTTTGGTAGGTATAGATGAACGTTGCGGCATTGGAGGTGGAAATTGATTATTTGTTGGTGAAATGGCCTCAGGTAGAAAGACAATAGGTGTTGGGCTGGATGAATCATTCTTGGGTTGGGCAACACGGGCTTCGTTATTGGGCTCAAAAATGGTGGATGAATCCGGCTCATTAGTAGGTGGTGGGTGTAAATTTTGGGTATGTCACAAGGTGTGTCATCAAAATAAAAAGGACGGGGTTGTAAGTTTGGTAAAGGAAAATCGTTAGAAGAGGAAGTTGAGGAGAGATAGTAAGGAAATTCATCTTCATGGAAATTAACATCTCTAGAGATAAGAGTTTTCTTTGTCTGAAAATTATAAATTTTGTAACTTTAGTACCGGGAGGGTAACCAGTAAAAACGCATTCAATGGCCCATGGTTCGAACTTGTGCGGGCGATATGGGTGAGTTGAAGCAAAACAACGACTACCAAAAACGCGTAAGTGAGAGTAGAGAGGGGGCTTGTCAAAGAGTTTTTCAAATGGTGTTTTATTTTGTAAAGTCCGACTTGACATGCGATTGATTAAGTAAGCGGCGGTGAGGATTGCATCACCCCAAAAACATTTTAGTAAATGAGCTTGAAAAAGTGGTGCACGAGCCACATTTAATAGGTGTCTATGTTTACGTCCAGCAACACCATTTTGTTGCGACGTATTGATGAGATTAATAAATTGAATAATAAGGGGCCGAGCCTCGGCCTTGTTTTTCATAAGATAAGTCCAAGTAAATTTAGAATAATCATCAACAATAGTTAATAAAATAACACGGACCGGACAAGCAAGGTATATGATATCCTCCCCAAATGTCCATGTGAGCAAGCTCAAAACAAGAAGAACTAATAGAAGTACGAATAGGAAAAGAGTGATGAGTTTGTTTCGTCAAAGGGCAAATTAAACAAGGTTTATCATGCGAAATTTATTGCTAAAAACAAGAATTGAAGAAGATACTTGTTGTGATGGATGACCAACACATTGATGCCAAACGGATTCAGACATGGTAATGTTTTAAGTGGTGGACGAGAGTGTAATGTTGAGGAAGTAAAGGCCATCACGTTCATTAGTAGTCACAATCATCTTCCCCGTTGTAAGGTCCTAAATGATTCCACTACGTTTAAGGAAGATAGTGGCATAAAAACAATCATAAACTAATTTGCTAATTGAAATTAAACTTACTAAAAATGCAAGTACACACAAAACATTCACAAGGTGAAAGTTTGAAGCAAATTGTATAGTCCTTATGTGAGAAACAATATACGATTTACCGTCGGATAGTCGAACATAGCAGCGATTGTAATTTATATGAATCTAGAAAACGAGTGTGATATGTAATGTGATCACTTGCTCCACTATCCAAAATCCATGAATTTAAAGTATTTATAGATTTAGTGTTAGTGTTACCTGAGAACAATTGAGAAGAAGATGCATTACCAATTTGATTTGTGGAAGTGTGGGATGTAGAATCACGGTCACCGATGGACTGTTGTGGTGTGAGTTCTTGCAAACGTATACACCAAAGGAGGTCCATGACCTGGTTATAGTCAGCATGTGGCAAGGTAGGCTTCATGATATTAGTAAGTGTGTGTTGCACACTATTGTGCACGCAGGAGAGTGGTGGTTTTTGCTCCAAAGAGCGCATCTTTTTCCTATAATAGTCCATTGTATGACCTTTTATATTGCAAAATGTACATAGTAGATGCGCATGACATTTTTGAGTATTGGGATCTGTTAGGTGACATTTCGAACAATATTTTGTATCACCGCAAATGGAAGGTCGGTTCCGCTTAACCGAGAAAGCATAGGTGTCCGGTGGTGCTAGGCTGTTGGAGCTCTTGGCTTGTTGCTCATGACAAAGGACATCGAGTAGACTGTGTTAGGTTCGGGGAAGGGTTCAGTACCATTGATGCGACCCCAAACTTGATCGTACTCGGACCCTAGTCTCATGAGATACTTCATTGATTTCTGGTTTTGAATAAAGACATTGATGTCCTTAGCAGCATCATATGTACAAGGCCAAATTGTGTTGTAAGTTTGTCCTTCTCATACCGTAAGACTTTAATCTATGTAAAGTAGATATTGATTGAGTCCGGTCCTTGCACACATTCTTGGATCTGATTTTCGATATTGGAAAGAGAAATAATGTTACTTTGAGAGAATCGCTCATGAATTTCAAGCCATAAATCCTCTAGCGTTTTGACGAGTACATCGCACCGCAACTTGACACTCTTGATTGGTTAAGACACTTGACGCTCTTGGAAATTTCGTTGGACATGGATCCGAGCAACCACGTTTTGATAAGTACATCGCACCGCAACCACTTCAACTCCTACGTCGGTTTGTTGGGTGGTTTGGGCAGCGATCCGGTAACAAAACTAGCTTTGTTTTGAATGGTGAGAGCCATCATCATTGATTCAATCCAAGTGGAGTAATTGTCTTCCACCAAGGGTTCCGAGACCAAGACGCGCATAGCCTAGTTGATCAGAGTGGTGGATGTAAAGAGGATGATTGGAGTCTTTCCATGGTTAGGTGGTGTTACCGGTTGTCATGGAGGCAATTTGAAAGGATCGAATAAAACCTTAAGAAGCTAATACCATATAGAAAACGTAACAGGAGAATCAAAGAGTTGATTATATGTATTATTAAAGCATGAATAACTTTACATCAACATAGAGTACAATATATATACACACATACAACGGTCATATGATATACATCAACCCATGAATAAGCTCATGCTAAAGATGCCATTGCCTAATATAGATACAAAATTTGAAGAAAAAGGAAGGCTAAAATTATGATGGAAAAATTGATAATACGTGTTAATAAAAGGATTTCTGGTGTAAAATAAGAGATATTATTTGACAAAAATCTAAGAGCACAAACAAGGACGGGATGTGGGGCACGTATGAGGATTAAGTTCGTTAGGCATAATGATACATATTATATTTACCTTTTCATTAAAGAGCATAATCATCCTCCTAAAAATATAGATGTTGTGGATATGATGTCATCTCAATTAGATATGTCATCTACGTATAGGGCGCGTTCGGTAACACGAGGTTATCACCTTATCGGAGATTATTTGGATAGCTTATTATGGGAGATTGTTCTCGGAAGGTAGTATGTCCTTTCTTATAATCCAATTCAACTAGGATTATTGGAATAATTGGGAATATTGTGGAGATTATAATCTACTGAATAATCCCACCCTCTATTGTTTGTGCCTATAGTGCTTTTATAAACTTGACAACAATATGAAAAATATTTGAATCACTCACCATTTTTTCCCGAAGTTTTGAGAATTTGGTTACCTAATGGAATATTTTTCAAAGAAAATAGTGAAAACCCTATCGTTTTTCTATGAGTTGCGGTTGGATACCGCGGGTGCTATGTAGGCTCATTGGTCCCGCCGCTTTGTTGATTGAAAAGCTATGTCAAAGAGATCATTCTCTTAGTGGATAAAAAATCACCTACGGTTTTTGGGTTAATGTAAAAGTGATAATGAATTATAGTTTATTTGGATACGTGGTAAGTTTTCATATTGCATACAAACTTAACGAACCAATCGATCATTTACACTATTTGTAGGACTAAATCACCACAAGGAGACGATTATACTTGTACGTGCTTTAATGTATGCCAATACTTCTTTGTCAGAGTTATTATATGTTGTGTTAGAAGAAATTGTATGTTTGTCAAAGCTTGTTATAGATTGATCACGAACTCAATCTATATAACCATCGACTTCAACATAACCATAGCACAAGCAAAATAAAGATCTACTTCAACATAAACAAACTCTCCGTGTATTGCCAAACGCCCAAATCGCATCACAAGTTTTTGGTATAATTTCATCCTCCTGAGTTTCAAGGTTGATCTTTTTCAATACCGTGTGTCAATCCAAAAGCAGCTTGTCGTTGATCGACAAGTGCAAGAACCACGGATAAGAGAATCATCGGGAGGAGATGTGAAAGCGAACCTAAAACATTTAGCCCAAGTGGTGGTTTGTAGGACCCATATGAATCTGCCAACATCGGTCAATCCAACCTAGTGACCTTCCACCGTCCCCCAACGTGAGGATAGGAATATGAGGTCTACAATTGGTGTAATCATCCGGGAAACTAAAAGAACCAAATGTGTTCACACCCCAAATCAAATGAAATCACACGATTGTAATTTATGCCATACAAAACGCCCTCGATACAGATGAACGAAATATAGGGAGAAAACACATCATGTTGAAACTCCATCATTTTTCCAAGAATTAGAGCCGAAAGTGTAAACTACAAAGTATCTGATGCCGTTTTTGCGAGTAACATATTTGTAATCATTAATGGCCGAAGTGAACCAAATACCAAACTCTTCAAAAATCGTTACTTGGGGCATTTTAGAACATTTAGGAATCAGCCGGGTCTTTTGAATTGACGGATTTTATAACATTACTTCACCTGCAATCCTATTTGATAGAATGACAAATCCATCACACACGGCGGCAACTCTGTAGTCCGTTGTTGGTGGGTCGAGTATCGCCGTGATTTTCAAAGTTTTACCCAACACAATGCGAATTTTATTTGTGGATTGAAATTGGGACGTGGTACAACTTGCGCAAAAAGAAGTAATTTGGCATCGTCTTTGTCTTTGTTTTTGGTGAGTGAGGTGTAAACGAGCGTATTTGGGATCGTCGATCAAGACAGCCATGAACTGGATATAAATGGAACCAGAGTTTGACAGTTAATCTTCATAGTATTTCCAGTAAAATATCTTCAGGAAGATAAACTTTAGAGTGTTGCTTCATCCTCCTCAACTAAGGATTTGGAAAGCGGAATCAACAATACTGACCTATTGATGATGAAAAAACGGCGTGTGATTGTGGAAAACCAAGAAAATCAATAAAAAAAATATTTATCTTTGTAAATATATATTTTATTATATTTTTAGTTTATGAGATATGATTCAAGCTTTTTTTGGAGATTTTTTTCTTACAAGAAGATAATTATCAATCTAAGATCCCTTAATCCAGGGATTGTGATTCTTTTCTATAAATTATAAATAATCTATATCTTTATTATATAAATGTGAGAGTTTCCCAATGAATAAAACAATTCCGATTTTTGCCCCTACTGTTTGAAGGTGAAGCTCTAATTTTTCTTTTTTTCCCAACATTTTTTTGTATCCACGTGTTGCTTCTGTTTTAGCTTCTTTCATGACTAACTTTATACACATTGATATATGTTGGCCTCTGTCGGTATGAAACCTAGCCCAAACGTCTCATAACTCTCTCTCTTTCACACAAGCGCAACTCGGTTCTATCGATAATCAAGCAACACTAGTTCAATTCAACGATCACTCGATATTGTTACTCTACCCCTCTTTTCTCTCAATCTCTCCTCGAACTACCTGTAATCTCACTCCCGACAACTCTCTCAAATCCAAAAAGAAGAGAGGAAAAATCAATGCGAGCAAAAGCGTCACTCTTTCACGTTCATCTCCATTATTGAAGAAGCACAATCGATGCACACATGGAAAGCCCTAATGCCGCCAATAAGGAAGCTTCCAATGGTGGTGCCCACTCCGGCGACTCCTCCTCCGGTGACGGCCTTCCGGACTCCAATAATAGCCTTCACACGGGGCTCACTTGTACTCACGGAGAAACATCTGTTTGGTTTTTCACGTGTGTGCTGATTTGATTGAGTTGATCCTTTATAGGTTCGAATTAGGGATGGGAAAAATTGGTTTGATTTTGGAGACCCCTTATATCATCGTTGCTTGCGACGATTTCTACAACTATCCTCGTCTCCCCGCCGCCACTGGTTACGACCCAACCCACCAAATATGGGTTCGTAAGTCTTACACAAATTGATAACTACATACTTTGTCATCTATGGTATTTGTTTGTTCAGCACCCTCCACAACTAGTTGTTTGTGTTTAATTGCTAAGTAGGTCATTGATGATAATATTTTAAAACATAAAATAGCTAGTAAATGATTCACTTCTTTCCTAACAGTGCAAAACATCAAGAAGTTGGCCAAATATAGGTTTATCATTATGAAGCCCACAAAGATTCATTCTCGTTTGCGTCCAAGAAGAATGAAGGATGCTAAGAGAAAGGGAAGAACACTCGGGTTATGGAATGGAATATTAGCATAAAATTTGAGTTTCTGCTAGCAATTTGAAGGATTAACAATTTAGTTCAAAGGTGCTATATGATTTTGGTCTATAATGTTCCAATTATGTGCCTCTTAAAAGCTCGATTATTCTCTTCTTCACAATGCTCCCCTGAATTTCTTCGACTCTATTTTCATATGTGTTAATATCCCGATGCTATCTTTCATTTATTTGGCTCACAAAACTGTATTTGTCTTAGTGTTTGAGGTTTTTGTTCTCATTCAACTCTTTCTTCTTCCCTAATTTCATACTTGTATGATGGTTTTAGGCATTTGTTGAAATTAGAACCTATTTAAACATCCATTGATTATGTGAAATTAGAACCTATTAAGCTTTTTTTTTGACATATTGTATTGGTCAATCTTTGGTTTAGGGTTTGAGGATTTTGTTCCCATTCAACTCTTTCTTCTTCCCTAATTTCATAAATGTTTGATGGTTTAGGCATTTGTTGACTTAATTATATCTTAGTTGAAAATCCTTTCTTTACCTCTAATGTGCCCAAGCATATTTGATATGTCACATGATTCATGTCTACAAAGATCAGTTCAGAGTTCCCCATAGGACGATTTACCTCTGATGTATCCACCTTCATTTTATTCCTCAACATAAAAGGTTTATGACACAAAACTTTTAGTTTTGAAGGATGAATCATAAAAGTTGTTTAATAAAAAGAAAAACAAACAACAATTTGCCCCATAGTATAATTTATATCACAATCACCTCTAAAAATGGTGAAATCAAAGCTGAAATTTTTCAGAGGACTTTTGTCGAACATGTGGAGGGCGGAGCAAGACACCTTTGTTTTGTGAATACGTAATTGTATAGAATGAAGTTCCTAGTCAACATAATCAACAATTTATGAGGAGAGCAAATAAGTCAAAGAAGAACAACATTACATGCAAAATACAACCACCTACGATGGATTGAAAACCGGAAAAACTCAGTTGCTCTCCAAAAAACAATCAAGCGGTAACGGAAATGATAATCTTAAGTATAATAGTAATGAGATTGAGACAAAAGGTCAAACATGGAGTGAGAAGGAGCGCTCACTAATCCAGCCAACAATTGAAGACGACGACTTTGTTGTCGGGCACATCTAAAGCCAAAAAAGGGAATAAGTAAGCGAGAAATTGAACCTTGAAAAGGTGAGCATGAACAAAATTAGAGGATATCCCATGGATGGAGTTAAACAGGACACAAAACTAATTGTTAAATCCAAAAGAAAAGCACAAAGCCATTAAAGCTATCATCTGAACGCATTTAAAGCAAATGTCATGGGAAGTGGAATACAATTGAGTTTAATGACCTTGCGGTGACAACAATGAAACGGAACACGACAACAACATGTGGTGAAGCATGATAATGGTTGTAGACCGTCGAAGCGGTGGAAGACGAAAAGGCGGACGCAAAAAGACTTAGGGATAAGGTTGACTGTAAGGCCCAAAAAATGTGCCCAATTAAAAAAAGAAGGGTGCTAGAAATGTTCTGTCCAAATCATGAATATAATAAGCAGGTGAAGAAGCCCAATGGACAACCAAATAAACTTAAAACCCGTAACTATATGAAAGTGGACCCTGGCTTATGGCTTCGTTTGGTAAGGGGATAAATTAAGAGAATTAAGATTATGAGAATTAAAAAGGAGAAATGATTTTTGTAATCTTATTTGGTAAGGGAATTAAGGAGATCAAAGGGTTAAATTATGGAGATTAAGAGAATTAGATAGAGCCCGTTTGATAGCGTAAGATTAAATAAATGACGATGAAGAAAATTATTTAGATGAACAATTAAGGAGGTGAAATTGTTTAAAATGATGAGTAGGAAAATAAGTGAAATGAATGTTTGGTAAAATGAATATAATTGTAGGTAAAATTACAAAAAAGTAAATGTAACATTTTTTATAGATAAAAGATTTGAAATAAAAGAAGAGGGGTAAAAATGAGATTTTAACCTCAATAATCTTTATAATCCCTATAATCGAAGTTTTATAGGAGTACAAATTTTTTATTAATCTAATTCTTTTAATCTCCATAATTTAACCCCTTTAATTTCCTTAATTCTCTTACCAACAAGATTACGATAATTATTTATCTCTTTTAATTCCCATAATATTAATCCCCTTACCAAACGGAGCCTATGATAATTTTGTAATCCTATAAAACTTCGATAATAAGGATTATATAAGGATTATATAAGGATTATTGAGGTCAAAATCTCATTTTTATCCCTATTCCTTAAAACGTACTTTTTCGTAAGCCCTATATTATATATATACTAGTATGGCCGCACGCGCGGCGTGACTTGAAAACGTACAATACATCAATAAAGTGACTCGATATTCAACTTGAGTGATTTTAACACCGATTCTTGACTTCAAAACGTACAATACATCAGCAAAGTGACTCGGTATTCGACTCGAGTAATTTAAAAACCAATTCTTGAAAACGTACAATACATAGCTCACGGAAAACGAAGTTTGTTCTTCATATATATTTGACGCAGTTTAATTTCTCTACAGAGGAAATTCAGTTCTCTTTCAAGAATGATAGTTTGTTTCTTGTTTGTTGGTTACTTATTAGATCCATGTCTTCCTATAGTCATCAATGCCGCACATCAGCAGGCAAGGCTGGAAATGCCAAGTCCACGCTCATCTTGCTGTGTACATTTACATGTGTATTGTACTTCAAGAGTACACCAATCCTTAATGCTTCATGGAAACAAATCAACTTGATGTAGGGTGAAGCCTCATTGTGCATTTTAAGGTTGAATGTAGTTCGACTGTGCGTATTACTGGAGGCAATTTATGAAGAATCAAACTCCCTATGACCGTAAAATTTCAAGGGGGTGAGCTAAGGTACCGTCCAAAACGAAGAGAATTCCGACAACTTTAAGGAATGTGTACCTGTAATGCAAATGTTACGTCAGCTACATCCATCTTCATGGACACCTTTTCCACCTTATGGGAGAGCCTTGTTTTAACAAGTCCCTGTAGTCGTTATTATCACAAAAATGTAACTATTGCGCTTAGTTACAAGAACATAGAAAGAAACCTGATTAAGAAATATTACACTGCTTGAAATTACCTGATCATTTGGAACTCTATTTTGTTGTGCATAGGAATTGAGCGGCTAAATGCTTTAGATCAACAAACAAGTTGAACAACTATATCATTCATATTTTTCAACTTATTTATATAAATGAATGAAAATTCAGCTAAATGTGATGTCTGTAAAGTAGACGACAAGATTTGAGTTGGATAAAATAAAAAAGTAAAAAAAATTGATTCTTAGTTCCACCGAATAAGTAATAATTTGTTCAAGAAGAACTGAACTATGTAGTGACAAGCCACAACATCATGTTATAATTAGTCAGTCTTATATAAGTAAAGGCAGTAAACTTTAAGTCCACATAAATGGCAAAGCTGAGACGAAGAGTTTAAAATAGAGTTCTTCTATCACCAAAATTCAAAAAGACTGAGGTCAGTGTAATAAATAGATAGAAAAGACCATCAAAGAGCTTTGCTCTCAAATAGGAGCTGCTAGTGGACAGTGGATATTGCCTACGGTCACTAATACAACCTGATGGTAAGGCAATTTCTGACTATTACTTGAAGCTTTGTAGTAAAATATGTTATTCGAGTTTCCAAGAAGATGACTTCCAACAATACGTAGAGATCAGATGACTCAACTACAAGAATATCAAAGCATTATGGCATTATCATGTATTAATCAAGTAAAAATTCTACTGTAAGAAAATCAATGTCTAATTGGAATGTAGTAAGTAGGAGAGTAAACAGTAACCCACCATACCCTTCATGCAAACTTATATTATCGATTCATGATCTTACATTGCTTTGATTTGCTTCCAGCTCAAGGAACTGATTTTGCCAATCATCATCAGTAAGCTGGCTCCCATGAAAATCACTTTGAAGTTGTCTCCAAAAGTGCTTAAAATTTCTATGCATAATACTCCTCCATCATGAACGGTGGAGTCATTAATTGTAGAAATATACAGCCGTACAAAACCGGGTACACAATTCAGCAAGTTTAACCGATATTTTTAAGGTGAAAGCAAAGGTTTGTTTAAACAAAAATGATAAACGATGCAATTATGTAATTGAGGCTAAAACTTCAAATAAAGATGATAAATATAGAACCTATCAATCAATGATCTTAGTACCTGAAATTGGGGATAACTGCAACATCTAAGATCAAATACCACAACAAGCAAATTAAAGGTGAGATACCAAGGTCAACAAATTTTGATGCCACAAACGTATTCACCCTAGTACCTTCAGCAAAACCAAAGCCTCCCCTAGCTCCCTCCATCCGAGAAAAGTTTCATTCACACGTTCTAGAAGATCATCCATGAACACGTCTTCCAAAATACTACAATTATATGTCGGTGTAGGCTGAGATTCCCCATCTTTGAGAAAAAAGCATCGACTTATTATTTGACACCAAAAGCAAAAATAAATAAACAATCTATATGCAATGGTTACTTAAGAATAAATGAACCAGGTTTATTCCTACCTCGAACCCAAGCACGGACATTATTCCTTGTGACATTCAGCTTGGACATGTCAAAAAGAGAGGTTGCATTGGGGATTATTCTCACAGAAAATCCAGAAGCATCAACAAGTTTGGAAACTATTCACGACAAACAATTATACTTTAGTCAAGCTTCGCAACCTGAAAAAATACAAACAAAGGAAATCTATTAGTGAACAAAGAGAACATTTTCTCTTATCTACGATCATCAGACTTGGATAAACGACCAAAATGGGTTTGCGGGCCTCGTTCTGGAGGGTTCCCCACTCAACCTTTTGTAGCGGCACAAAAGATACCAAGTACTTCTTAACTATGCACAAGTAAAGATATATTTTTACATGATACCTATGATTTAAGTAGTCCTTCTCATGGAAACACTCCTGCCTGCATGAAGAATTTTCAGAACATAGTAAACACATGTCGTTTCCAAGCAAGTTTTGCATGCATTCTCAAGATGAAAACACCATAACAAAATATCAGAAAAATACCTTAGGCAATCCAAGCAAAAGATCGACACTAACATCCGGCCTTGCAATGCAACGTAAAGAATAACTCCCACCAATTTTAATCAATCTGGGCTTCTTAAATTTGAACTCTACCTTGTCAGCTGCCACGTCCCTTACAAAACCGAAAGCCTCTTTTGCGGTAACCTGAGAAGGGCGTAAGCTCAACACTCAAATAATGAGAGGAAACAGAAATAAGCGTTTATGACTTAGGGACTAAGACAAACTTCTAAACTGTACGTTTTTGAACTTCCTTTTCTTTTTGACATTTTATCAAACAGGTAGAGTGCATTCACCACTAAATAATAAGATACAAGTGCATTCCCTTACAATTTTGACCTGTACATTCAATAGAAATGAAATCATAACCACGTGAATAGAGAGACGCGGAAAAAAATAATGCTTTGGACCAAAACATTGAAGACCAGGTAAGGGCAAGCCCTAACCAACCAATAAGAACAAGCAAATAAAAAGCCCTAGAGCAGCCAACCATCAAAAGAACCCGTATAACCGGAGCTAAAACTCCATAGATACAGAACATGAAAACAGGAAGAAGATATAAAACCCGACCTTCCTCTTCATCAACCCTTTCATTGGCACCAGGCTCATCAGTGTCATTTGCATCTCCGTCAATCGGATCTCGCTCGTCATCCTGGGGCTCCATCTCATCTGCAAAATTATAATACAGAAACAAAAAAAAAAGAAAAGAAATTTAGAGATAATGAGAGAAAGAAGCTTACTACAGAAGAATAATCGAAGACATAAAGAGAGTTGCGTTGGATGCAGGAGAAAGATGCACGTAAAGAGAGGCCAAAAAAATAATATGACACGTGTAAAGATGGAGGGCAAGTTGTCAAACAATGAAATATGACAATAAAGCATAAGATATT
This sequence comes from Fagopyrum esculentum, assembly GCA_033239045.1. Lineage (NCBI taxonomy): Eukaryota > Viridiplantae > Streptophyta > Magnoliopsida > Caryophyllales > Polygonaceae > Fagopyrum > Fagopyrum esculentum. The sequence continues at coordinate 121,837,460 of BSUD01000004.1, forward strand.
ATATTAATGGAGGGCAAATTAGAAAAGAATGGGATAAAAGAGCAAAACCGAAAATTTATTATTTATTGGGGCAACGGCCACATTTAGTATAATAAGAATATATATATATAATATAAAATATATTTTAAAATTCAAAAAACTAAAATTTTGAACCAATATTTTTGGGCGCTATGTAGCTTTCATCCAAAGGCGCGAGGCGGACCTCCCGCCCTCCATTTTCAGTGAAACAAGGAGAATGAGCCACCAGCGGATAAGACATTCAAATATTTTTAATTCCGACTTTCTCTAAAGCAATATAACAAATTAAAAATCCCGGCAAACAATCTTCCCTTACAAGCCTCATCACAGCATATATTTACAATTCTACCCTTACAAATCACAATCAATCGCAACTGTTCACAAATATCAAGGAGCGCTAGAACCGTAATTTCACAAGAATTCCCCGGCAAGCTTCTCTGCTAAAAATTTCGAATTTCAACCTCACATTTTCAGAGTTCCATCCGAGTTCCCCTATAAAGTCCACCACCCATTTCACTGTAAAACCCCAAGTCCACATTACAGATTCAAGAACGCATAAACCGCCATTAGAAAGCAGTTTCGCCTCTCCAACCAAGAATGCCTTCAATCCCAGAAGAGCCTCTCCTTGCCTCCAATCCGGATCGATTCTGTATGTTCCCGATCAAGTATCCTCGCATATGGGAGATGTATAAGAAGGCCGAAGCCTCGTTCTGGACCGCCGAGGAGGTTGACCTCTCACAAGATCTCCGTCACTGGGAGGAAACCCTAACTTCTGATGAGAAGCACTTCATCTCCCATGTCCTCGCCTTCTTCGCAGCCTCCGACGGGATCGTGCTCGAAAATCTCGCTGGGAGGTTCATGAAGGAGATCCAGGTTTCCGAGGCTCGCGCCTTCTACGGCTTCCAGATCGCAATCGAGAATATCCACTCTGAAATGTACAGCCTTCTTCTCGAAACCCTGATTCGAGACTCGTCCGAGAAGCACCGCCTCTTCCACGCCATCGATACTGTTCCCGCTGTCACCAAGAAGGCCGACTGGGCGCTCCGCTGGATTGATTCCGCAGAATCCTTCGCTGAGCGCATAGTTGCTTTTGCCTGCGTTGAAGGTATCTTCTTCTCTGGAAGCTTCTGCGCGATATTTTGGCTAAAAAAGCGAGGACTGATGCCTGGACTAACCTTCTCGAACGAGTTGATCTCCCGCGACGAAGGCTTGCACTGCGATTTCGCTTGTCTCATCTATGAGTTACTGAGGAACAAGCTTCCGGAGGAACGGGTTCAAGGAATAGTAAAGGAAGCGGTGGAGATAGAGAGGGAGTTCGTGTGCGACGCGCTGCCCTGCGCGTTGATAGGGATGAACGGTGTGCTCATGAGCCAATACATAGAGTTTGTGGCGGATAGGCTTCTGGCTGCGCTAGGGTGTGGGAAGGTGTACGGTGTGTCAAACCCATTTGATTGGATGGAGCTCATCTCCTTGCAGGGGAAGGCCAATTTCTTTGAGAAGAGAGTTGGGGATTACCAGAAGGCTTCTGTGATGAATGGCTTGGATGGTAACAGTGGAATTCACGAGTTCAAGATGGATGCTGATTTTTAGTTCGGTTTCGTCTTATTTGTCACTTCTGTATGTTTACTATGAAATCATATATATCTAGTAGTTGTTTCGTGTGCTTACAATTTTTTTCATTTTCCATAATTGAGTCTGTAGCAATCTCCCTAGAAGAGTTGAATCTTGTACAATCTAGTGCCTAGTTATGATGGTTGTTGGTCTTGATCTTTTGTAATGGCAGTTTGTAAAAGGTTGAGCTTTCAAGCAATGTGTCTACAAAAAATACATACAAGATACATGTACATCAAGTATAGGCAAACCAAATAGAATCACTGGTCATCAATGTCGAATCTCGGATAAAACAGATGAATGAAGGAGCACAGAAGGGATCAACGCGGAATATTGCTGCGGTTAGCGTATGGATTATCATGATAAGGATGGTAGCGAGGAGTGAACCCGGGTGGGTCTGGGAAAGCAGCAGAGCTGGAAGCAGAGTCAATGAAAGGGTTGACACCTGCTGCCTCCATGATGTTCTCTAATTGTTTCACCACCTCTCCCATTGGAGGCCTGTTGCTTCCCGATTCATCAACGCATCTCAGGGCCAGATCTATATACTGCTTGAACCCTCCCAGTGTTGTACCCAACCCAATGGCTGGATCCAGAAGCTCATGTAGGTTGTACAGATCTTGCGACTTGTCCATTGCATTCTTCACCTCTCTCACTATGTATCTTCCTCTTTCGATGGGGGGCTTCCCTGTAATTGTCTCCAACATCAGCACTCCAAAGCTGTAAACGTCGCTTTTCTCTGTTAATCTCTGAGTCATGTAGTATTCTGGGTCCAAGTATCCCTGTTTATCATACAAACAACAAACTTGCTTGTTTGTACCTCTTTTTATCTAAATGTTGTATGTTATATGATCAGAAGATAGCTGTAACTGACCATAGTTCCTTTGACTTGAGTAGTGATATGACCCTTCCCATTGTCCACAAAGGGCTTTGACAGACCAAAGTCGGCAACCTTTGCACTTAAGGTCTCGTCCAGAAGAATGTTGTTTGATTTAATATCTCTGTGTATGATGGGTGGGTTTGCGAGTTCATGTAGATATTGCACCCCTCTGGCTGCACCAAGAGCTACTTTCACTCTCCTCCTCCAGTCCAACCGAACACCTGACTTTCCTGCATTGTAATGACAACATGTCTGGAGTTGTATGATGGATTTTATGCAGTTGGCTGGATTTCAGCTAAAAAAATTGGAAAGTAGTTCGGAGTTGTATGATGGATTTTATATAGTTGTAAATGTAAGTTCAGATTTTAAAATGGTGAAGATATAAGGTGATTCCATATCTTCAAGGAATGAAGCAATTGAAGGCTGCTTATTTTTTTGTAAGGTACAAATTTCGACAATCAAGGAATTCACGGTGTGCTGAAGAGCTTTTGTGTTTCTGTCACATGGAAGAAACCAGGTAATAAAGATTGATGTAAGGATATAAGCTAGAAATTTACCAGACAGACTGTGGCCGAGTGTGCCATTGGGGACATACTCGTAGACCAGCATGAGTTCACCTTGCTCAAAGCAGAATCCTATCAGGCTGACAAGGTTCCTGTGATGAACCCTGGATAGGAGCTCTACTTCGGCTTTGAATTCTAGTCCACCCTGTGTTGACCGTGGATCAGCCCTTTTCACAGCCACCAGCTGCCCACTGGGTATAGTACCTTTATAAACCTGCAATGCCAGAACGTTTTCGTATCAAAAACACTGAATTTCTGAATGCTTCAAATTGTAAAAGTCAAGTAATACATGAATGTTTTTGAAATTATAGATTTTTTGCTTTCACTTGCAAGGAAGTAGAAAACCATTTGTTTCTACAGGGAAGCCCAAAAACTTGCCTTGCCATAACCTCCAGATCCAATGACATTGGCTTCAGAGAAGTTATTGGTACATCTTTTTACTTCCTCTAATGTAAACCACCTCGCCCCTGACACCTGTGGCTGGGTACTAGTGCTCTTGAATGAGTTCCAGCTTCCAGACACTGCATGATAGGAGATAATTTGTGTCTGAAATACAATCCAGACAGCTATTTTGCAATTCTTATACATTTCACACAAAATTACCATGCTTATTAACTATATCGGTCTGTTGGTCAGGCTTCTTTTTCCTCTTTACACAGATGACAATAAGTACAACGGCTATCAGCACCAACAATAGAACAAGTACAGCACTTCCCACTGAAATTCCGATGATAGCAGCAGTACTTAAACCTTTCTTGCCACTGCCTGATTCTCCGGCTGATATGGACAGAGTTGCAGGGACAAAATGGTTAGTTAAGATCTAAGTTTTACAAAGATGAATGGGACGTACAGCTCTAAAATGCTTATTACCTCCAAATGCTGTGTAATCATTAGCAAGGAAGATATAGGGTCCATAAATGGCTGGCGGCTTGTATGTCTGGTTGCTTAGAACAAAACCAATTGCACTAATCCCAGTCTTGTTGAACTGAATCTGACTAAGTGGAAACATTTGAAGGTTCATTTTCAGATAAGAATCATCCAACGTAGCGTTACTTATTGCAACTGAATCAACGGGTAGCTGATAAGACGTGTAAAAACTTGTGAGAGACGTCTCCAATACAGTAAAGTACGTAGAATTTCCCAGGTTTGAAAATTGTGGGAGTCTGAAGATCAGGGTTCCTGAATACGGATATGCACATGTACACCTGGGGCTGGAGATTTGACCCGAAGTGCATATTGGAGAGATGCAGTTGTTTGCAGGAGTCGAATATGATGAACTGGATACCTGGGCATCTTTGCAGTAACTTGCATCAGGCGTTTCTTGACAAACTGGATTCTCTTTGAGTCTGTCATGATAAACAGTTGCATAGAATGTAATATACTTTTAAAAAAGATCAGATCTCGTAGCAAAAAAATAGCAAGCGCTTACATTAACTGGAAATCCAATTTTCTTTGGACAAAAGAAGATACAGAACTAATGAAATTTTGCTGCAAATCAACAAGTTCAAGCTGGTTGCTGTAGCTGCCACCGATATCCAAGCTTCCATTCAGAGCATTCCCCTTTAAGATCCTGTTACATCATCCATAGTCAAACGAACAACACTGTTATTATCTTCCACATGCTAGTTTTAGTAGATCACCAAGACTCAAATGGGATACTCACACAGTCTGCAGTTGAGGAATGCTGAACAACGAAACAGGAAGCTCACCTTGAATTCTGGTCCTTTCAAGGATCCTACAAGAGAAATCATTGTAGAGTATACAGATTACATTAAAGATGTAAGCAGATGGTTTTGAACTTTCAAAGTCATAACATGATCAGGAGCATAAACTGGTTCTCATGCAAGCAGTCCACAGCTTCATTGAATATTGTATAAAGTCAATTTCTGATGTAAATAAAGCTTTTTTTGTTTTGTTATTGTTTATACAGGGGCAGGAAGCCATACAGTGTAGTGAGAGCAGGTAGGGTTGAAAACCAGGAAGGCACATCGGTGGGATCGAAGCTATTATTGCTCATGTCCCTGCAAGTCTCCGAGACACAGTTAATTCAGTCAAAAGATGCAACTTGCAGGAGTAGTTCACAAAATCATGACTTACACGTATGTGAGAAGGCTCATGCCAGTAAGGTTTGGCAACGGTCCACTAAGAATATTGTTGGATATAATCCTGAAGGATAACAGAATAGGGTTACATACCATATTAATACCACAAGTTAAGAAGTGTATATACTTACATCTGACTGAGTGATGTAAGGTTGTTGAAATCCGATGGTAGAGCCGTCAACTTATTTCTATCCAGTCGTCTGATAACAAAAAGAAGTTAGAAGCAAGATAAACGAACTGGTAATGTTCAAGTCACACTGAGAAATGCATATAGATACTTACAACACCTCAAGATGTGTTAACAAGCTTAGTGTGGCAGGAACAGAACCTATCAGATTGTTGTGGTCTAAAAGTCTGTCAAGAGACGTACACAATATTAGCAGTTGCAGAAAACTAGTCTTATGTTATAAACAAAGACAACTGATATACATAAAATCTTACGGTTAGAATAGTATCGCTCAAAAGGGTCTTGGATTGTACTTACAAATGTATGAGGGACATATTAGAGTTGAAAAGCTGAGGTGGGATTGAACCAGAGAGTTTGTTGTTTCCAAAATGACTGCCAATTTCACAAGTTACATAATCAGTAACCTATGAGGAGAGTTATGTTAATTTACATATAAGAAAAACTACAATAATCTAAACCAACTCAGAGCATACAAGTGTTTTGCATGAGTCAGCAAGTCAAGACCCGGTGTAGTGTTTCCATTGGAAATCGGAATACTTCCAGTAAGCTGGTTGTCGGCTAGATCCAGCCAATAAAGGTTCTTCAAAGAACCTATGGAAGCTGGTATGTTTTCAGTGAAGCTATTTGAATTCAACGACCTGCAAACCCAACAAACAAGTCACGAGGTTCATCAACTTCTACTTTATTGAAGCCCGACCAACCAATGAGTGGGGGTCGTGCAGGTACAAGCGCATATGTGCATCCATACTATAACCAAATAGTTATAGAAGGAGTCGTGAATCAAGTTACTACAAGCAATAAGCGAAGCATTAAGATTGGGGCACTTACAAAAAGATGAGGTTTGTTAGAGATCCAATAGAGTCTGGAATAGGACCAGTGAAACCACAGCCAACTAGAACTCTGCAAATCAGGTAATAGAACTGTCAGATGGTATTGAATAGCATGAAGTATTGGATCATGACAAATTAGTTGTTCTTACAAATTTGTAAGTTTGGATAAACGCCCAATTGCATCCGGAAGAGGTCCAGTTAGCCCCTTGTTGTAAGATAGATCCCTATAATGAAGAGCAAATATATGTATAAGAGGATATTATGAATGAATGGTTTTCATTATTTGAAGGTGGAAGAACAATGGGGACATACAGTGATTGAAGTTCGGATAGCCCTTGGATGTCACCTGATAGGCTACCCTGCAAACCCATGCTTGGCAAGGTTCTGAAACACAAAATGCTTAGCTTCATAGCAAGTAGAAGAAGAGGATATACCCTACCTGAAGAGATTAATTATTTGAAGATAATAGAAAATGATCGTTAATACATTGAGATGACACGTGTCCCGTTGCAAGCAATTCCATCCCATCTACTTCCGCAAGGATCATAGCCAGTCCAAGTTGACGGTACATTCTGCCAGATGGTCTTCAGGGAATTTAAAGAAGAAGCTGCAGCAGGAGAACCAAAAAATATTAACTTTGTTAGGTGATTCAAATCTATCCACACAAGTAACAAAATGCATGGCTGCAACATGACAAATGCAGGCGCTTTGTGACGGAAGACAGGAGGCAGCGGTGCATATGTGGTTTCAATGCTATTTTTCTGCTGCTGTATTGTTAATTCAAAGTATCAACAAATCACTGCAGCTTGACAAGTCGTGAACAGACATGAATACATGATGCAGGGTTTTTTTTTTGGGTCTCAGCAAGGGGATTCGAAATAAGACAATAGTTTTAGTCTGAATTCATTGTATCATCCTCAGATCGATTATTTTCTTCAATTTCTATACCATTCGAAATAGTGCGTTTATAAGATGATCGTAAAGCAAGACGTAATGCTAGAAAAAAGAAGAAGAACACGAGCATCAAATGGAGAAGTAAAAAGAAGAATTAAATAAGCCTAGCCCCGATGATACACATCTCGTTACCTAGGGCCCTAGGGTGAGACTAGGCCTTGTTTGCTAGGTGCAATCTTGTAAATCACTATGAAAATGGAGTTTATGTTTTGACACCAGAAGAAGCATACAAACAAACAATGTGCATCAATAGTATATTGACATTATTAAGCTGGTACAAATGATCATCAACGAGATGACATAGTTACAAAATTCTCAGATCAAGGACCAAATAACACAGCACATGATCATGAAAGATTCAAAATTACAAATTACAAATTAAAAGAAAACTTACTATCCTGTGAGTTTGTCTGTGCTCTAGTGAGCAAGATCTGCGTGACTATAGTAAAGATAGAAACCCATATTCTTGGACTCATCGTTGCCAAGATCACCAAATGAAAGAAATTTCATTCAACGACCCCAAACAAGTCTTTATTCAGTTTGAGAGTTTACAGAAAATGAAATCTAAAAAATGCAGGATTGAGTAAATTGGTTAAAATCTGAGCCTCCAATAAAAAAGCAGAAGTCAACACCAAAGAAGACTTGGTCGAGAGCCAATTTGCACAATAGTTTACAGAAGACAAGTAATCTGAGATAATGATATGAATATAAAATATTATTTGAACGTGTTACAACTAATTGTGACAACAAGTGATATGAAACCCACTTATTATCGGAATCCCTAGCCTTGAAATAATCAATCAGAGAAGATGGATTAAAAGTCAGGGCAAACCCAGAAGAAGATAAATAATTGCAAAGTGATGATGCAATAATCAGAGGCATTATATAGAATATATGAAGTTGGCACCTTCATAGCATACAATCCTGGACCTGAAGAAAAGAAAAAGTCAGAAAACCATTTTTATAGTTTGCAAAAGCGATAATGCAAAGATCAGAGGAGCGATGAATAACTGGAGGTGGTTGAGGGTTGACCAATTCGTGTGTTCCCAATTTCATTAGAATACAAGAGCATAACGTGCTTCGTTTTAGCACATTCGCCGCCCATTGTAGAAAGAAACAAAACTGAAAGGATATCTAAGGGGAGAGAGAACGCTTATACCTTCAGGTTCCAACGCCTGCTGGGTGATGACCACACCGGAGCCGACTATGCGTTCCAAACCTCACAGTCCTAGGGTTTTGATGTAGCTTCACTCGGTGATCGAGGATTTTGCGGTTGTTGTTTAGGGTTTCAAAGTTGGGGCTAAATTTCTTCATGGCGGATTTGGGAGGCTCCGGTGGCTTAGTGTTTGGTGTCGGATAAGCGGGTTTCGGCGGTAGAAGAGCCCGTACCGCAGTAATGATTCAGGATGCGATGGCGGGGGACGAGAGTTCGGATTTTGAATTTAGCTTGATTTATAAACATGTTTCCGGTAACTGATTTAGCAACGGTCATTCCAGTTTTGCCATACTAACCACCAAGTAGGAAATGAGTTATTTTAACAATAATATTTAATTAAAAAAATAGTCAACCATATCCTAATTTAATATACATTTAGTTGATATATTAACCTAAAATATAGTTCTTGACTTTAAAAAATTATGATCTTATATAAAAATTAATAAAACCTGTTTAATACTACATAAAGATTGAAAATATTATGTGGTGTATTCTTCAAATTTTATAAATTTAAGATTATTGTAAAATATTATAAAGTGTTTATGTTTTAAACCAAAAATAATTAAATATAAAAACATTAATAAATATAATTAAAAAGCTTAAAACTATCTAATTTAAACTTATTCATAAATGGCCGAAAATCTAAGATTTGAGTAAAGTAAGGAACTCTTTATCTCTTGACTTATTGAAGTAGTATGACACAAAAAAGAGTAGTAACAACAAAAAATTTATTGAGATGTATGGACGACCAATGAATTTATGGGCTTTTTGAGTTGTGATCAGTATCGGTGTTTCTTTTCAATAGCAGAGTTATGTGTATACAAGGGTTAAGAAACCATTGCAACAAAATTTTAACAAGGTGAAATTTATTTGTAAAAATTCCAAGTGAATTTCTTTGGTGCTTCAACGTTTTCAAAGACTCGATTCTACCAAACCCCCTAATTTGCTCTCTTTCCCCCTCTTTTTGACGTTTTCTACGGTGTTCTTCGTGTGCCGTCGGCGTCTTCCCCCGCTTGCTCAACGCTTCTGATGGAAGCCATTCCACCGCCAGCCTTGATTTCCAACCTTGGGTATGACGTGATTGGGAAATTGAATGCACAAATCGTTTCTACGGGATGTTTGAGCCAGTCGGATGAACGTGTGCACCCTAGTGGCATTAGGGGGAACCCCGTAACCCTCCTTCTACTATTGCATCTTTCACCGATGCTTGTAATACTAGAACCTGCTAATTCTTAGATCCACATCGACAAAGCAACAATATGATTTTCATCAAGATGCGACCTCTACTCTTCAAGGTGCTACTGATCCCTTGGGGTCTTGGAAGGATGTTGCATGTCGTAGCGGTTCATTACCCCGTTACGGTAGCAAGTCTCCTCATCCTATTGTGGAAGGTCAAATTACTGTCGAATTTTTTTATGGTCCTGATGGTGACCAATCATCTCAATTGCCTCGGAACTTGCTCAATCTTTGGGATCAAAATGGTCTTTATCAGTTGTATTTAAAGTTCTAGGTTACCCGATTCCTTTTCCTGTTATGGAAAGGAAGCTTCGGGATTGTGCAAATGTGGAGCCAATGTTCAACTGATTGACTTGGCAAATGACTAATATCTCGCTCGCTTCCGAAACAATTATGACCTTCTTATGGTTTTGACTGGTGGTCCATAGGCCATTTTTGGGCGGTGTTGGATCACGAAGAAGTGGACACCACACTTCGTTATTTCTACTCCTATTCTATAGGCTCCAACTTGGATTAGGGTTATTTAAATACCGATGTAGTGGTATCATTAAGATATTATATGGTCCATAACTAATTGAATGGGAGTTCCGATCACTATTGATCCTAAACCGTTGATCTCACAAAACCGCTAAAGAAAGCCATTTTCATTAATGGTTCTTGGTGCCCCATCGAGTATGAGGGGTTAAATATTATTTGCTTCAAATGTGGCCGTTATCGTCCTTACGCATCTTCTTGCACTCATTCTCCCTCTCCTACTATTGTCTCACCGCTCCCGTCCGCTCCTCCTGCTTCGGTAGAGGCTCATGCCACGACAATCTCCTCTTTCGGAGCCACAATCACTTAGCCACCAAAGGTTGCTCAGGATTCTACAACGGAGGATGGTTGCAGCCATTGGAAGACGGTGTCAAGGTGGCCTCGCCCCTTAAATACTTAAAGGTAAGTCCCATTTTTCATCTTCTAATAGTGGTCTTGTTTCTTTGCTTGTTTAGGAACAGAAATCAACAATGTCTGTCAAGACATAGGCTCATCAACATAATCAAAATCAGGCCGCTTTCCCTTCTTCCCATGAGACTTTTAGCCTACAAAGCCAGGTGAAAGAAGTTATTGCCACTTCTATTCCGGATCCTTCTCATGCATCGGTTCAACCACCATCATCTATTGTGGCATATAATAACGGTTTGCAGAATATAACTGAGCTGAGGTTTGGGGCGTAGTGGCATTCAAAAATGGATAATGCAATTGCGAGTACGAATAAGAATAGTAAGGTCAAGAACGAGATGGCGTTCGAAGCAATACTTTGGCCAAGAACTTGTCGTTGTTCCTAACCCTGTAGTCGTCCCAATCGAGGACTCACCATGTGGTAGTTGTAAGCGGCCAAGATTGGATGACACATCCGTTGTCTCGAGTGCTCAAGTCTTCGTTTGTCTACTCTTGTTGGGGACTAAGTCATCGGAAGAAGCTTCCCCACGAGCAACGTTTGTGCTACATGGTTTGCCTACATCTTCATGTGGCTCTCGGGATATTCCAATGGGGGAATTTGTGAAGCGGATTGACTCTCAACTTACAACTTCAATTGTCTAATTAGGTTTTTGAGTCTTTTTTATTTTATTTCTCTTTATAAATTATTTTAATGAATCTTTTATTTTGGAATTTTTCAGTGCTTGCAAAGCAAGTTTCCGTCAATCTATTCGTTATTTGATTGCTCATCACAAAATTGATATACTTGCTATCTTCGATCCACGTGTCTCTAGTGCACGTGCTCAAAAGATTTGTGATTCTCCATGGTTTACTTTCTGTTTTTGTGTGGAGGCAAGGGGTTTTGAGGGTGGTCTTTAATTATTCTGGAATGATGGTTATGTTAACCTCAATATTGCTTACTCAAACAATTATTCACGCATGGATGCCTATGGGTTTTGTTTTCTTTAAGGCTTATTGTAGTCTATGTCCCGCCGGATACTACCCAGCGTCAACAATTTTGGAAGGATATTGACCTTGAGGTGGCTAAGTTAACTGAGCCGTACTTTCATGGATGAGACTTTATTTGCATTGTTTTCCAACATGAGAGACGGAGGGTTTGGTCGCTTTCATGATGATTCGACATATTTCATAAGCTTTATCCAAAAGTTTGCTTTGGTAGCTAGACCAGATTTCACTTAGGATAATGTCTGTTGGGGAAGCGGAAATGTGTTTAAGCGTCCAGATAAGGTTTTCTTAAATCCGGATATCCTTTCTCTACTCTCGCATGCTAAGATTAGACATTTGACAAGATTTTTCTCCAACCATTCACCGTTACTTTTTCTAACTGATCATACCTTTCAGAAGGATAACTCACGCCGCTCCTTCCGGTTTGTGGCGGCTTGGATGAGGCATAAGGATTTTCTACCAATGGTGGAAGTAGGCGGGTTAAATCATCCCGAGGTAACTACAACTCTCTAATCTCAAACTTGTGTTACTATGTGGAATCGTGTTGTTTTATTGAAATGTTTTTTTTCTAGGCTAGGAAGCAACTTCTCACGAGCAAGTTACTGAGTGTTCAGGCTCATCTGCATCTCTAGACTTCATCTTGTCTTTTAAGGTGGGAGGTGTCTTTGAAAGAGGGTCGAGAAGTTTTGACGACGCATATTGTGGATTTTTTTTGTTCCCTGCACTGCTTGAGTGATGTGATGCCCTTATAACCTCCCCACCTAGATACTGGTGCTTTTCCTCGGATCAATACTTGGTTATGGGATAAATTAGATCAGTATGTTGGGAAGCAGGAGGTGTGATTAGATTTTAAGAGTATAGGTGCTTATGAGGCTCCGGGTGTGGATGAGTTTCAACCCGTGTTCTTTCAAAAGTGTTGGAACTTGGTAGGTGCTTCGGTGCTTGTTGAGGTTATACACTTTTTTCAAACACATGTTATGCCGTTGGGTCTTATTAATGATACTCTGATTTCCCTTATTGCTAAGGTGGGGAAGCCTGAATTGATTAGTTAATTTTGGCCTATTGCAATGTGTAATGTAGCTTATAAAGTTATTTCTAAGGTGATGGTTTAGAGGATGCAGGGTGTGATGGTTGAAATTGTAGGTCCGACTCAAGCTAGCTTCATTCTAGGGCGTTATATCCAAGATAATATTATTCTAATGCAAGCGATTGTACATTCTGAGAGGAAGAAGAAGTCGTGCAAGCAGTGGATGTTGTTAAAGATAGATTTGGAAGCGGCTTATAAAATGCTTCGTTGGGACTTTATTGAGGATACTATCACTCATGCATGATGGGTTTCCGACCTTTTGGGTTATGATGATTCAGGAGTGTGTCTCTTCTGTTAGATTTCAGTTGATTTGGAATAGGGAGCTTACTGATCAATTCCGTCCAAAGAGAGGTTTACGACGAGGTGATTATATTTCTCCCTACTTGTTTGCTCTCTGTGTGGAATGTCTAAGTCATCTGATTCTCGAGGTTGTTCAATAGGGATAAAGGGAACCAATTTTCCTCTCTCGAGGTGGGTTGTCGTTATCACATATGTTCTTGCTACTACCAGGGGGTGGAGGTTACTCGTAATCTGGGTAACTATCTTGGGGTTCCCATCCTTCAGGGTCATGTTACTAGGGAGACTTTTATCGCTTCACTTGATAAGATGACTAGTAAGTTGACGGGTAGGAGAAGCAAGCATCTTAGCATGGCAGGTCGGATTACCCTCGCTAAGTTGAGATAATTATTCCGAAGAGTGTTTGTCGGAACGTGAGAGAATTATTCGGAATTTTGTTTGGGGGCACAATGTTGATGACTGCAGGAAGCTGCATACTATTCCTTGGGATGCTTTTTTGTAAGCCTAAACAGGTTGGTGGTCTTGGTTCCTGGAACTTGGAGCTTCTTAATCAAGCTTTGCTCGGAACGTTGGGGTGGCGTTTCCTTAAAGATGATAACAACCTTTGGGTCCCTGTGTTGCGTAGTAAATACATTCGGGCTTTCGGCCGGAATCACTCGTCTCCCGCAGCATGTTGGATGGGTATTTTTCGTGGCCTTATGAGTGTTGTTTCAGAGGGCACTCGATGGGTCTTGGGTGATGGTATGCATATTCGTTTTTGGGAGGATAAATGGTTGCTAGATGAACCCTTGCATCAAAGGGTTTTGGACCCGGAATTACCCCCCC
>BSUD01000004.1:121851242-121891582 GCA_033239045.1 Fagopyrum esculentum
CCCCCCCCCCCCCAACATGATGTCTCGGTTAGGTCCTATTGGTCATTTACTAGTGTCTCGGTTACCCTTGCAGGTTCTGGCAAGTCACTAGCCTTCTACTGATACTTACGACACATCTCACGTTTTCCCTTATGCCTTTCAGGATGAACTCACATGGGCTAACACTCAGGATGTTGGTTACATTGTGTCCTCAACATACTCACTGCTTGTTGATGTTCTGAGTTTTGACGCCGGAGAGGGCCGTCTGAATTTGGTTCTTTGGAAACTTAGGATTCATGAGAGGCCACATCTTTTCTGTGGTCAGCTTTTGGCAGGTGGTGTGTTGTGTTGTGCTGAACGAGCCCGTCATCACCTCTCGCCCACCGATGCTTGTCCTTGTTGCTTGACTAGGATTGAATCTCTTTCATTTATTTAGCGATTACAAGTTTGCTTGACATTTATGGAGGGAGCTACATGCTGATATCTTTGTTCATGATTTTTATGATCTTTCCTTTGCTTCATGATTTTTATGATCTTCCCTTTGCTTCATGACTTTGAGGTAATCTTCTTTCCACTCGATTATTTAATAATAACTGTATGTGGAGTGAGGTGTTTGTAGTGGGTATTTGGATTACTTGGATGTGGCGTAATAAGAAGATATCCGAGGGAGTTCAAGTCGTGGTGTATCGAGGATCTTTGGTTCAACAGTTAGCTAAGGACTTTATTCAAGCATGGACTAGGACGCATGATGCACACAATGTGGAGAGGACTATTTTCCATATTGCTTGTGAACTACCTACTCCAAATTCAGTTAAGATCAAAACGGATGGTTCGAGGCGTGGTGATAGACTTTCTACTGTTGTGGCTTTAGTTAGAAATCTTGAGGGAGCATGGCTTGTGGAGTTTGGAGTCAACTTGGGATCATGTAGTGTACCTATGGCTGAATTATGGGGTACACTATATGATCTTAACCTTGCATGAGAGTGCGGTTACCACAGGGTAATCTTGGAATCTGACTCTCAACAATAATCATGTTATTGACTTATCATCCTCTCTCTAGTTTGGTACGTCGGTGGCATGACTTTTGCAACGCCATGCCTACCGCGAGACGAATAAATATGTAGCTTATTTAGCTAGTTTTGCTTATAACTTGTCTATTGATTTAAGTGTATTGATATTATGAACCTTTTATCTGCTGATGTAAGGGGTCGTACTATCCTACATGATGATCACTTAACTTCTTTTATATATATAGAATGCCTGTGGGATACTGGACCTCCTTTAAACCAAAAATAATACTCGATCCTAACATGACACAAAAGGCCCCATACTACTGCTACATGAAGAACCGGGTACTCCGTAATTGGTGCGTGAGACATCTACGTCTCCTACCACTACACTAAAGACAATGTAGTCGATACATGAACGACAAGATGTTTCATAGTTCAGAACTACATGTTTCTCGATCGTGCCAAAAACAAGTATGATAGAATCATCTTCAAAGGGAAGTTTTTGAGTGTATACACATTTTCATTACAAGTGTTGACAAGAATGACGGTAATCTTCAAATAATGATTTGACGATGGTGCAAAGCCAGAGAGGCAGTGAGAACCTACATGGTAGGACACTAATTACAACTTTGATCCCATATCATCACACCTAATTACAGGTTTCATCGCTAATTATGCCCTATAATCTCAATTAGGAGAATGTCAAATTCAAAGGAACATCTCACCTAAGCATCTCCATCATCCAATATTTACCTTCCAGCTTTTCTTCAAGAACTCGCTCAAATTGGTGACTGCAGTGCTTGTTGAACCCACCAATTTTACGGTCGGAAATCGCATTGCAGGCTTCCTAGCAAATGCGTATTTAGAGTCTTCCCCATCATACTCAGCACAATGCCACAATCTTTAGACTGTTTCTCTCAGGGTGGTTTCGGTATCTGCCCCTTCTTGAGGATCCTGGTCGTCCCAAGGGAACCCGATACAACTATGGATCTCATCCTCACCATCACTCTCGCTATCATTGCCCGCATAATAATTCTGCTCATCTTCATATTCATCCTACAGTTGACAATTGAACAAGTTGAGAGCTCATGATAAATTTGTTGAGCTACCGCCTTTCTGTTTCCTAGTCACAATTATTTGAAGTTGTATTGTTCTCAAATGGAATACAGAGAGCTGCTTTGTACCTTAGGTTCGGTCTCAAACCCATCATCTTTGTAATGGCCTCCTCCATTTTGCTCGGAGTTGAGTGTCTGAATGAAGCTGCTGTTTGCTGCTTCTTCTTCTTCATCATTATCGTCGTCATTTTCGCTGTTGTAGGTCGTAAGATATGCATCATCACCTTCTTCCTGTTAGAAAAATATATGTAGGAAAGATGATATGTAAGTTACAAGGTTAGTTTTATATGGGAACAGGAAGCACGGCTTAAACCGACCTCAGAATCCTCATCTTCTGAAGGATAAGCAGAATCAATAGTATCATAGAACTCTGCATCTCCATGATTCTCCATGGTCTCCATTTGATCCTGACAATTTGCAAAATTTTAGGTGTGGTTCAGCAAGAAAGGGCAAAAAAGCAAAGCATCGTGACGGGCTTAAGAATCCTTACAATATCAGATCTTAATTTTGCCACGTTCCGTTGCATGGTTGCAATATGTTTCAAGAGTGCCTGTGATCCAAAATATATTTATGAACACTGACCGAAAAGGTGCAGAATGGCTCAATCCAAGAAAGATGAATGTGATGCATTATAACATGATAGAAAAGTAATTGCACTTTGTAACATGTTAGAAAGTATTGACAGGACATATCTTTAACTCAGCCCCATCAGTTACATCACTTTGACGCCAAATTAACCAAATAGAAGCTTGCGGAAACATACCTCATGCCTTTGAAGTTCAATAGAACGGGCCAAAGCTTTCCTCTTTGTCAATAGATTCTTTGGCCTTAATGTAGAAGGTCTCTGATAATCCTTCCCTCGGAATACAAGAACAGCATATCCTTTGGAAACTTTGTCTACAGAAACTAGGACCCCCCCACTCTCAGCTTCGAGTGATAGGGCAATACTTTTGACCTCTTCGAAACTTTTTACCTTCACAATGATTTTTATCAGCTCTCGGTATTTCCAGTGCAAGTGCATGTTCTCTATCGTACCGTCAAAAACTCCACGTCTACCTGAAAAGCAGATTCAGATATCAGACACTCTCCAAAGATGGGATTACAACCACCTAAGTAAAACTTACCAAGAAGTAGGAAGGCTTTCATTTTTAAGCCAAGTTTCCGAAACATGAATCTCTCCTCGTCTGTTATACTCGTAGGATCTGCTTCCCTTTTTGTGGGGTTCAACAATTGTTCTACTTTTGCCAATGCATGTTCTCCCTTCATTAACTTCTTTTCAGCCTATTGAACACATGGTTGAATCAGCATCTTGAGTCCACAAAGAAAGTCATAAGATTGAACTCCAACTATTTCACACCAATCAGCAAGATATTTTTTTTTTGGTGGAAAATCAGCAAGATACTAAAAGATGCATTGCTACACACAAGACGAGAAACTATGTTAAAACTTTTAATGGTTTGGATTTTAAGATGATAACTCAAAATAACTAGGAGAAAGAGAATAGGAATGTCCAAATCAACTCTTATTCTCCACATTTTTCTTCCTCTTCATTGGATAATGATTATATCATTATATGATGCTGAGTCTCACTCCTGGAGAACTTACCAAAGTTAGTTTCTTTTCAAGCTTTCTAACAAGGTGGGCACGCCTCAACATTTCCGCTTCTCTAAGTGCATTCTCTTTATCACTGTCATCAAGCCTCTTTGCCCATAGAGCATCAGCATTCAAAGTCTCCTCAAGTGTACCAGCAGCTACTGAATGCTGTACTATTTCTACAATAGGAGTGACCAGAGCTGAAGATCTTAAACGTGCTTCCTCCTCTTCATCTTGAAGGGATTTTGCCCACCGTTCTCTTTCCAGTAGCGCTTCAGAGACATCTGGAGACAAAAAGTTTTTCCCCCTGTAGAAGACTAGAAAGTCCTTGTTTCTGGAAAGAAGTGTGCCCCCTGTCAATCTCTACATTCAAAGAAAAGGGTGGAATTTTGTTAAAAGCTCACATTTCCTGCCTGCATCGTCCATAGATATAAACCAAAATTCTATGGATCTATTAGTTGCTAATTGCCAAATGATCCAGGAGGACTAAATTATGTTTCATCAACTTGATTGAGGAGAAAAATGGGTTATATCATGTGAAAACAGGAATCTTAGAGAAAAATCGTAACAATGCCAGTATGATAGGTCTTCATAAAGTTATGGATTATGACATTCAATTGCATGTCTGATGGTAAACAAAATTATATCAACTTTGAAACCTTGCAAAACATTCCACTCACTGAAAATTTTCTCTACAGACATCTGAGCAATAAAACAACTTACGAGAATATAATTTGGGCCATCAGGAAACCAATTCGTCACCTTTTCAAAAATTTAAACTAACATCCATAGATAAGCCCAGCCAATTGCAGGTCTAGAACTTGTTCACTCATATACTCCCCCCATCACTTCACAGAGAAACTTTAATTTTGTTCAACAAAACTGGCCAACCAGAGACAGTGCATGATTTCTGTAACATTATGCCAGGAACAGAAATTTGAAAAAATTAAAAGAATTATCTAAGCAACGTATACATGAAAATCAATCAGAAGGCAACTTCACAAATAGTATCATGAACCAAGGAGGAAAACAACAAAAGAGGTCAATTTTCAGCAGATGATAGCACACAGAAATTTCCTCCAAGCTAGGAAGACTTAACTACAGATGATTTATCATATGAAAACCAGAGCACCATATAGGATCACGTGTTAAACAGGTTAGCTCTACCTTGATATCCTCTGCCATTCTTTCACTACTTGTGACTTGAACACCTCGCTTCAGTGCAACTTTTGCAATTGAACTTCTTTCCCATAACTTAACAATGGCCATTGCCAAACCCTGCAGCTGCCTGTTTCTGCCTGAAAGTAGATGCTATTAAATGGTGAAAAAATCCAAGTAAATACCAATTTCCAGTATTGAAGATAAATACCAAGTGCGAAATGCGGAGGGAGTGCTCTTGCAATCCTGCGCAATGCTGTGGCCTCCTTTACACTAATGGTAGATCTCACTCCATAAGGAAGCAGTCTATACGGCGGTTTGTAACCAGGCACTGCCCCTGGCAGCATATCAGCATCCACTGGTAACGGGTCACCACCTGGCCAATCTGCATACCTTGGTCCCAAATCAGCCAATAACTGGTCTATTTCATCTTCGTACTTCACCTCAATTGAGGATTCAGAATCCAAATTCTCGCGATTGTGCCCTTCGAAGCTCTCTTCTAAAGTTCGAATGGTATTGTAAGAATCAAAATTTGATGGATCCTGAATGCTTATATCAGTACGAGTGGAACCCATATTTTGGAGATATCGGTCCTTTTTAAATGTTTGTTTTTTCAAGTGTTCAGAAGTACGATTATAGCTTATTCCACGATACAGTGAAACTGAAGTGCCAGACCTCCAAATCACCAGACCACCAGTTTTTCTCTAAACAAGAAAAGAGAGAACACAATCAGCGGATGCACTAGTACGTGCTAGGCTGCTAGCCACAGAGCAAATGTTTTTCTCACTTGTCAGGTATTAAGGGGTAAATTATGAAAATCTGTACTCTCGAAACTTTGTGATGTATATAAGTAAGAAAATCAAGAGAAACATTTTTCAATAAGCAAGCCTACCAATTATCAAGAGGAAAAAGTAATTAAAATTTTTTGCCATGGGCATGTGACTAACAAGTTAGTAGTAAATCAAAGGAGATTACATATCATATTCATAATTGTATCAAGAAACTAGACAAAGATGTTCTCAATTTAGAAGCAGCAGTCTAAACAAGTCAACTATCTTTGAAGTAAAATTGCAAGGGAAGCAGAAGACATGTTCAAGTGAAGTTTCTTTAGTGTACATGTCACTCTCCTGTAAATTCTGAAGTCATAAATCAATATTTCAAGTTGTAAAAATACACTAAGCTGTCATCATTAAATTCTAATCATGTTTCCTTTCAGTTCTCTTCATGAATAAAAAATGATCTGAAATTAAAAGTGGAACTGGATATGATAATGGTATCAAGCAAAGCTACATGGCATTTAAATATCAATCCCAGGACATAACTAATTGACTCAAAATGAGTTGGGAAAGAATCTCAAAAATCTGACCTCTAATATCTCATGCATCCGTTTCATATTAAGTGCAGACGAGCCCTCGACTTTTAGTCTCACAATTTCTGAATCTTTCCACTTGTCACGAATAGCATCCACCGTAGCTTGTGTAACACCGGCACCACCTATCTTCATCTTCTGCTTGGTCTTGACAGATAAATTTCTCAACCTCCTAAGTTCAGGTTCTGGGATAGTGAGTTCAGCCACAGAAGTTCTGCTCCTCTTCTTCACCGAGTTCTTAGCCTCCTCGCTCAAAGCAGCCGGTTTCTCCCATGGGAACCGAACTTCCCCGTCAGCTCCGAAGGGGCTCTCCACTCCCAATGGAGATGCCTCTGAAAACCCACCTCTAGTATTAGGCAAAATCCCATCCTCCACGTAGAATATATCATCTACAGAACCCTTTTCGATTCGTCTCTCTGATTTATCCTCCATATCGCTCTCATCATCCATATATCCAAATCTTTTCAACTTCTCCACAATCTTATCCATTGTACTAGCACCACCACCACCACCACTTCTGCTACTCCAATTCGAATTTGATATAGTGTCCCTGCTGCTATTCCGATAATTTACAGCTATTTGGGGCGATTTGGGGCTAATTTGGTGGCGGCGGGGCTTGTTCCATTTGTCTAACCAATTACTACTAGACGATCTAGCAGTAGAATCTGAGTGAGAATGAGAAGTGGGTAGTTCATCATTGCTTCTGGGCACAAAATTGGGCCCTTTTCGTCGGGTTCTTTTCTTATCGATGAATTCGGAGCAGATACCTTTCTGCGTTGAGCATAAACTGCGTTTACTGAAAAAGGGAAATGATGAATTGTACCTGAAGGATTGCAATTGTTGAGCGCCGTGGAACTTGAAGAGCGAGGTGTGCAAAGATTCTTTCAAGTACACTGGATTGAGTTGGCAACTAGGCACCATAGACATTCTAGAGAGGTTTTGCGTTGAGGTTTCTGGTTTCAACTGCCACTGCATTCCACTCTTTTCTGCCCATAAATTATTCGGGCTTTGGTTAATTTATTCCGACTTCGGATAAGCATTCGGGTATGTGTATCACAAGATTTTTTTGGATCCTCCCTAGGATTGACAATCTCACCGGTAATAGATGCTTATTCAAAAATTCAAACCATTAAAGAGCCGAAAATTCGATAGAACGCGGTTGGAATGCGGGTCATGATTGATCGGTTAATGGTCCGGTTACG
Source organism: Fagopyrum esculentum (assembly GCA_033239045.1). Classification (NCBI taxonomy): domain Eukaryota; kingdom Viridiplantae; phylum Streptophyta; class Magnoliopsida; order Caryophyllales; family Polygonaceae; genus Fagopyrum; species Fagopyrum esculentum. The sequence continues at coordinate 121,858,669 of BSUD01000004.1, forward strand.
GTTTATGTTGAGAATATTAAAACTCATCATCCGATCCACCACTCGACCCGACTTTCACCCGAACTATAATTAAAATAATATAAAATATACTTTTAATTTTTGTAATTTACAAACTATATTACCTAAGTCTAACACTCTAACACATGTTCCTTTAAAAAACACAAAAAAACACACTCATGTAGTTTTAGCGGTAACATTGATATTTGAGTCGCAACCAAAGGAGAAAGTCTAACGCATGTTACACAACCACACTCGAGTAGCTCCTTCCGGCGCCACTCCAGGTTTCATTATTTTCTCTTCGTTGGTCTGCTCTCCGTTTGTTCCACATTTAACCGCATTGGTAAGCTTAACCTCCGGTAATCACAAGCTTAATTTGTTGGCTGAACCCGAAAAAAACCCCAATCCACCCGATCAATCGCGGTTATGATTTAGGATGAAGGGGAGCTTGGGTGGGTGATGGTCCGAGTAAACGGTTTTGTAGTATGGGTCGATGAAAGTGATACAACCACCCACCACCCGAACCGTTAACATCCCTAACTCTCACTTCCTCCAATTTAATTTATACTTCTAAACTTAAAAAGGCAGGGTTGCTCAAATGAAGAGTCAATTGATTAATTTTCCCTTGCTTAAACTTTACTTCCATCTATGCACCAGTGGTTTCCCAATCTCTTGTCCCCTGTATCACCCATTTCATTCTCTATAGTCGTCATCTTCTTCTCAACTACCTTCTACCCTTTTCCACAACTTGACGTTCTCTTTCGTCAACATTCTTCTCTATTGAACGTCAGCTCTTCTGATGTCTCGCTACCCCAACGTCGGGCCTGTCTTGGCCGCCGCTACTTTACTCCTTAGCAAAAATGGCTTCCAGTATGTGCTCCTCTCCCTCTGTCGATCTACCAATTTAAACACTAACCTCTTAAGTTGGATTTAAAATAAGGAGAATCCTAAGGTTTCACTCTTCCGCTATCAAAATCTATGTTTAGTCTAATTTGGATTGTATTTCATTCATTTGAAATAGGGTTTCAAATTTCACAATTGCACCCTCTCATATCCACAAATATTCTCCTCTTTTCTTCATTGGTGTTTATGTATTAGATGGTTTGAATGGTTTCTTATCCTCTGTTACTTGTTTTAATGTTGTGTGCTACAACTTTTCTCATTTCTATAATTTAAAAGACAAGGTTGCTCAAATGAATAGTTAGTTGATTATTTTGCTCCTACTTAAACTTTACTTCCATCTGTTGCACCGGTGGTTTCACAATCTCTTGTCCCATGTATCACCCATTTTATTCTTTGTTGTCATCATCTTATTCTCAACAACCTCCTACCCTTTTTCTCAACTTCGACGATGTTCTCTTTCGTCCCCTTGCTTCTCTGTTGAACACCAAATCATCTGATGTTTCGCCACCCCAACTTCGGGCCTGTCTTGGCTGCCGACAACATACAACGATGTGTATCTTGTCTTCCCCGGTAAGTACTTTGGCAGCCGTTGCTTTACTCCTGCGCAAAATTGGCTTCTAGGTATGTCATCCTCCCCCTCTATTGAATAACCTATCTAAACACTAACTTCTTATTTGAATTTAAATGAAGAAGAATCCTAAAGTTTGACTTTTCTGCTATCAAAATCTATGTTTAGTCTAATTTGAATTGCATTTCATTCATTCGAATTATGGTTTTAAATTTCACAATTACACTCTCTCATATCCACAAACATTCTCCTCTTTTCTTCATTGGTAATTTTGTATTAGATGGTTAGACATAGATGATTTCTTCTCCTTTGTTACTTGTTTTAATGTTGTGTTCTACAACTTTTCTCATTTCTATACTTAAAAAGAAAGGGTTGCTCAAATGAATAGTCAGTTGGCTATTTTGCCCCTGCTTAAACTTTACTTCCATCTGTTACACCGGTGGCTTTCTAATCTCTTGTCCCTTGTATCACCCATTTTATTCTTTATCGTCGTCATCTTCTTCTCAACTACTGCCTACCCTTTTCCTCAAGTTCGAAGATGTTCTCTTTCATCCTTTTGCTTCTCTATTGAACGCCAACTCTTCCGACGTCTCGCTACCCTAGCGTCAGACATGTCTTGGCCACCGACATTACACGTCGGTGTGTTTTCTGTTTTCCCCCAGTAAGTACTTTGGCCGCCGCTACTTTACTCCTTCGTAAAATTGGCTTCCACGTATGTGATCCTCTCCCTCTAATGATCTACCGATCTATACACTGACTTCTTAATTTGAATTTAAATGAAAGAGAATCCTAAAGTTTCGCTCTTCCACTATCGAAATCTATATTTAGTCTAATTTGGATTGCATTTCATATCCACAAACATTATCCTCTTTTCTTCATTGATGTTTATGTATTAGATGGTTAGGTCCTGATGGTTTCTTCTCCTCCGTTACTTGTTTTAATGTTGTGTTCTACAACTTCTCTCACTTGTCTTGCAAATATGAAGTAAACAAGAACATGAAAAAGTATTTGGTCAATGTAACTGAACACACACTAGGTGGTCATAAAAAGTGCCCAAAACAACATCAATTGTTTCAACTCACTGTTATGATTGTGCTATCTTATGAGAAAAGCCTTGTTAATATAGAGAACTGAGCATAAGTGTTTATACCATTGCATGTTCATTTCCTTTGAGACTTGCTCCTAATCTTTGCCTGACTTTGTTTTAGCTTACTATATTATGATTGTGTCATCTTACAAGAATAGTGTCACTTACATTAGGTGAAAAAGTAATCTAAGAGACTATCAAATGTGGAGACCGAAAAATGATACTAAGAGGAGGTGTTTGTGAATGAATACGAGGATTGATATCATAGAATAATATGTTATATATGATCACGGATGTAAGACAACTATATTAGTTGGGATGCATAATGACCATGTATTAGGTGATGGAAATTTAATATGAGTTGCTTTTGTTTCCCATCCCAACTTGTAAACATAAGAGGCATTCATATCAAGCTCGAACCATGTTACTCTCACATGAAAGTTTATCAAATCTTCATACCCATACATGAATCTCTCCTTATTTCCATTAATAGTCACGCGTAATGTTGTTAATGGTCTCCAACTCTTGTCTTTGTATGTGTCAATGTCTATTATGAAATTTAGAAAAATTGATGTAAAACAACATCACACTTTTATATATATATATATATATATATATATATATATATATATATATATATAATCCTATCACACTTTTTTCTCTCTAAATCTTCCCTTTTCTAGGATATTATTACAAATACCAATGAAAACTTTGTATACGTATATTTTTTGTTCCATTTCTAATATACTTATATCCATAGGGCCTAGCTGGCGCGATCTTGTCGTTCTCTTGTTAAATGTTAAAACGGTGATAAGTAATCTAGCTGATTATTGAAACACGGACATCATCCATTAATACAGTGAATAAATGAAACTTTATGATTAAACTGCATACATTCCCACAAAATATATTATGATAACCATATTTCCTTTTCGTTTGCTTATTATCGCCTTTGTATTTTGACTTTCAAAGGTAGGAGCTAGAGATTGATGCGACACGGCTAAACTACCCTCTTTACGTTTCTTATTTTGGTAAAAAAGTATTTAACACCGTCTCTTTTCTTGCTTTGACACTGCTAAACTTGTCATTGACCCATTTCTAGCTCCATAAATTATAATTGTTGAGACTACAAATAATATAGCTTCATTATGGATATAACTAAACTTGTTGAAAATATCAATTTCTTGTTTTCTAGCTAGAGATTGATACGTGAAACTCATTTTACTTGATAACTACAAATTATGATTGTTGAGACTGCACATATTTTGTGCAACCATTTTTCCTTTTTGTTTGCTTGATGGCTAACTAATTTTTCATTAACAAACGCCTAAAACTTGTTAACTAAATATCTACTAAATATTTTTTTTTTTCAAATACTGATGGATGTCTACGAGTGTCTCATATAAAATGCGCTCTTGTAGAAAACTAATAAGGAAACCCCATTAGCAAGTTCCAGTGATGGTGGGGAGGTGCTATTCTACTATGTATCAACACCAAACCCAACATCAGACTCAACAACTACTACATAAGCACAATCATGAATCAATTGTTTGCTCAATACGATGCTCCTAGAGTCACTTTTTATACCTCTAGTATGAATGGTGTTTTTATACTTATTAGTATTAGCACAATCTTTTGAGGCTACAATTTGGAACGCAGAACCAACAAATTTTGGTGCACAGCTAGTTTTGAAAAGAATTTGCTAGGGTTATTCTTTTAAGGGATGACATTAAGAAATTAACACGTTTTTTCCGGATTTTATTGTACCAACCATGTTGTCACAAATTGTACCAATCATGTTGTCACAAATTTTATGTTTATTAACTGTGTTATCATGAAACTACCGTGTTGTTATCAACCGTATTATTATCAATTGTTATGTCACATCATGATAGGGAGACATTAATGTGCTTGTAAAATTGGTTTTTGAATGATTATGTAGGTGAACATATTTATTGAAGGATATTGACATTCAAATTTTAGTTAAGGGAAATTCCGGATGATACCCCTGTGGTATGGGGTTTTCCGGAATTTGCCCAAGAGTTTTTTAAAGTTCAAATGGTACCCTTAAACTTTAAACTATTTTGGATTTTGCCCAATTTTATTAAGATTGCCAAACAATCCTTATCTTCATTAATAGAAAAAAAAATTTAATAAAAATTTATATGAAACAAAAAAAAAAGAAAGAAATCAAGTTTCATTCCATGCTTCCCCATTTCCCGAGCTGCGACATCTTCTCCAACACCTTCCATAGAAGACCGACAAAGACGGTGGCATGGTGTTCTCTTCATCACCGGCGGCGATCTGGTGGGACTAAATCAGTAGGAGTGAACCCGGATCTCTTCTAGAATCCAAAATAGCTTCTTCCAAGTTCCAACCATAGGACCATACTCCTTCATCACCCCCACATCTCAATATCGTAACTATTACCCAATAGAAAAAATATTAATATTGAAAGCTTTGCGGAATACTTTAAGATCTTTGTAATCATAGATATTGTTCTGAGATCAAACAACTAGTTTATTTCTTCTAGAAGCTCGATTCATGCAGGATCCTAATTGCTTAAGCTCATAATCGAACATCAACAAGGAATATCTTCTTGCTGAAATGACTCAATGGATCGTTCAAGAAACAACTCGAGTTTGTTGTTCGCTCCAAAAGGTGTGTGCAACCTTTAAAATTTATAACCCAAGAAGTATACTTGAACAATATGCGAACCCGTAGTGTACGGATCAATTATAATAAAAACAAGAATTCCAAGGGTCGAACACAGGGACAATGGTGAAACAAAGCACGGAATCAGGTAGTCAAATATTGCTAATAACTACGAATTAAAGCAATTAAAGATGATATAAAGTCAGATAAAGGGAATACGGATTCTAGAGATTAAAGCATCTAGTTGTGGTTCCGATTCAATATCTCAAAAGATAACGCGGACAAAGCTGAGGTTTGCAAAAGGAAGGTGTTTCTAAGGTGGGAATAGATCACCGGGTAAGTCTCACTACTCACTATCCCAAACCAAAGCTCCTATTACCGGGTAAGTTTCAAGGTATTAAGGAAAGGAACTATAATCTCAAACCAACACACCACCCAAGGGAATAGAATCAATCTTTACCGGGTAAGTCTCAGGCTAACTCACAAAGATGGGATGAAGGCACAGTCAAACCCCAATAAAGGATAAACCTTTATTACCTACACTCATGATTATAGATAAACAAACAAAGGAATCACCGGGTAAGTCTCATCCTAGGCTTGCGTTGAACCAGGAAAGGTATAATAAGGATAGGATTTGGCAAACTTAAACTCTTCACTCAGATAAGGTTCAGGAAAGGTCTCGCCTCGCTCAGTTTATGTACCATCTCGGTCGAGATGTTCCACGACTGACCGAGGTGTTTGTCGGTTAAGGTAAAGACTCGAGCTTTCAGGGTCCTGCTGGGATTAAGATCATTCTATCATCGTCTTTCCCACAACTTTCAGCCAATCACCCTAAATTTGCATAAGAAACTTAGCCAACAGTCATTATGATAACAATAATCAAATTAATAAGAAATGAATCAATATTCAAACAAGAAAACCTTAAGAAAAAGGTCTCAATAATTGAATCGAACAAATAACAAACAAGCGTTCCTCAGTCACAAATCAGCAAAGACAACAAACCAAAAGAGATCTAAAGAAGATCTTACAAAACTCCTTCAAAGCCAACTTCAACTCTGATTCCTTCCTTCCTTCAACTTCAACCTTCAATTCTTCCTTCAAAACTTCCTTCAGAAAACCCTTCAAAACTCCAGAAATTCCTTGATCCGAAGATCTAATATTTCGTGATCCGAAGATGGATGAATTGTAGAAAATTCAACCCTTTATATAGGAGAATTATCTTCCAAAGATAAAATATCTTAAAAAGATAATTTCCTAGAAAATATATCCATATCTCTCAAAATATATCAGTCAAATATAATATCTTTCTTCCAGAAATCCAGCCAAAAATATAAGATATCCTCCTTCCAAAAATAGAAGATCTCAGCCAAAAATAAAGATCTTGCCGACGACAGGGTGTTCGCCTCGGTCCAGCCTGTCCTGAAGATCACCTCGGTCGAGGTGACACTGTAGCCAATCACAAAGATCACCTTGGTCTAGGTGACACTGAAGAACACCTCGGTCTAGGTGACACTGAAGAACACCTCGGCCTAGGTGATCCTGAAGAACACATCGGTCTAGGTGATCCTGAAGAACACCTCGGTCTAGGTGAAACTTTAGCCGACCTAGGTGAATCTCAGCTACGTGTAAATCTCTCTAATCTGGTCCAAAGTCAATCTCTGTCCAATTTCCATGGTTCCTGAGCCTTTCTTGTAGCTCCTTAATGCTGCAGAATGTAGCTTCAATGACTCCTTAGCTTCCTTAGCTCCATTTCGATCCAAAACGTGTCATTTTCCCTACAATTACAACAAAACTAGGTATAGACTATAATACATGATATCATTTGTGATGAATCGATAAGATTTTTATGTGAGAAACATACACTACGCCGTGAAGCACGTCAACAACCTCGAAATTGAAACAATGGTGGAGTCCGAAATGAAGGTGGGGTGAAGTTTGATGAAGAAAGCATATGGAATTACATAATTCCATGACTTATAAACGTTTAGGATTGTGCATAGTGCTTGGAGTGGTAATCTCTTCAAGATCTCAATCCATATATCTTAATCTATTGGATTATGTGACTTCTGTCAAGATTCATTGACACATATATTGAAAGAATTTAAGGATTCATGGAAAATCTATTTCATATATGAAGTAATTAATCCGAATAATCTAAAACAGTCGGTACTCGGAGACGAGAAGGGATTTAGGTCAAAGACATCGTTGCCGGTGGCAAACAGTTCACCAAATCGCCGCGCTAGTCAGCAAATTGAACATCAGGATGTCGCCGTCACAGAGTGAACACAAGGATGCCTCCACCGGTCTTCTACGGAGGGAGCCGGAGAAGAGTCATTGCCGCTGGATACGAAGGAACGTCTTTCTTTTCTTCTATTTCATTTAAATTTTTATTTAAATTTTTTTCTATTAATAAAGATAAGGATTGTTTGGCAATTTTAATAAAATTGGGCAAAATCCGGAATAGTTTAAGGGTACCGTTCGAACTTTAAAAAACTCTTGGACAAAATCCGAAAAACCCCATACCACAGGGGTACCATCCGGAATTTCCCTTTAGTTAATGTTTAAATTAGGTGTTGTAATTATTATTTTTTTGTTAAATCTTTGTATTATTTTAGGCCGTCTACACCAAGTTCTAAAGAAAAGTTTAGTTCTAAATTACGTTTGTTGTATCAAAATATATTACGCTTGCTGCATCATTTCGTCTTAACTAGAATTTATTCCGATATTGGTTTGTTATGTGCATACTATTCTGAATTAGTAGATTTGGATCAAATTACTTATAAATATAAATTAATTATATGCTTTTTAAAAATCTAAAAACAAAATAAATACTATTATTTTCCCTGAACTATCCAAACGCCCGATTAATGATAGATGAGTGAATGACAAGTCTAAACATATTAACAAGTCTCACCCATTAATCGACCTATTCTCATTCCTAGTTTAAGTTAAGTAAATATATTGTGTCTCCTAATTAATATATTAACATTGGACATATTAAAAAGTCTAAACATAACTCCCTTATCATCTCGAGAAACTTTCAAGACTTCCAAATTGAAGCACTAACTACCCACTAGCCACTGACACACACGGCCATTACACTTTAGGGTTGTGCAAATAGGGACCGGACCGGGCCAAAAAATCCGGTCCGGTCCTTGACCGTCAATGTCAAGATCCAGTCTGGTCCGGTCTTGGACTCGGACCTTTTTAACCATTTTTACTTTTATGAAGGAATGGCTTACAATGTCCAGGTTTGATCAGACGGATCGGACCATTCTGAGCGCACAATTTTTTTTTATTAAAAAATAAAAAGTTGTTCATTACGGTTTGAAACGGGCCGTATTGGACCGGATCATAATCCGGTCCATTATAACGGTCTGGTTCGGACAAAAACTAGGGTTTGGTCTTGTGTTGTCAATGTCAAGATTCAGACATGACCTAGAATATTTCGGTCTGGTTTTAGACGGTGATGTTCTGGACCATTTTAACCCTTTTTTTTTTACTAAGGAAAGACTTATACGGTCCGGGCTTGGACCGGATCGGACTGCTCGTAACCCACACAAAAACATTTTATTTAAAAAATAATAAGTGGTCAATTACGGTCTTGATCGGACCGTATTAGACCAAATTTAAATTGGTCAGGTCCATGAATTATTAGTGTATGAAGGTGTTAATGGTCTACTCCGGACCAAGAGCACAACCCTAATTGCCCCCACCACACCACCTTGGTTGAGAAAATTTGGGCTCAGACTAAAGTTTTGAAATCCTCAATTCTTATTTAAAGGGATCACGACCCTATATTTGCAATTTCTCTTTTTTTTTCAAACTTGATGTTGTTTTCATCTCTTGTTCGGGTTGTGACAAATGGAAGAACGGAAACAAAGATTTGTATTCGGGTTTTGAAATTCTTGGAGAAGAGTGTCCAATGAATAATATTGAGATTCTACCATAGATTCCTTAAAACAATATAAACTTGTAGTCGTCCTCCTCAATGTGGGAATCGTTTACCTAGGTGTTTGTTGTGACATGTACATAATTAGTATTTAATTTTTGTTATTTGATTATGGTATTTGAAATTTGTAGATTGAGTGTTTTGAAATTGATATAACAATAAGTCAATAAGGAATACTAGTAAGTTTGTGCCTAGGACTCAAGATTGCAGATGAAAGAATTGGCGTACACGAACAATCCAACTAACTTGGCTCGGAATGTTATGACGATGAAACAAGAGAAACTACCGGTGAAGTTCTTGAACAATCAAACTAATTTGGCTCAGAATGCTATGATGATGAAACAAGAGAAACTACTAGTGAAGTTTGTGCTTGACCTGTTTTTGAAAATATGATGTATTGAACCTCCGTCACGTGGCTTCTTTTTAATTTTATAATTTTGCGTAGGTTTAGTGAAATGTAATGACTATACTTGGCCAATAATCTTATGTAATGTTACGAAGCTATTCTTAGTAATGTCATGGATACTTATTATTATTATCTTTACAAGTAGTGGATAATGATCTAAACGAAGCATTTGAGGATCGAAGAAAGGTGGTCGAAAATGTTAGTTGCATAGAGGTGGGAAAGTATAGGAATTTGTTAAAGTCAGTACAAACGGATCGTAGAGTGGAGTCGTGCCCCCACATGCACATGAGTTAGGGTCGGCATGCCGATTAGAGACTAATTTCTCTGCTACCATGTTAAAGTCTAACACATAAGGTTCGTAGAGAGGGGTCATGTATATACGAGTGCTCATCTTAAAGTTCAAACCCAACACAAAATCCTAATGAGTGTCATACTAAAACCAATTGATAACAAGAGTAGTAGTCCACCGACCTTGTATATTAGATTCAGAATGTCACATCTTTAGACATGGAACTTGAGAACTTATTATTCAGAATGTCACACCTTATATATTACTATGTACAAGGACCCGTTCCCCGTACATAGTAATATACGGTAACCTTGCAAGTAAAGAAAAAAGTGTACGTGTGAACCAATTGGAAGGCAACAACAAGATTGAAGTGACATACGATGTGGGTTGTCTAAGATTTGCTAAACAAGGACCCTTTCCCTGTCAATTCAACCTCTGACAACTTTGTTGAATCTTCCGCGACCTCTTCCCCTAGAGGATCCTCTTCCTTTGCCTCTCATGTTGTTGTTCATATGCCTCTCATATTTAGGATGTGGAATTGGACATTCCACGTCCTAAACAAAACTCCTACTATCACAACTCAAGAAGCTTGGAGCAATATCAAACCACACATGGATCATTTCAAAATCCGGGGATGTCTTGCACATACTCACATTTCAGCAGCCAAAAGAGGTAATTTAGATTAAATTTCAGTTTGTATTTTTGTGGGAGTGAGTGTAAACACTAAGGGATATAGACTCTACAATGTTGAAACAAATAAAATTATTGTGACTATAGATGTAGTGTTTGAGGAAAAAAAAACAGTGGGATTGAGACAAAACGCATGAAGCACAAAGAGAAGAGCCAATAAGATGGGAAGAAAACAGAAACTGAGGAAGGTAAAGAAACAAGTGAATTGAGGCCTACACTGATAGTGATTAATGATTATGCTGGAGATGCAGAGGATATGAAAAGCACAAGTGGTAATGCCTTTCTTCCCAGCTCATGTGTTGTTGCTTGGAGCTCTAAAAAGCAACCAATTGTCACATTATCAACCACAGAAGCTGAATTTACAGCAGCAACAGTTTGCACTTGTCAAGCTATTTGGATGAAGAGAATTCTTGCAGTGATCAATCATGAAGGGGAAGCATGTACCAACATAAATTGTGACAAAATTTTCACCATGAAGCTTTCAAAGAATCTAGTGATGCATGACCGCAACAAACACATTGATGTTCGTTTTCACTTTCTCATAAATCTGTCAGAAGGAGCTATATCTTTGGTCCATTGTTAAAGTGCAAATCAAATTACTGATATTATGACTAAGTCATTGAAGGTCGGCGTGTTTCAAAAGCTCAGAACCATACTAGAAATGTGTGAAATTTCAGAGATAAACTCATGATCTGATAATTAGTTTAAGGGAGAGTATGAAAGGAAAGTATCACAAGCTCGGAACCATGTTGTAGCCCATATCTTGCCTATATAATGACAGAGATTCCTCATTCAATAAATATACATTCCATTACAATTCTACATTATTGTCATAAGATTCATACATGTTAAGAATACATCAACATCCGAACACGCTTCAACTTGCAACAACCATTGCTGCCATTTATCAAATTCCCAACATCAAAAATTTCAGATGAAACAAATTTCTCATCAAAAGAAATTTCAGATAAAAAAACCTACAACATTAATTTAGAACAAAACTAACATTCAGTTTGACTGTCCACTTAAGAACTAAGCCAGTTGTTTGTGATCAGCAACCAACAAGATAAGAGGTCATCTCTCAACTGCATACTTGAACAAACATGGCATAGCCTCAAACACATTTTAGGCTATGCCATGTTTGTTCAAGTATGTAGTTGAGAGATGACCTCTTATATTGTGACAATAAAATCACAATGAAGTCCCATTATTTTAACAAGTCAGTCCCAGTATCTTAAGTACTGGATTATAATTTTAGCTCTCTTAATCGAACACCAATCTAAAATACTTATCTCCAAAAATGCTCTTCATAACAGACCATATGCAGAGTAATTACTAAGTGAAATCACTGAACATGGCTATGCTTCTCCAGTTTTTGAGTTGGTTTATGGATATTCCCTAATAAGCTCAAATTAAAAATAATCATCCAGAAAACCAGGGTAAGAAAATGTATGATGCTGTCAACTGTATAGTCCCAATTCGTCAAAAGCAGGACCCAAAATCATATGCTTCAGAAGCAAGTCCAAAGTCGGATATATCTTATTATCAGATTCCAAATGAGACTTACCAGTCACCACGAACTCGTACACCACCGAGTCCAACTCAATCCAACTACACCCTCTATTCTTCTTCACTCCACGGCCCTTCATCATGTATCTCAATTTAGCAACACCTTCCCACCTTCTAGCATCAGCGTATACACTGCATAAAAGAGTATAATTACCAGAATTTTGAGGCTCTATCTCCAGCAGCTCTCGAGCAGCCACTTCAGCAAGCTCCACACTCCGGCTGACCCTACATGCCGATAACAGTGCTCCCCAAACACCTGCACTGGGTGCCATGGGCATACTCCTTATAAGAGTGTATGCTTCCTCTACGCGGCCTGTGCGTCCTATAAGATCCACCATGCACGCGTAATGCTTTTCTTGGGCCTCAATCCCGAATTCCTCCTTCATTTGTTTAAAATACTTCTTCCCTTCCTCCACAAGGCCTCCGTGATTGCACGCACTTAAAAGTGCCAAGAAGATTACTCCGTCGGGTTTGATTTTGAACTCCATCATTTCATTAAACAGATTTATGGCTTCTTGACCCAATCCATGGTTTGCAAAAGCCGAAACCATAGTGCTATAGCAATGTAAGTCCTTCCGGTTTGCCATCCTGAACACCTGGAAAGCCTTTGATATGCTTCCGCATTTTGCGTACATATCAATCAAAGCAGTGACTACCTGCAAATTGGACAAATGAATATTTTCCAAGAATTTAGCTACCACCGACTCACCCGTCTGTAGACTTCCCAGCTGTGAACAAGCTGAGATTGTTGCCAATATGAAACCCTCATCTGGCTTGATACCTTGATCCTTGAACTTTTCGAACAAACTCAAAGCAGCGTGAGGATGCCCGTTTTTAGCATAACCGCTGATCATGGTGGACCAAGTTACCAGATTTTTCTCCGGCATCTCGTCAAACAAACACCGAGCTTTCTCTACTTCACCAGCTATCATGTATCCATCAATCATGATGCTCAATGACACGATATTTTTATTTGGAATTTGAAGAAAGAACTCTTCTGCAAAATCTATATTTTCTGCTTTACAAAGTCCTGAGAGCATCATGTTCCAAGTCCCTGTATTATGCACAGGCATTTGTTCAAACATGACTCGTGCATTTGTTACATCACCAGTAGTAATGTACCCAGATACCATAACATTCCATGAAGCCAAATCCTTCTCCGGCATTGCCTCAAAGAGACTCCTAGCTCGGGTCATGTCTTTAACCTTAATGTAAGCAGATATCATGCTTGTCCAGGAAATCACATTTCTCTCAGGCATTTCATCAAACAGCTGAAGGGCATCATCTGCCCTGAGGTTGTTTGCGTAACCTGAAATCATGGAATTCCAAGAGACGACATCTCTTTCATCCATCTCATCAAATACCCTTCTCGCAGACTCCACTTCCCCGCACCTCATGAAGAAATCTACCACTGCATTTTGGACTATAAGATCGTATCCAAACCCGGTTTTTAACACAAGCCCAAGAGTAGCTCTTCCATCTTCTAGCCTTTCCTGCCTAGCCAAGCCCTTGAGCAAGGAGGATATAGTGAAGTTAAGAAGAGGCACACCCTCCTTCCACATCCTCTGGAAGAAGGAGCAAGCGTCTGTGTAGCAGCGATTTTCAATGTACCCATGAAGCAAAGCAGTCCAAAGAAAGGGGTTTGGTTCTAAAATTGCATTGAACAGTCTATGAGCAGAGCTAACGGACCCATAACGTGAATACAAACGGATAAGCTTGTTAAGGAGAATGTCGGAGGAGGCAAAAGAACCTTCAATCAAGAGACGGGCATGGACAGATTTGAGATGTTTGAGTGTTTGGCAGCTGTTGACGAGTTGGAGAGGCGAAAGAGTCATCTCCGAAACCAATCTTGACAAATGTCTCTGTTTCAAATTGTGAGCACTATCTATGAACACAACATCCAGCAGCTGCAGCCATTTAGCTCAATGGGTTCTTCAAACAAAATTGACAGGGCTTTGTTGTTCTGCCAGTCGAAACAACTGTATGATGAAAGAGGCATGCACTCTCTGGCAAGAGCATCGGCAAACTGGCAGTGGCACATACGGTTCCAGGCTTCCAGCAACAAACAAAACAAACTTACATTTAACTTGAGCGTATCCCATACAAGATATTGGACTAGTTTTATAAGGGACAGAGAAAATTAAAAAAAAAAAAAAAAGTATCAACATGAAATGTGATGTAAAATTAACTGAAACTCATGCTAAATTTCTGCTGCGACATTTATTTTTAGTGTGTTCGGCTTTTTCTTATTTTTTTAAAAAATTGATATTGGCCTATCACCTCATTCATGGATAAACTTTAATTTTAAAATTATCTTACCCAATATTTTATCCACATTTTTTTCCATTAAAATTAACTCATATATACACATTTAAAAATATTGGTTAAATATAATTAACATAGATATCTATAAATAGATAAAAATAAAGCATGAATTATTATTATTAATATCATTATTATTATTATTATTATTATTATTATTATTATTATTATTATTATTATTATTATTATTATTATTATTATTATTATCCTTGAATAATAGTTAAAAAAATATGCGTGACTACTGAATATATCTCAAAATCCCACTTGTGGGTTCTTCATGGAGCATTTTTTTAAGAGATTTTTTGAGCCTTAAATTGAACAAATTTACAAAGATGATCCAAATATGCTCAAGATCTTCATTATTTTTATTGATAAACGTGACCTTAGAAGTTAACTCTTTACAACTCTCTTCGTCTTTTTTTAGTTGATTTGATTCGATTCATCTTGTCAACAACCAAAACACCACATTTTTTTTTACAAACTTCGTTGTTGATAAGGGTTGAAACGTAAGCCTTAAATCTCGGAAATAATACAACATCCGATTGTATTAAAGAGTTAGGATCGAACATTTGAAAAAATGGAGTAATGGTTTGACAAATTAATTGTGAAACCAAACAACAAACACATACAAGAAAGTAAGATAGAATACGAGGGATTGACCAACTGAAAATAGAAAAATCGGCCGATCAAAGTAGAAGACGAAAGAATCAACGAAAGCGGATAACATAAATCACGTAAGGGAAAAACACACACTCAAATCGGTCAATTGACTCAACCAAGTCAGTCGATTGCTCATATATAAATATCAACAACTTAATACGTAGAAATAAGGGAGAGAAAGGGTTTAACAATGCTTGATCCAAAATCAAGTAAATCGAGAATAACCGAAATTGTATATATATTTTTTTGGTGTGAGTGACGAAAGATGGCCTAAGCCAAACCTATTTTATCTATACTCTATATTAAAGTCAAATCATTTTTTTGCATTTGGTTCATCCTTGCCACATGACATTTTCTTAGAGTTTTACTTCATTAATTAAATTAATTAATCTTCTTTCTCAATTTATCTTTTCAATTTTTGTAAGGAAACCATAAGCATTCTAGCAAGGGCCACTAAGTTCATGTCTCTTGCCCTTCTTATGCCTAGAACTCCCTTCTCCTTAGGCATGCAAATGGTATTCCATGCAACCAAGTTCATTTTGTGTCTTTTATTTGTGTCATTCAAGAAAAATTGACAAATTATCTTGTCAATCTTAGACCACACAACAAGTGGTACTTTGAAGAACCTCGTGATATGTGTAGGAAACGTTTCCATAACCGATTTTACAAAGCTACTAAAGCTAAGTAATTTTCCTTTCCATGAAGTCAATATGTTGTTCAACTTATCGATCAAGAAATTGAATTCATCAATGGTGGCTCTCGATTGTAGGATCGGAACTCCAAGCTACTTTTCAAAATCCCGCTCAATATGTAGTCCCACAACATGCTGAATACTATCACAAAAAGCTCCAGTGACATTAGAAGATACTTATAGGTGAGATTTCGAGAAACTAACCTTTTGACCCGATATTATATATCTGAAGACAATCTTTAATGACCTTGATTTGGGAGACGAAAGCCTCAACAATAAGTATGATGTCATCAACAAAGAAGGCGTGTGAAATTCTCTAGCAACCTTTCTCGATTCTCACAAATTTCCATAGACCTTGGTCGACTAACTCTTGGATAGCATGACTTAGCCTTTCCAATTATAACATGAACAAATAAGGGGACATAGGTCTCCTTGTGTGATCCCTCTGGTTTGGCTAAACCTATCATACATCTCCCCATACCATTTAACTTTCATGGAGGGAGAACAAATACAGTTCATGATTTTCAAAATCCAGTCATCCGGGAGGTCCATTGAAGAGATGGTTTCCTCAATAAAATCACAATTAAGCCTACCATATGCCTTTTCAAGATCCACCTTGAAAACCATCCATTTCCTTCTGATAACACGATTTATGACTTAGTTTTAGGCAATCATTTAGGTAGATTTCTCACTCATTCATGCATGGTTTAGCACTAGTTCACGACGTTTGCATTCAATTCACGTACTTTGTCGAGATAGACGTCTACACGGGCTTGTGCGTTGCTTTGTAGGTATTTTGGGAGATTTAGGAGCTAAAACGATACGTTTGAGGATCGTTCATAAAGATGACACACCCTCGGACTCATTAGGATGCAAACATGGGCTAAGAAGGACTCATGGAACCTTGCCAACACAAGCCATGCACCAAATCATGACTTAACGAGCATAGGAGAAGTTTCTGGAGCAAATCACGGTCTAGACCAAAACCACGACCGTGGTTCTACCCGTGGATTTTTCCAGGTTCTTGTGACAGCTGTGCCACGACTCTCTTGGCCAGCTCATGCAAGTTTGTTATAAAAGTGGTCCTTCATTGGCTGTGAGAGGCATCTTGGAGCAGCTCTCCATTATCCATTACCCTCTAACAAAAATATTCTCTCAACAAGAAGTCTTTCTAGGAAGGAAAGTGTCAAAAAGGAAGAAGAAGAGCTTCATTGAAGAGAAAAGAAGAACACACACCATTACCACACCTTGATAGTTTTGTAGTGAAGAATTCCGGACTCTATTTCTAGAGTTGTATGAACCATTTGAACCTTCTTTAAGAAGGATTGTGAGTCACTCTAATTCTATTTTCAGCTTGGTTTTGTTTTAGTTCACTTCTTCATCTCTTTTCCTTCATTATCTTGCAAATGGATGCCATGATTTTGTGTTTGATTGTTTCGATTTCTATTATGAATGTTGTAGGCTAAATAAATGAGGTTCTAGGGTAAGGAAAGGATGGTTATGGCTAGGGTTATGATAGGACGGACTTAGATTTATCTTTGGATGACTTGTGTGCATAAACGTAGCCTCTGTTAGGAATCACGGGTGGTTCTTGTCAAACCACGGCTGTGGTTTAGGTAGAACAAACCGTGATTATCCCTGGTTCGGTGGATCTAGTCTTAGATTGTTAAAATGTTGAAATCCTAAGTGTTTGTTGAGTTAAATCTATCCTAGGGTGGCCTAGTGTTAGCAACTAAGTGATAGGAGAGACTTACCCGGTAATCCTTACTCTTAGATTCCAAAGATAACAAACCTTAGGTAGTGGTGAGCCTAATAAGCCGCCATTGGATTAAGTGTGCTGGATGGTAGCTTAGGACTAACCCTTCCGAGACTTACCCGGTGAGGATAGGTTGGATCTTTAGATAACAATCCGGTTTGAGTAGAATTCCGTCCCTTAGGTTCTTAGAGACTTACCCGGTGATGAGACCTCGGGAATGGACTAGCGGACCATGAGACCTACCCGGTGATTGATCCCAATTTAGAAACACTTAATCCCAACATAGTTAATCCAAGGAACGAATAGATAGCTTGAGTCCTATGCCATAACCGGAACTTCCAACCCCTAGAATCCGTCTTTTCTTTCTTTGATCTATATCTCTTGTTTGGCTCGTTTATTTGTGTTGATCCATAGTTTAGTTGATTGTTTACTTTGCATGAATTGTGATCTTTGATTGATCACCAAAAAAACCAACCAAAAACATTTGAGATTTTCACTTCTTTATTTCTTCCTCTTTTCTTAACATAGATCTTCACTAGACTTAATCATAAATTGAATCAATTTCACCTTAGTCTTTGTGTTCGACCTCGGAATACTATCCCTACTACGAACGACCCGTACACTGCGGGTTCGCTAGGAGTTAGGAGAAATATAACGAGTATAAATTTAAAACCCAATTGCGCATCACACGATCTTAGCGTAACAAGTTTTTGGCGCCGTTGCCGGGGACTAGGTCTAGATTGAGTCTATTTTGTGATTGTTTATAGTGTAGATCTTTCTTGTTGCTTTTGATCTCTCTTTAATGTGTGTTTTTGCTTTTCAGGACATCCTTTACTCTTTAGGTGTATGCGAAGATCTCGTGGCAAGGATTTAGCTCCATTCGATCCCGAACCGGAGAAAACCCTTAGATCTAGATCGAAGAGCATTTAAAAGGGAAAAGAGATGGCCGGAAGAGATCTCCAAGCTGAATTGGATGAAGCCTTAGAGCAAATAAGGCTAAGAGATGAGCTCTTGGAGGAAGAAAGGAGGCTTGCCAATGAGAGGCAAGAAGCAACTAGGAGGGAGATTGATGAGATTAGGCAAACCCTTGTACGAGGAGAGCTTAATCGTCAACAACCTCCACCTCCTCCACAACCGTAGCTGGCGGCTAATGTTAGGGTTGTACCCATTGCTATTGAGGAGCCACAAACCCTAGGGAGACGTATGAATCCGACACAAAGAGCACACCGTCCGGGTGTGAACTTAGGAGATCCCGCAACCCACAACTATGAGCTCCGCCCTCAAGTTCTACAAATGATCCGGCATAATCAATTTGGAGGGATGGAAGGAGAGTCTCCTCATCAACACTTGATGAATTATGAGATCTTGATGGAGACTCTTAGACCGCCAAGATTGGAGAGCAACAACCATAAGCTTAGGGTTTTCTCCTTCTCTCTTAAGGATAAAGCCTTAGCTTGGTATCAATCTATTCCACAAGGGCGAGTTGGTACTTGGGAGGAGATGACAACCGAGTTTTTGACTAAGTTCTTCCCACCTTCCAAGACTACCGAATTAAGAGGGAAGATCAATGCCTTCGTGATGAGGGATAGAGAGAGTTTGTTCAAGTCTTGGGAGAGGTTCAAAGATCTTCTCCTAGATTGTCCACACCATGGCATACCGAAAATTGAGCTATTGGAGATCTACTTCAAGGGACTTGATGAAGATAGCCAATTCAAGCTCCAATCTCTTTCCGGCGGGACATTTATGGAGAAGCATGTAGATGAAGCTTGGGAGTTTGTGGAGAAGCAAGCTCTAGTGATTGAGAAATACTCCCATAGGAAGAGTGAAGGAAGAAAGGCGGGAGCATATGAGGTGAGTGAGGTCACCATGAGCAATTTCAAGCTTGACGCCATCAACAACGAGTTGAAGTCCTTGAGGGAGTTGTGTGCTACAACTTTGAAGAACCAAGCAACTCCTCAAGTGCTTCCACAAGCCAACTTGTCTTCCAAGGAGGAGGATGTGAATTACATGGGAAGGGGCAACTACAACAACTACCAAGGCCCAAGGAATTTCAACAACAACCGGCAATTCAACAATTACCGGCCCAACCACAATCATCCCGGGTTTTCCTATTCTAACCCGGATGGAGCCTTGAACCCTACCGCTTCCACAAGCACAACTCCACCGCCAAGAGCTTCACAAGAACCCCCACCCGGATTTACTCAACCTCCCAAGGATAGAACCGAAATAATGTTTGAGCAATTGCTAGGAAGGTTGAGTGGTCTTGAGAGCACCGTGACTTCAATTTCTAAAGCTCAAAAGGTTTTGGAAGCACAAGTGTTCCAAAAGGCGGGTGAAGCACATAGAGATCCGGGAAAGCTTCCCGGAAGAACCGAAGACAACCCAAGAGGCCAAGTGTTGGCTATTACAACAAGGAGTGGGATGAGTATGAAAGATCCTTTGCCCAAGGACAATGCTAAGGGAAAGCAAGTAGTGGTAGAAGAGGGAAAGTTGCAAGAAAATGGAGGCAAGAGCAAGAATGTTGAGCCAACCTATGTGGCACCGCCTCCATACAAGCCACCACTACCTTTCCCACAATCAAGAGCAAGAGCTCGCTTGGACAATCACTTTGGTAAGTTCCTTGAACTAATGTCCAAATTACATATTAACATTCCGTTCATGGATGCCATTTTAGGAATGCCGGCGTACGGCAAGTTTTTGAAAGAGATACTCTCCAACAAAAGGAAGTTGGAGGAGTATGGGGAGATAAGAATGACCAAGAGATCCTCGGAATTGATCCAAACAATGAAGGAGGAGATGCCTCCCAAGCTAAGAGATCCGGGTTCTTTTTGCGTCCCAATTGGAGTGGGAGATGTGAAGTACGAGGCCCTTTGTGATCTTGGAGCGAGTGTAAGCATCATACCGCTTGCACTTTGCAACAAGGTCGGGTTAGGAGAGCCAAAACCGGTCAAGATGACCCTCTACATGGCGGACCGTTCTATCACTCATCCGGTTGGAATTTTAGAAGACATCCCGGTACAACTAGGAGGATTCTATGTGCCAATTGACTTTGTCGTCTTGGACATTCCGGCGGATTATCCGGTTCCCATCATCTTAGGAAGACCTTTCCTAGCCACCTCCGGATGCCTAGTGGATTGCAAGAATGGGACTCTCTCCTTCAACATTTGAGAAGAGAACATCAAGTTCAAGTTGTCCACAATGATGAAAGGGCCAACCCTTGACGAGGATGTCTTCAACATAGTCGAGCAAGAGGAATCTAGAGAAGTTGTGAGCTCGATCTTGATCAAGGATCCCTTGGAGAAGGTTCTTACCTTAAGTATGATGGAGGAAGGTGTTGAGGAGGCTTGCAATGAAGAGATCAAAGCCTTGGAAGCATTAGAAGAGGAGCCAAGAGTTGGATTTGAAAGCCACGAAGAGGTGTTGAACAGCTGCAAGATCCACGGTCGAGATTTATGTTCCACGGCCGTCAAACTCTCTGGACAACTCCGGGAAGCAAGCTTGGCAAGAACCACGGCCGTGGAAGTTGAGCAGACCGTGGTTCCAACCGTGATTTTTCCTGGATCAGCTCTTGATGGTGATCAAGCTTCTAGGAGCCATGGAGAGTCTTTATTTGCTTTGGATTCATCTCATCCAACCTTATTTGGATTGTCTTCAACTGATAAAGGTCCTCCTAAACTTGAACTTAAACCCCTCCCCTCTCATTTGAAGTATGCTTTTCTTGGTGAAAATTCTTCATATCCGGTGATTGTTAATGCATGCTTAAGTGATGATGAACTTGCTAAGTTGTTGCATGAACTAAGATTGCATAGGAAAGCCATTGGTTATACTATTGATGATTTGGTTGGCATTAAGCCTTCTTTGTGCATGCATAAGATAATGATGGAAGATAATCATAAACCCTCTATATAACATCAAAGGAGATTGAATCCTATAATGAAAGAGGTAGTCAAAAAGGAAATCATTAAATTGCTAGATGCGGGGATAATCTACCCTATCTCGGATAGTAAGTGGGTTAGTCCCGTTCATGTAGTACCTAAGAAGGGTGGGATGACCGTAGTGACCAATGAGAACAATGAACTAATCCCGACTAGGACGGTTACGGGGTGGAGGATGTGTATTGATTATAGGAAGTTGAACATGGCATCTAGGAAAGATCACTTCCCTCTTCCTTTCATTGACCAAATGCTAGAAAGGTTAGCTCAACACTCTCATTTTTGCTATCTAGATGGCTATAGTGGATTTTCCAAATCCCTATTCACCCCGATGACCAAGAGAAAACCACATTTACATGTCCATGGGGAACTTTTGCATATAGGAGAATACCATTTGGGTTGTGTAACGCACCCGCCACCTTCCAAAGGTGTATGATGGCTATCTTTTCGGAATACATAGAAAATATCATGGAAGTGTTCATGGATGACTTCTCTGTTTATGGTTCTTCCTTTGATAATTGCTTGGCTAACTTGTCATTAGTATTGCAAAGATGTGAGGAGACAAATCTTGTCTTGAATTGGGAAAAATGCCACTTCATGGTAAGTGAAGGTATTGTGTTAGGACACTTGGTGTCTAACCGTGGCATTGAGGTTGATAGGGCCAAGATTGAAACAATAGAGAAGTTGCCACCACCTACCTCGGTGAAAGGGGTAAGGAGTTTCTTAGGGCATGCCGGTTTTTACCGGAGGTTTATTCAAGATTTCTCTAAAATCTCTAAGCCCCTCACTAACCTACTAATGAAGGATGTTGATTTTGTCTTTTCCAAAGATTGTCTTGAGGCCTTTTGTAGGTTGAAGAACGCCTTGATCTCCGCGCCTATCATGCAACCTCCGGATTGGAGTCTACCATTTGAGATCATGTGTGATGCAAGCGATGTAGCCGTTGGGGCCGTTTTAGGGCAAAGGAAAGATGGGCGCACTCATGCTATTTATTATGCTAGCAAGACGCTAGATGATGCCCAACTCAATTATGCCACCACCGAGAAGGAGTTGCTAGCGGTTGTGTATGCATTTGAGAAGTTCCGCTCATACCTTGTTGGAGCAAAGGTCATAGTTTATACGGATCATGCTGCTATCCGTTATCTACTTACAAAGAAGGATGTCAAACCAAGGTTGATTCGGTGGATCCTCCTTCTTCAAGAGTTTGATTTGGAAATACGGGACAAGAAGGGATCCGAGAACTCCGTGGCGGATCATCTTAGTAGACTCCCACCATTGGAACTTGAAAGAGATGACATCCCGATAGATGAATCATTCCGGGATGAGCAATTGCAAATGGTGGAGGAATGCTTGTTCCAAGTGTCTAGAGGAAGTGAGCCATGGTATGCCGACATCGTGAACTACTTAGTGTGTGAGGAAGTGCCTCCCGGATTGACATATGCACAAAGAAAGAAGTTCTTCAACGATGTGAGGCACTACTATTGGAGTGAACCACTTATATTCAAGAGAGGGCCGGATGGGATGTTTAGAAGATGCATACCGGAAGATGAAGTGGAGAGTGTGATCCGGCATTGTCACTCCTTACCATGTGGAGGTCATGCTAGCTCACACAAGACGTGTGCAAAGGTATTGCAATCCGGTTTTTATTGGCCTAACTTGTTTAGAGATGTGCAAGGTTTTGTAGCGGCATGTGATGCTTGCCAAAGGACGGGCAACATCTCAAGAAGGAATGAAATGCCCTTGAACAACATCCAAGAAGTCGAAATATTTGATGTGTGGGGTGTGGATTTCATGGGACCATTCCCTTCCTCATGTGGAAATCTCTACATCCTATTGGCGGTGGACTATGTGTCAAGATGGGTGGAGGCAATCGCCTCTCCTACAAATGATGCCAAGGTGGTGGTGCGGTTCTTCAACCGGGTGATCTTCCCTAGGTTTGGAACACCAAGGGTGATCATAAGTGATGGAGGGAAGCACTTCACAAATAGGAACTTTGGAGCACTTTTGGCCAAGTATGGGGTGACTCATAAGGTGGCAACACCTTACCATCCCCAAACTAGTGGCCAAGTGGAGATCTCCAACCGGGAGATAAAGGCCATTCTTGAGAAGACGGTGTCTAGAATAAGAAAGGATTGGGCTATGAAGCTCAATGACGCATTGTGGGCGTATAGGACCGCCTTCAAGACACCAGAACCACTCCTTACAAGTTAGTCTATGGCAAGTCTTGCCATCTTCCAGTGGAAATGGAGCATAGAGCTTATTGGGCCATTAAGTGGCTAAATTTTGACCTCAAGGAGGCGGGAGAGAAGAGGTTGCTCGATATAAACGCCCTTGAGGAGATCCGGTTGGAAGCTTATGAGAATGCCCGGATCTACAAGGAGAGGACCAAAAGATGGCATGACAAGCGCCTCATCCCGAAGGAGTTGAGTGAAGGCGACCTCGTCCTTCTCTTCAACTCAAGGTTGCGGCTCTTTCCCGGAAAGCTCAAATCAAGATGGACCGGGCCATATGTGGTAAAGAAGATCTATTCCCATGGAGCTATTGAGATAGGAGGGGAGCATTGTGGAAATTTCAAAGTGAATGGGCATCGTTTGAAGAAGTATATCCCGGGCGCTCCGGTGGACATGATTGCCCCACTTCACCTTGAATAGACGCCCCCGAGTTTGGTCAAGCTAATGACCTTAAAGAAGCGCTTGGTGGGAGGCAACCCATTGGTAACGTTTTCCTTTTTCATTTTGTTTTCGTTTTGTTTTAGATTTTTCTATCTTTTTGTGTGTTTTGTCTACCTTGTGTGTGCTAGAGCCTTAGTAGCATTGGAAGCCTTGCTTGGCATGTGAATGATGATGATGAACCCCTCATCAACTATGGGTGGAGCGGACGCGGAACTTGGACGGCTAGCGGTGCCTAGCGCGGGTCCCGAAGCTTTGATGGATGCTTAGAGCTCTCTACCATTGTTGAATGGATCATCCACCATCAATTCACTTGAGAAATCCCAATACCGAAGCACACCATTTTACATTGTGAGAGCCTTCTTTCACTCTCTTTACTTCATTTACACATTGGGGACAATGTGTTTCTAAGTATGGGGTGGGGTTCGCATGATCCTTTACATGATGAGCATCTAGGATAGTTTAATATTTGCACATGTCTTGCATTGTAGATACATATTTCGAAAATCCCATAAAAATCAGAAAATTTAAAAAATTTTGTGCTCTCTAGGCTTGGATATGATCCTAATGATGAATCTTGTCTTGTGGATTGGCTATGGATGGCCTTGTGTGTTGAATTGATAAATGCATATGTGGACTTCAACTACTTCTCTTAAATTTTATGAATGATTTGTGATCATGATGTTTCCCTAGAATGGATTGAGTATTGAAAGTCGAAATTACATGATAGTTCTTGCATACCATCTAGGAATGAATGAGGCATTTCATCTTTCTCTACTTCTCATCTTGATCATGATTGCTTGAGCACCTCAATTGATATAAAATTGACCTCTTTTAACCCATCCGGGAATAGGAGCATGCTAGTGTGTTGAAGTGTGTGAAAAGCAAGTGTGGGGTGAAGTTGTTGATGAAAGGAATGTCATGAATGAAATGCTGAAATTATTGTGGAAGTGTAGCCAAAAATATAGGTTTGGGGGCGTTGGTTTAAATGACAAGTAACTCGGTACACTTCACATAATCGGGTGTTGGTGCCTTGCCAAAGTCAAATAAACCAATAGCCCTAACGAGTTTTGGTATGTGTGCCCGGTGTGGATGCACCTCGAAAAAATAGAAAAAGCCCGAGGATTGCTAATCACCAAGGTTTCGGCTATTGTACACCAATGCCATTATCTCAAAAATAAGTCAAAGAAAAAGAAAAGAAAAGAAAGATAGGGAAAAATATACACTTGAGGGAAGTTGATCGAGGACAAGGATGTGGAGTTAGTTCCATTCCCGGATTAGTATCACATAACCTAGAAAATTCCCCACCTAATCACAACGTTTCTTGGCCTTTTATGTCACAAGACCTTATGACCTACTTGCATGTTTGTAAGACTTAGTAATCTGGATTGGATATACTCTTGATCTTCTTGACCTCTTCATCCTTACATCTCATGCATGCTTTTAAGTTAAGTGCAATTGTCTTTCCATGCCTTCATTTGTTTGATACATAATTTCTTGTCCGATTGCCATTGAACATGACTATGAAGGTGATCCAATAATAGAAGCACAAACCCAAAAAGATTTTGCCATTTTTCTGCATACATAAATCATGTCATCTCTTAGTCTATAGTTGGGAATTTGCTCGGGGACGAGCAAACCTTAAGTATGGGGTATTTTGATAACACGATTTATGACTTAGTTTTAGGCAATCATTTAGGTAGATTTCTCACTCATTCATGCATGGTTTAGCACTAGTTCACGACGTTTGCATTCAATTCACGTACTTTGTCGAGATAGACGTCTACACGGGCTTGTGCGTTGCTTTGTAGGTATTTTGGGAGATTTAGGAGCTAAAACGATACGTTTGAGGATCGTTCATAAAGATGACACACCCTCGGACTCATTAGGATGCAAACATGGGCTAAGAAGGACTCATGGAACCTTGCCAACACAAGCCATGCACCAAATCATGACTTAACGAGCATAGGAGAAGTTTCTGGAGCAAATCACGGTCTAGACCAAGACCACGACCGTGGTTCTACCCGTGGATTTTGCCAGGTTCTTGTGACAGCTGTGCCACGACTCTCTTGGCCAGCTCATGCAAGTTTGTTATAAAAGTGGTCCTTCATTGGCTGTAAGAGGCATCTTGGAGCAGCTCTCCATTATCCATTACCCTCTAACAAAAATATTCTCTCAACAAGAAGTCTTTCTAGGAAGGAAAGTGTCAAAAAGGAAGAAGAAGAGCTCCATTGAAGAGGAAAGAAGAACACACACCATTACCACACCTTGATAGTTTTGTAGTGAAGAATCCCGGACTCTATTTCTAGAGTTGTATGAACCATTTGAACCTTCTTTAAGAAGGATTGTGAGTCACTCTAATTCTATTTTCAGCTTGGTTTTGTTTTAGTTCACTTGTTCATCTCTTTTCCTTCATTATCTTGCAAATGGATGCCATGATTTTGTGTTTGATTGTTTCGATTTCTATTATGAATGTTGTAGGCTAAATAGATGAGGTTCTAGGGTAAGGAAAGGATGGTTATGGCTAGGGTTATGATAGGACGGACTTAGATTTATCTTTGGATGACTTGTGTGCATAAACGTAGCCTCTGTTAGGAATCACGGGTGGTTCTTGTCAAACCACGGCCGTGGTTTAGGTAGAACAAACCGTGATTATCCCTGGTTCGGTGGATCTAGTCTTAGATTGTTAAAATGTTGAAATCCTAAGTGTTTGTTGAGTTAAATCTATCCTAGGGTGGCCTAGTGTTAGCAACTAAGTGATAGGAGAGACTTACCCGGTAATCCTTACTCTTAGATTCAAAAGATAACAAACCTTAGGTAGTGGTGAGCCTAATAAGCCGCCATTGGATTAAGTGTGCTGGATGGTAGCTTAGGACTAACCCTTCCGAGACTTACCCGGTGAGGATAGGTTGGATCTTTAGATAACAATCCGGTTTGAGTAGAATTCCGTCCCTTAGGTTCTTAGAGACTTACCCGGTGATGAGACCTCGGGAATGGACTAGCGGACCATGAGACCTACCCGGTGATTGATCCCAATTTAGAAACACTTAATCCCAACATAGTTAATCCAAGGAACGAATAGATAGCTTGAGTCCTATGCCATAACCGGAACTTCCAACCCCTAGAATTCGTCTTTTCTTTCTTTGATCTATATCTCTTGTTTGGCTCGTTTATTTGTGTTGATCCATAGTTTAGTTGATTGTTTACTTTGCATGAATTGTGATCTTTGATTGATCACCAAAAAAACCAACCAAAAACATTTGAGATTTTCACTTCTTTATTTCTTCCTCTTTTCTTAACATAGATCTTCACTAGACTTAATCATAAATTGAATCAATTTCACCTTAGTCTTTGTGTTCGACCTCGGAATACTATCCCTACTACGAACGACCCGTACACTGCGGGTTCGCTAGGAGTTAGGAGAAATATAACGAGTATAAATTTAAAACCCAATTGCGCATCACACGATCTTAGCGTAACACCTTCCACATATTTTCTTTGACATGGAGTGACTAATTTCTTGCACAAGCACCACATTGCCTTCAATGATCCTTTCCGGAATAAAACTACTTTGATAGGGACTAGTCACTATTTCCATGATGGGTTGGAGTCTTGAGACCATGCGCCTTTATAATAAGCTTATAAGTCACATTACAAAGCTCAAGTTTGAATTTTGACATATGCTTAGGATTGGTACATTTGGAAATGAGTGCAAGTATCGTATCGTTGAGGTTGGCATAGAAGACGTAGTAGAAAAATCATTGGCATACCTGAGAATAGATTCATTCCAAAGTGTTTTGGATTCAATATTCATCAAAAACCTAGCATGCTTTCGTGATTACATGTTCAGACTTGTTATGCCCCTATTCTACGTAAAGTTAGATCCACTAAAACCCATATCAATTGATTAGGAATCAACCATCCTTTTTCGAAGACGTTAGAATCTTCAAAAAGAATCGACACCCTTCCTCCCCATTCATTTGAATCTAAAACACAAATGCAGTCACCTCCGACAAGCACAAACCCTTGACAACTATCAATTGCGTGTAGGAGCTTAGTACAACCATTCTTGTGACTAGCAAAAGTAGGTGGATTATACACATCAAACATGTCCACTTATACTTGATCAATGGTAGTCGTGACATTAATGAAATTAACTTCCTTTTGTTTGAAAACAACATCATGAGTGACATTATTCCAGAAGACCTTTATTCCACCCTCAAAACCCACAATTTTCATCCTCAAAAAATTAGTGAAAAAGCCTTTGACATAGACAATCAAAGACCCTACTTTTCAGCTCACGTAGCCTTAATTCGGCAATTTGACATTTATAGGAAATCTCTTTAAGAACTTAGAAATCTAGAAAAGACCAAGACAAACCTTCGCTCCTGTCCCATCAGTTAGAAAAGGTACAAAGACTGGAACTTTCTACGATAATTAAAAACTCGAGGCAATGATAAAGTGCTACTCTCGAAACAAGTTCTTTTCAATATATCCAATAAATTATCCTTCTCTTGTGGCCATCGATTTTTTTTAATCTAAACCAATTATAAACACCACTTCTTTCGAAGATAAATAAAAGGTGGAAACGAAGTAATTTGAAAAGAAACAATATCACAATCTCAATTCATAAACATATATGCAATAATAAATCAAACAATTATAGGGATCATACAATCCTCAGATCAAGAAGAATCAGTAAGATATAATAAAAGAGAAGACTTTCATAAATATCAAAGCAAAAAAGTACTTCCAAAACAAAAGAAAGGTAAATCTAACTATATTGTGTTGCGGCACGGACTTGGAACCTTGGAACCCTGAAAAACGTCCACCCTAAGGTGGGATGCGGTACACCTCTAATCTGACTAGAAAGGTCTATTCATAATGATTGGAACAAATCCTAGGGTGGAAATAAGAAGCTCATCCCATAAACATAATATAAGATATAATATAATCTGATTTCCACAAAATAGCGACGGCGAGACGGCATGCATGCCGCCGTATGGGCTTTGTTTCAACTTTTGACAACTTTTTGACAGTTTAGTAAAACTGAATTTCCCGCTGCTCAAGTTGAAACCACAAGACTCATGAATACTACTTTCGAAGACCTTTCGAAGATATACAACTTTGCGCTTTACATCATTGTTCAAATCCAAAGGAAATATGGTCGAAAATGGAGATCTCATAGAGGTCATCATAAATTGGTATTCAACATCAATGATCTTCACAAGGTTCTTTAATTCTTCTTTCTCCAACATAAATCTACCTTGGAACTTCGATCCTCAATCAATATAGATGTCTTATATGATGTTCTTGACCGCAGGGAGGATTGAAATCCGACCTTATGCATTCTTTCATCGTTCTTGCACATTTATGGTCTCGAACGCCTACAATATGAAAAAACCAAAGTAGACACCACAATATGCAATAGGAAGGATTTATGTTCTATATAACCGCAAACAAAACCAAAGGAGATATGAAGTGCATGCATATTATGACTCAAAAGACGTATGTTTTGGACTTATCAATACCATCTATCTTTGTTTCAAATAGAGCAAGAAAATCCACTCCATGGCGAATTACCATACAGTCTAGGGATTTGTGGAATCGCCTATTCTCCGCACCCCTACAATACTAGAAGATCGCACTCATTGGGAGCAATGAGTATCATCGGAACCAATTTCCAATTGATTGGACTTATCTTGGGGATTACCGGCCATCATAATATCGCGAGGGTCTAGTGGGATAGCAATAGGGCCGGGGGTATAATAGTTATTCCGCGGCCATGCTAGAAGCATCATCGCCATGATGAGAGGAATGAGTATAAGACATGGATGATAAATCATTGGGCAAAACAACCACCGGCACAAACTCTTGTGAAAAAAACCCTAATATCATTTTTTTTACGTATCATATTGCATGGTTATGGGCCCAGGGTTTGTATTTCTTTTTTTGTGTTGTCAAGCTTAAGACCCTAGGAGAGTGAGCCGCTCTCTTGGCTCTTTTGTGTTGCTTTGGGGATATGGTAGAATTTTCTTTATTGACAACCGTTTTTTGGATTGATTGGAAATGATGACTAAATAATGTTGACCATTACTTCCTTGTGTAATTCAGCCGTAACCGCTAGTACAAGTAATTGCTCTGATGCTTGAGAGGATCCGGTGTTGCTTTAGTTGTCCCCTCCACAGGTCCGTCTTCGCTAGTATCGAGCAACTCAAATCTGTTTGTCCATATCACAATATGGGTCAAAGTCATCTACAACAAATGTTTTTCCTTTGTCATGCACTTCAGAGCCCTTATATTGCTCAACATGTGTGCATCTACCAATCAAATATTCGTACAACCCACAAAGATGACATATTAAGTTTTGACTCCCGATGAATGCCAAATGTAACACCATATAGCTTTTATAATCATGCATTTTCATATCAATATTACTTGTTTATGCTTCGTTGTAGTATCAAAGCTCCCCTTTCCATCTTTCGGTGTCTTCTTCAGTTTATTGTGTTTGCATTCAACGCCATTTATGGAGTATAATGGTATCAAAATATCAAAACAAAAAGATTCAATTTTCCCTGGATTCAGAGAATACATGGAAACATTAAGATCGACTGAAGATTGAAGATGCCAAGTGAAAATTGTTGGAGTTGGATGCCATTTTATGACAACCTTTGAGAGATTCTAGATTTTGACCATCTTTCCTTTGAAATTGGACAATCATTCCAACTTTAAAGTTGTAGATCTTTGAAAGAGATTTGAAATTAGTACACATGGGTCACGTAGTTCAACCAGATTAGTGGAAAAGTCAGTTTTACTGAATTGTCGAAAACGTTATCAAACAACGCTGCTAGACGGCTTCCTAAGCTGTATCCATGCCGTTTGGGGCCATCTGGAAACCTTCTGGAGCTACGAATTTTGCTAATTTAATTTCCATACGGGATGCCAAACGGCTTATAGGCTATCTCGATGCCGTTTTGCTTGTGTTAATGATCCCAATCACATCTTTTTAATCTTAGCTTTGGAAAGTTAATATTAATATATTTTTAGATCCGATTTTTACTCTATTAAAACACATATATCATCCCTAGTTTGAATCATTTTTCCGTTATTTCCTCACATCCTCTCATCCCGCAACCATCAAATAGTTCTATAATAAATTTCAATTATCCGCTTGAAGGTTCGCTTCGTTGTGCTGGAACTGAACATTGTGAGTTTGTTTATACAGTTTCTATATTCAATAAATATTGTTTTACATTCAATCATGCCCGGATATTCTATCTCTTGATCTAAGAATAAGTTGTTCCCTTTAATGATTTGATTTATTATAACATATATGTTTATGAATTGAGATTGTAATATCGCTTCTTTTCAAAGTACTTCATTCTCACTTTTTATTTACCTTAGAAAGAAATGGTGTTTATAATTTGTTTAGATAAAACAATCAAAGGGCCACAAGCGAATGACGTTTTATTGGATTTATTGAAAAGAATTTGGTCTTGAGAGTAACAAAGTATCATTGCTTTGAGGATTTCTAAATATCGTAGAAAATTCTGATCTTTGTAGATTTTTTAACTAAAGGGCCACATGCAAAGGTTTCTCTTGGTCTTGTCCAAATTTCTGAGTTCTTAACGGGTTTTCCTATACTTTATGAACGACCGGATTGAAGACTATGTGAGTTGGAAAGCACGGTCTTTGTTTGTCTATGTCAAAGTCGATTTTAGATGATTACCTACTTTGTTCACATATCAATGTTCATGAATCTCATATATGAAATATTACTTTAGTTCATTATAGTGAGGATTATGTTTCCTTAGATCACTTCCCCCCATTATTTGCCTACAATAAACATTGATTTCCCTTATTTCCCCTATTATCCTACTTAATAGACATATTTTCCTCTTCCCTTTCCTTTTTTTCATCCTTTAACTTAGCATAATTGTCTATTAATTACATCCCAAACATACGTGGTCTCTATGACTTCGATACCCGAATATACTATATCCGATCTCGTATCCTTGTAGGTGAGGTTGTTGTAAACTATTTGGTTTAAAACTTTCACATCAACCCCCATACTCAACATGAAATTTAGACTCTCCCACCAAACCA
This sequence comes from Fagopyrum esculentum, assembly GCA_033239045.1. NCBI lineage: Eukaryota > Viridiplantae > Streptophyta > Magnoliopsida > Caryophyllales > Polygonaceae > Fagopyrum > Fagopyrum esculentum. The sequence continues at coordinate 121,890,921 of BSUD01000004.1, forward strand.
ATGCCAATGAGGGGTTTATCAAGCTCAATCTCGAAACAAACTCTAACAAACTTTTCTTTAGTTGCATAGAGATTGTTAAGATCAACTTTGAACGATGTATCAAGAGCCGAAGCAAGGCCGTACAAAACAACTTTATCATAGAGTTGCATTGGAAGATCATAGAGCCTAGTCCATGCAAAAAGAGTACGTAAGTTATCACTATATGGGTTGAACTCTGTTGTCCATGGACGCACCGTGATATATAGTGGGAAAATATCTCCCATGGGCCCTCAGTGAGGACTATAAGAAAGTCATCTTCTTTATCAAAGCGCACAACACAATAACCATTAAGGAGGTCAAGAAGGGTCATCATCCTTGTTGGTCACTATATATAGTTGATAGATTCGGCGTTCCAAGAACATAAAAGCATCATTACGCTCCAAAACCTTGATTATCACAACCGTTTTTCCATTTTTCTAATAGCGTAGCAACAATGTCATGATCTATTTCAGCAATATCAAGACCTTTGCAGCCTTCTGGATAGGATATTCTCATACATCTTGACTCGATTAACATATCGCAACATAGTGGAGCAGCGTTGTGGGAGTTACCACCGACCGCCTCCGCGTAAGAATTGGGTTGGGCTTGTTAGGTGTTTTTTTTTGGGGGGGGGGGGGGTCGGG
>BSUD01000004.1:121891592-121939078 GCA_033239045.1 Fagopyrum esculentum
TTAAAACTTTCACATCAACCCCCATACTCAACATGAAATTTAGACTCTCCCACCAAACCAATGCCAATGAGGGGTTTATCAAGCTCAATCTCGAAACAAACTCTAACAAACTTTTCTTTAGTTGCATAGAGATTGTTAAGATCAACTTTGAACGATGTATCAAGAGCCGAAGCAAGGCCGTACAAAACAACTTTATCATAGAGTTGCATTGGAAGATCATAGAGCCTAGTCCATGCAAAAAGAGTACGTAAGTTATCACTATATGGGTTGAACTCTGTTGTCCATGGACGCACCGTGATATATAGTGGGAAAATATCTCCCATGGGCCCTCAGTGAGGACTATAAGAAAGTCATCTTCTTTATCAAAGCGCACAACACAATAACCATTAAGGAGGTCAAGAAGGGTCATCATCCTTGTTGGTCACTATATATAGTTGATAGATTCGGCGTTCCAAGAACATAAAAGCATCATTACGCTCCAAAACCTTGATTATCACAACCGTTTTTCCATTTTTCTAATAGCGTAGCAACAATGTCATGATCTATTTCAGCAATATCAAGACCTTTGCAGCCTTCTGGATAGGATATTCTCATACATCTTGACTCGATTAACATATCGCAACATAGTGGAGCAGCGTTGTGGGAGTTACCACCGACCGCCTCCGCGTAAGAATTGGGTTGGGCTTGTTAGGTGTTTTTTTTTGGTGGGGGGGGGGGTCGGGGTGGTTGAGGATGGGGCTTCGTTGAGGGGTTCATCAAAAGAGAGCATTTTCGCATATATAGGGGGTGCATGTAGCACAATTAGGAGGAATTTTTAACCGAAATTTATTTAAAATAATGATAAAAGCAGTATAGAATCCAAAACACCACAACAATGCATATCAAATATCCACTGAATAATCATATCTGTATATCATATACATCATGTTATGAATGAAACAACTCTGCGCAGCTCTCGCATATATCTTGTAGAGTATGAAAAATATCAATCATGTAGTTCTCACATATTGCACTTAACACATTGAAAAACATATAAAATAAAATAAAGTTTGTGTACATCTCTCACATCTTAGAACATACAAACAACAATCTATCATATTACATGAGTTAGGACATATTATCATAAGGATACATATCATTATCAACATCATATATTATCTTGCAAAGTCGGGCTCTTCAGATCCTAGTACAAGAGAAATTAGCAAGATGTGAACTTACTAAATTTTAGCTTTTATTTATCGAAGAAAATATAACCGATTGGCCGATTGGCTAGGGTAAGGTCGGCCGACTTCCACAATATTGTATGTGAAACTCTCGAATGAAAATTGGATAAATAAACTAATGATTGAACAACCTTGTTTATAGGGAGAATTTCTAACATTACCCTCCTAGGGTTTGAGTTTAATTCTACTGAACCTTATCTCTAAGAAATAATATAATAAAAACGCTAAATCTAATCTTCCGACAAACAATATATTTTGAGGAAAGATAGAATTTACATAAAGAAAGAAAAGATCTTTCAATAAACTAATGACTCTCTTTCAAAATTACATGTTTGTTCTTGCTTTTACATAAATGAATGTGATTGAGACATATCTTTGTTGAGCTTATTGTTCTCTTCATACATTTGATCATGATTTCTATCTTGTTATCTATCCCCTTTTGGATTTATTGATCTTCCTTTGTATCTCCACAAAAAACATCTCTAGCCATCTTTAGCCTCCCTTGACCCAGCTCATCCAAGATTAGGAGGTGACACCATGTATTTAAAGAAGAAAGTAAGAAATAAGTATGGGGTTGTGTGTTTGAAAGTATAAGAGGTATTAAGTGTTATCATTATAATTTGTTTCCTTGTGGTGTTGTGCATAAAAGAAAATAAGAAATTGTTATATTGTATTTACATTTATGCACCACATGTACCTTATTTTAGAAAAGGGATTTGATTTTGTAAAGCACAAAGTGATTAATGGTATAATGTAATGAATGTTTATGAGTTCCAATGTGAATAAATGAGACTATTTCAAGAGAGACTTGATGAATCAATCAAAAGGATTGATCAATGAGACTGAAGACAACCAATCGACTCAACTGGATGCAGAAATTAAGACAATTGCGAGCTTTGAGATGTCTTAGTTCTAAGATATTTAGCACCACAAAGCCAAAATAATTCCTCACCTTTTCTCATTTACCCCTGGCCAAGTTACAACCCTATACAAGACATTTTGATATATATTGTAATTTCAGGACAACAAGTGGTGGAGATTGAGAATGTTTTGGTAGCTTATGGTTAATGATAATTGCATATGTGTTAAGTGTGAGTATCATTATATATGTCTAAACACATGCGAGAGATATACATATTCCCTTGAGTGCTCATGGAATTTATAAGCTTTGACTTATACCTATTACTATGATATGTATGATATGATTGTCTTGGTTTGAGAACATGATCTTATTACTTGAGACATGTATACGAGTCTTTCACATAGAAATATATATGAATCTTAATCAAGGACAATTAAAGTTCAAGTATGGGGATACTTGATTACATCCATTTTAGCGTCTTTTTCCACCATCATTCTTACCTATCATTTGAGCATTTGGTATAGATTTGCATTGCATTTGAAAGGTTATCTCCCCTTTTGTGTTTTTGAGATCAACTTGTGCGTCTATGATAATGTAGATATTATAGTCCGCCTTGAAGCTAAATGGAATTATTCTAGGAAGAATGCTTGTTACATACTAAGGATCATTATTCGATCAAGGAAGTCTAAGTCAAAACTAAAATGATCGGTATTCAAAAGTGAAGAAATGAAGATCGCATGAGAAAGACTTGGCAAGTCGATTGATTTAGCCTAATAAGTCGGCCGATTCGGACTTTCATGTGACCTACAAAGTAATAAAGCTTCAAAAACAATACTCGTGGATTTTCTAGTTCCTAATACGACGAGAAATCCAATTTTACTAAATTGTTGAAATGTTATCAAATGTTGTCTTCATGAGAAAACCGACATACCTGGACCCACAAATCGGACGATCTGCTCCCAATTTCTAATTATTGACCTACTCTTCGAGATAACGTGTTTTGTACAAATCGACCATTTTATGAAGATCGGCTAATTGCCCTCTAAAGATCGGATGACTTATCTTGCTTCAATTCTGTCTTAGTTGATCTATCTTCGCCCCCCCCCCCCTAATTATATCTCTTTTTGTTTTGGGCGATATCTTAGTCCGCTCACTTTATCTTTTATCCTTAGAGATGGGGTTTAGTAGGATTTCCCTCTTACCTTAGGAAGATTAGGTTAGATATACTCCCTATAAATAAGGTTATTCAACCATTAATTGAAGGATCGAATTTTCAAGTCTAGTTTTACGTTCAAGTTAAGAAGCATTTCAATAGCGTAGGATAAGACTGGACCGATCGGATCTAACTTTACTTGAGATCGGCCAATCGGTCAAGAAAAGTCGGCCGATATGTCTATTATATGGTCCGACTTGTCTCATTTTCTACAAAATTTAATAAAGGAGGGATTTTGTAAGTATATCTTACCACATTCTTGTTATTTTTAGGGTATGGAGAGTCCGACTTACATTAATAATTATGTGATGTTCATGATTGTCAATATCCTATGCCTTAATTCATGTGTTATAGTCTTATAGGGCTTTTATGCAAATGCGAGAGGCGAGCATGAAATTGTTTTTATAATATTTGATATTTCAAGTGTTGATTGCAAAATGCGAGAGATGAGTTATCAATACCTTTCATATTCTATAAAACAAAAGAGTCGAGCAGAATTGTCTCCTTAATAATATGATTATGGAATGCTTCATTGCAAAATTGAGTTTCTATTATACATTATTGTGGTGCTACAAATTTTGGGATATATTTAATAATCGTCTACATTAATGTTTCGTACCCAGAAATTCGCGATTGATTATAAATTGAGTTTCTATTATGTCTTTGTTGGTTATGCTTGATATTGGCCGATTTGGCTTTGACAGTCATCCAATCGGGGTTATTTTGTTTATGATTGGTTTTGTAATTAATGACTCAAATCATTACGTCATTCTCTCTTACTTCAATCTTGACCCTTTGACTACAATTGAATCTTGTATCTGTTTGCAAGACTCAAGGCTCATGTTTTAGCCCTCATCATGTACATGCAAATAAATATTTTACTAGAAAGCTCGTGATCATGCCATTTTCATTATATAGAAATTGTCTATTTGTTCCGAATCATGTTAGTTGCATACTTCTTTTAGTGTTGTTGTGTTGCTTAGTAAGCCATTTAAGCATAGTGTGACAGTATTTTATATGCTAACAGTTTTATACTTATCCATTTTTAGTTTGTTTTAGGAAGGGACACTAACAAGATACATATGAAGGATAATGATTTGACCAATGATAGTGTTTGCATTTGAGTCAGTTTGTATTTAATGAGTTTTAGTTATACAAGACGGTGTTTTGAATAATGTAAAATTTTCACAAATTTTAAATAAAGTAATTTTGAATTGTTTTAAAACATAGTCATTTTTAACGTTCTAATTATAATTTGTCTTAATTAAATTTGGTGGAACTTATAGAGATGTCCTTAGCCACTTAACCAACCCGAATATGATTATCTTGGTGTTACAACGATATATTAAGACTTTTTTTTAATATCTTAAATATAGTTTTAACTAAGTTTTATTAACTATACTAATTTGGACAATGTTTGACATCATATATAATATTTACCATCCGAGCTTAGAATACTAACTTCAACTAATGTTATGGGGTTTATAAAGTTAAAATTACCACTTTTTATTATATAAGTAATTTTAATAGAATTTTGTTAAATATTTCCTTGAAAAATAATATTTAAAATAACTAAATAATACAAAATGCAATATTTATTCTAGAAAATCTTTTATAATACTTTTGTTTTTAAATAATAGCTATTATTTTTTTATAAATAAAAACATTTTATAAAACTTTTTCCATCAAACTGAACCACATATATTGCTTTCGGTCTATACTTCACCTGTATTCGTTGAAGTACATATAATTTTTTATTTAATTTCATAAACCTTAACTAATTATTTTATCTTTAAAATTTATCCATCAATTAACTAAGTATGTTTTAATTAGTTTTATATTAAATAAAAGAATCATGTTTCCAATAACAATTTTTTTTAATAAAATATATCACTAAAAGTGAGAAAATAAGACTTCAATTCGAGAAAATATATTTAAAAGATGAATTTATTTTAAAAGTAGTTTAATGTTGATTTTGTAAAAGTTTTTTTTAATGATTTCTATCGAAAAAGACAAGTGTAAATCTCTCCGGATACATGCATAAAAATGTCAAGACAAGCAAACAATTGAAAATTAAACTAAAAAATTAAGTTTGGAAATCAAATATTATTTTGAATTTTGATGTGGTCTTTTTTTTGTTTGTTTTTGCATAAAGATTCGTATAACAAATCCTTCCTATATGAGCTCACACAATAGAAGGCAGTCCGAGGTTGGATCAACAGTGTCACTCCCTCCCGCCAATAATACCGCACCGCATGCAACCGAACTCCCACAAATCACCCTACCAAATCACACCATCATCCCCTTCATCTCTTCCTTTCTATTCTGTTTTGGATTCAACCCAATTCTCACATTTTAATTTCTCTCCAACCGGAAATGGCGCTCCAGCTTCGTATCTCCGCCCCAACGCCGCCGTTATACACCCGCAGAGCCAACACACTGCCACCACGATCCCGTCATTCCTACAATCAAAACCCTACTATCCGATTATGTCCAATTCGGGCTGTTTCGGGTGGAGGAGGAGCCGGCGACACTTACCTAGACATGTGGAAGAGGGCGGTGGAGCGTGAGAATATGGAGAAGCGCTTCCGGCGAGTCCTCGACAACTCCCCCTCCAATGGCTTTCATGATAACGACACTAATCGCCAGCCTGGCACCTCCGACGAGGAGAAGGAGGAGATCGACACTGAGATCGAGCGCAAGACCACAGAGTTCAACAAGATTCTCGAAGTTCCCGCCGAGAAGCGAGATCGAGTTCAGCGTTTGCAAGTCATCGACCGTGCTGCTGCTGCCATCGCCGCTGCCCGCTCCATTCTTGCTCAAAACCCTCCTACGCCCCTCGATGTCGATCCCGCCTCTCCTGATATCCCCGAAATTGAAGGTAATTTTGACTTCTTCATCTTCCTTAATTTCTGGCAGATATGATGAACCGATAAAATTGGGATGAATTTGTTAGTGTGAAAAAACAAATCCTGCATTTGGAATTGCATTCGATCTGGTTGTATTCATTATGCTGCATGATTGGTCTTGTAAAAAAATTTTAATGTTAGTGTGAAAAAACAAATCCTTCACATTTTCCTTGTTATTGATGAATATAGTGTTCTAAGTTAATTTGGAATGAACTTGCTGATGAAATCTTGTAATTTCAAAATAATTTATAATTTGGGTAAACTGTGCAGACAAAGAGGGTGGTGGTGGCGGTGGTGGAGCCACGTATGAACGTCAGGTCAAACCTTCTGCATTGGGAACTCCCGGTCCTGATTTTTGGTCATGGATTCCACCTCAAGAGGATGATTTAACTATGGAGGACAGTGGGAATAGCCCTCTAATGGCTAGGAAACCCTCGACCAATCCTAATAGAATCAAACCAGTGTTGGAAAAAGATCGAACCAATGGTAGCCTCAGTATACCATTTGTGAGTAAGATGGCGTCTACTCTTCCACCCATACAGTCTTTGGAAGAAGTAACAACTGCTGATAGCATATCAATGGAAAACAGTATTCTAAGCGAGGAGCATACGGTTGAATCTTCAGAATATGCAGCAGAGGCAGCTCGTGCATTGGATAAAATGGATGAAAAGCAGCAGCAGCCTTGTCAGGGGAGAGAACTGGATGGATCGAGGTGGTGGAAGATAAGCGGGGTTGAAACACGTCCGGATGGTGTGGTTTGTAGGTGGACCATGACTAGAGGTGTCACTGCAGATGAGGGTGTCGAGTGGGAAGACAAGTATTGGGAGGCCTCTGATGAATCTGGTTTTAAGGAGCTTGGTTCCGAAAAGTCTGGACGTGATGCCCGTGGAAACGTATGGCATGAGTACTGGAGAGAAGCAATGTGGCAGGTAATATGTACATAACTTTCCTTGCAATGTTTAAGGGTGGCTTTATTTTGGTTTTTTAACCTTCATTGAGATTTGCAGGAAGCTGGCCTAATGCATATGGAGAAAACTGCTGACAAATGGGGAAAGAAAGGGGAGGAATGTGAATGGCAGGAGAAATGGTTTGAACATTATGATGCCTCTGGGAAGACGGATAAATGGGCTCATAAGTGGTGCAGCCTTGACCCAAATACGCAAGTTGAAGTCGGTCATGCTCATGTGTGGCACGAAAGGTATAAACCCGTAAATGAATAATAGACTACTTGTGAATGGCCTGGTCATAATACTTATATGTTACAGGTGGGGGGAGAAGTATGATGGTTTTGGAGGGAGTGAGAAGTATACAGACAAATGGGCTGAGCGGTTTGAAGGAGACGGGTGGTCCAAGTGGGGAGACAAATGGGACGAACACTTTGATCTGAATAGTCATGGTGTTAAGCAAGGCGAGACATGGTGGCAGGGTAAGCATGATGGAGAGCAGTGGAACCGGACTTGGGGCGAGCAGCATAATAACTCTGGATGGGTCCATAAGTATGGAAAGAGCAGTTGTGGTGAGCACTGGGATAACCATCAGTTTGAAGATACTTGGTACGAGAGATTCCCACACTATGGGTTTATGCACTGTCTAGAGAACACTGTCCAGTTGAGGGAAGTCAAGAGACCCTCCGAGATGGAGGAGGAATAACTTAGGCTTGTAAGTCTCGTGGTTCCCTTGCAACAGTTTTACTGCTGCAGTTGCTTAGGTTTGTGATAGAACTGGATGATTATTTTGTCATGGTTTTCTTGCTGAACTTGGTTTGCATTTTGACAGACTTTCTGCAGACCATAGCCAAGTGAAGCAGCAAGTCTTTTGTGCAGAAGTGAATCATGTTAAGTGTTAGGTGAGTTTTTTTTTAATCAGATTGTTTGCATTACACGCCCTTGTAGGTTGCAGGTAATCGAATGCATAAAAAGGGCGAGGTGTGAGCTGGTTTCGGAGTTAAAACAGGCTACCTAGCGATACTCGTATTCGGGTTTAAGTACCACAGTAGTAGTATGTGCATAGGAGAATTCTGTAGGCAGATTCTTAGCATTTGGAAGAAGTAATAATTTCCGATGTACTTGAAATTGCAATAAAAACACGTTCAGATGGCATTTGAAAACACGTTTAGATGGCATTTGATAATTGACTTGTGCATATCCGTTGTGAGAGTGTTGTGCCCGCTTTCTAGCTTTGATAATTATTTGGATTATGCTGCCAATTGGCACACTGTTGCTATTGTGCAATTGTTTTAAAGGTCTGCGACACGGTATAACTTTAAATTTTGGTAAGTAAATTTGTTTTAAAAAAAATCTATAAAACAATTTTATATCTCATAATGGTTTAAATTAATTAAGTGTATGTTATTATTAAATAATTATATTTTAAATAAACAATAAAAATAGTCTAATTTAAGCAATATATTCTAAATTTTCATCTCTTATATAATACTAGTTTAATCCCCGCACCTTGTGCGGGTTTTATTTAAAATATAAAGTATTTTACTGTTATTTTTATGTATTATGTACCGCATAATTATTCATAGTACATTTAGTTCTGGTTAAATTGACTTAAGAACATAAAATTTTATGTTTTAATATCATCAAGAACAATGTTTTTCTAATAATACAATATTTATTGAGAGTGATTTTGTTCCTATTAAATTGTTAATTTAATAATAAAAGATTTTTTGGCTTAATTTTTATTAAGAGTGTAAAAATATTTATTGAGAGTGATTTTGTTCCTATTAAATTATGGGAGTTCCATTTCAAAAATAATGCATACACAACGCGCCACGTCATCAACTTGTCCTCTGTTTTAGTATGTATATAATATATAAGAGTGTAAAAATAAATAAGTTAATACCAGTTATCAACTTATAAAAATGGTAAACTGAAATAAAAAGACTTCACCCAATACAAAATATTTCGAGCACAATTTAACGTCACACATAATTAGCGTTAGCTATACGTTTAGTAGTTTTGACGATGTATATTTAATGTCTTCCTTTTTTAACCAAAGTCCCACGAAATATATTTTTAAATATTTTTGGTCCTACTTCAAGTATTAATTTTCTATTTTCTTAACATCTTGATTCTCTATTACATTTTTAATTTTCAGAACCGGAATATTGAACTTATAATCCTTTATTTAATTTTAAAATTTCAAAATTATGGTTATAAATTATTTGAAAATTTATAGGAATTGGAGCTTGTTGGATGAATAGTTATAATTTATATAATATAAATGACTAAATTTCAGGGCTATTGTAATGAGGGAGATTTCAATGTTATTAAGGGCCCGTTTGGAAGCCCTAGGAATCATTCCCGGTAACGGAATGATTCCTAATCAATCAAAAAATACGTTTGGTTAGAGGTCTTTTAACACATGAAAGTAATTCTATCATTTCCATTTCCTTTCTTAACCCTTATCCGATTCTATTCCGTTTCCATTCCACCGCTCCAACCAAACGGGCACTAAGAGCCTAGATGAGCGACAAGGAGGTTTGAGAAGACTCTCAAGGGAAGCATTAGCCTTTGGTGAATGGACTAATTCAACTCATTTAGTTTTGTTTTTTGAAGGAAAGTGTCCGCTATATTAAATAAGATCAATTCCTTGCAGGAATCGGTCAAATCAAACAGTAATATCATCCAAAGATAAAAGACGGGCAGCTAAATGGGCGGTGGTGTTAGCCAAACGCCGCACATGCCTAAACGAGACAAGATCGAGATCGTGAAAGGAAGATAAAATGCGATTACAAATGTTGGCTATATAAGAGCGTAGATAGGGCGCTTTGTTGTGTTGTCCATCCTGGAGAAGTTGAACCAGTCCAAGAGAGTCAGATTCCACAACCAAAGGGTCAAAGATGCAATTCGTAGCAGACTCAATCGCAAACAGGAGAGCTAGTGATTCACCCATGGCAGGAGACATGGCCCCAGAAAATCGTTTGGACGTTGTCATAACAAGGGCGCCATTGGAGTCACGAAGTACTGCTCCAAATAAAATTGAGCCCTCGAGCACAGCCGCATCCGAGTTAAGCTTGAGAGTCCCATCCGGTGGTGGAGTCCAAGAAGAATCGGAATTGCAGCGGGCACTATGAGACAGGAAAGCCCGAGGGCAACGGATGTAGTCACAGACCAGACCACGAAACCGGGCACATAAGATCTCTTCAGAAAAAGGCTCATCATCATGGAAGGTCTTGTTACGTATAGTCCAAGCGATCCAGCAGTTTGTAAGGAAGTCACAAACTCCAGCGGAGCCTAATGCGGCATGGATATCTCCCACAACAGAAAGCGGGGTGGAACGTGATGAGGCCATGAATGCTTGGAGCGAGGGGGAGTTAAGCCAAACCAATGATGAGGCGTTGCACAAGATCAAAGCATGCCAGATTGTTTCATCCTCAATATGGCAGCGAGTGCAGATTAGACGTCAGAAATGTGTTTGTTGTAAAGTACCTTGTTGACGCCTCAGTTAGACATCTCCCTAGATTGTCCTCGGACCATAATCCGCTTTTTCTCTCTTTTGAGAGAGCGGGAGCAAGCGCGAACAGTAAAAGACCTTTTCGTTTCCAAGCAGTCTAGTTCTCGCACCCTGATTTCTCCCATCTTATTGAAGAGAAATGGGGTGCGCTTGTTTTACTTCCGGGAGCATTGCTTTGACTTCAGAAAGAGCTCAAAAAATGGAACAAGGAACGCTTTGGTAACATCAACATAAGGAAGGAGGCCCTTCTGCATATGTTGGAAGAGATTAGGTTGGAATTGGATGTTACAGTGTCAGATAGTGCGATATAGAGGAAGAGCGAGATGCAACTGCATCTTGAGAGTGTACTGGAGCAAAAAGAGATGCATCGGCATCAGAAGTTGTGCCAAGATTGGATTGCCAATGGAGACCACCCACCTATTTCACCTATCTAGTGTTGTTCGCAGGCAACACAATAGAGTAGATGCTCTGAGAATGGAGGATGGTTCGTGGTGCCTTGAGAAGGCTGCCCTGGAGGAACCTGCATCAGATTATTTCCGAAACAATTATAGTCCTCAAGATCTCCCTGCACTTGGGTGTATCCCGATGGGTGAATTCCCTGGCTGGCGCAAAATTAAATGGTGAAACTCAGTCGAGCATGTGTTGAACAAGAGATATGGGAAACAATCAAAGGTATAGGTTCCCTAAAAGCCCTTGAGTTTGATGGCTATCAACCTATTTTCAACAAGAAGTTATGGCCTGTTATGGGCAATTCCTTGATACGCTTTGTGAAGGATTTTTTTGAGGACGGATCTCTCCCTGCGATAGCTAATGAAATTCTCATTGTCCTCATTGGGAAAGTGTCAAAACCGGAAATCATCAGCCACTTCCGACCCATTAGCTTGTGCAATGTATGCTATAAAGTGATTAGAAAGATTCATGCCAATAGGTTAAAAGATGTGATGGATCATCTAATATCTCCTATGTAGTCGAGTTTTATACCAGGATGGATGATATCGGATAATATTATTATTGTTCAAGAAGCCTTACACTCTATGAAACAAAAGAAGGGTCGTAAAGGGGAGATGATTTTGAAGCTAGATTTGGAGAAGGCTTACGATAGGCTACGATGGGAGTTTGTCGTTGAAACACTCCAAGTTGTTGGGTTGATGCAGTCTTGGACCTCGTGGATCTTTACATGTTTTTCTATAGCCTCAATGAGTGTTATCTGGAATGGTGAGAGAACAAGTGAGTTTCCGATGACGAGGGGACTTCGTTAGGGCGATCCTCTATCCCCTTGCTTGTTTGCGTTGTGCTTAGAGAGACTGGGCACCTGATCGACAGTGCGGTGGGGGAAGGAAGTTGGAAACCGATTCAGTTGTCCAGACTCCAGAGGAGGCCATATGATCTCGCATCTCATGTTTGCTGATGATATCTTATTATTTGTAGAAGCTTCGGTTTCTCAAGTTTTGGTTATCAAGAAAATCCTGCAGATTTTTGTGGGGCGTCGGGACAAAAAATTAGTCTTGCAAAATCACGGATCTATGTCTCCATAAATGTACAGGGGAGAATGGAAGCGGAACTGAGTGGGTTGTGTGGGTTTCCATCTACCCGTAATCATTGGGAATTCCGTTGTTTCATGATAGGGTGTCGCGAGCTACCTTCAGTCCATTGTTGGATAAAATTATGAGGAGACTTGCAGGCTGGAAAACATAGTCTCTTAACCTTGCAGGGAGGAATGTTTTGGTGAAGGCGGTCCTGATTGCCCTACCTATTTACTATATGAACACTATCCTCTTACCTTCAAGTATTACAAAGGAATTGGACAAGAGGTGCATAAATTTGCTATGGGGTAGTACTCCAAGAAATAGGAAAATACACTTGCTGAGTTGGGAAAAGTGTGTCAAAAACGAAGCGCAGGGGGCTTGGGGATCTGGAAGGCGGAAGATGCAAACCTAGCTATGCTAAGAAAGCTTGGGTGGTGCTTGTTTATGTAGAGGGACCAGCTCTGGGTAAGGATTCTTATCCAGAAATACATATGTCAGGTTGATGCTTGGCCTAGAGAAATCCTTTGTCGAGGTGACTGCTCCTTTATTTGGAGGGTATTGGTGTATGCGTATAATAGGGCAGTGGTACCTAATCTTGGATGGAGCATAAAAAATGGTAAAATTTCTCTTTTCTAAATGGTTCAATTCGACGAGTATAGAGAGTTTCAGTCTGGGTCCCTTGACGGATAAGGATAGAGGTCTATGAGTAAGAGAACTATGGCTAGAATCGGAAATTTGGAACTGGGAGTATCTTATAAACAACCTAAATAGCTCGGGTCATTTGAAGCTCATTGTTATCAAGTTACTGGATCTGACCCATGAAGAAGACTCAGTTAGGTGGACTTGTTCGACGAATGGTTTGTTTTCAGTCACTTCGGCCTGCGAGTATATCATCCAAGGGAGAGGAAGGTTTCAAGTGCGGGAAAGCTTGTTTACGTATATTTGGCTGCTTCAAGTTTTAGAGAAGACTCGGTTTTTTATGTGGCTTTTGCCTTGGGGTGCACCGTTAACTAATGTGGAGAGATATAGGAGGCATATGGCAGAAAGTTTAGCATGCTATTGTTGCTTTGGGATAGAGGAATTGTTGCTTCATGTCTTTAGAGATTGTCCAAATGTAAGTCAGCTATGACATCAGCGGGTACCTAGGCAATCTACATCCCATTTTTTTTAGCCTGAACTGGGATGAATGGTTCTTTTTGAATGTGAGCATGTGCAACTAGAAATCGGAGGAGGACAACTAGAGTGATAGGTTTGCGTGTACCTTGTGGTGGCTATGAAAAATGCATGGATTTTTTCAAAGGAAAGAGCTTGTCTTTGACAAACGGAGCTATCTAGAGGAGAGATTTACTGAGTCAATGAGTTGATGCCTAATAAGGAGACCCTGGTGAGATGACGCAAACCATATATTGGTTGGGTCAAGGTGAATTCGGATGGAGCATCGAGAGGGCAAGAAGGCATGGCAACAACTGCTTCTCTAATCAGGATTGATCAAGGGGAATGGATTAAGGGGATTGTAGTAAAATCTGGGTTGTGTTTCGGCCCCAACTGCTGCGTTGTGGGTTTTTTTTTATGGTTTGGAGATAGTTTGGAATAGTGGGGCTCGTCTGGTCTGCATGAAAGTGAACTCAAAGATGGTGCTGGATTTTATGAATGAAGGGGTTTGTGCGTCTCACCCGATATCTAGGCTGATAATTCGTTGTCAAGGCCTCATTACCCGAGATTGGCTTGTAAATTTCGGCCATGTGTTTTGAGAAGGGAATAGAGCACCATATGCGCTTGCTAACTTTGCTTTCTCTTGATATAGAAGTCCATTTGTTGGAGGAGCCGCCTTTGGGCACTAGATCTATCCTCTTAGATGATTTTCGGGGGGTTAGTTTCCCCCGTATAACTCATGTGTAATTTTTTGGTCATTTTGATACATTGCATGGAGTAGTGCACTCCCTTTCCACAAAAAAAAATAAAAAAAAAAGACTAAATTTCAATTGTATTTATATGTTCACTAATGTCATTTAAAACGAATTTTTAATTTTAAAAACAATTAGGAAATATGTGTTTTATAAAATTTATTGATTATATTTTACATAATTAATTATTCATTGATTGTCCATTTTACAATTATGAAAATATTTGGACTGCAAAATAGTGAAAATACGTTTGGATTATCGACGGAATGTTCTGTTAATAATAGGGCCAACTTATTTACACCCTTTAATCCTTTAATCTTCCTAACACAAGTCACTCAGATTTTTTATTTTGATTGGTGTTGATTGATATTTGATGAATTCTTGACGTTAACTTTGAACATTGTTTTTAATTTGTCCATAATAATTATGTATTAAGGGTACAATTACTTTTTTACTGTAAATAATTCTATTAATTAGTTAGTCTTATTTATAAATTAAATAATTTATAAAATTTAAACGGTTATTAACTCTTATTATTAACTACTCGGATAATTGATTAGAGCAACTAAAATATTCAACCCTTAATGATTCTTCTGATTAATTAATCATATTAGTGATTCGAACGATTAAATAAACTAACGCTTAGTAATTTATTTGATTAATTAATCGTATTTAAAATGTTTTGAAGATTTCACAATATGTTTCATTACCACTAAATATTTTTTTTATTTAATTTTAAATTTCAATATGCTGGACAAGTCTAGTGGGACAAAAAAGGTAAGAGTGATATCCTGTCCCAAATATTTTTTTGGTGGGATCAGACGAAGTTTGTATTCTTTTGATAAAAGATCGTTAAGGATCGGGATAAAATAAGTGAGTACATATGTTACGGTTAGAAATATATATATATATATATATATATATATATATATATATATATATATATATATAATATAATATAATATAAAAGAGAGTATGCGCTTTGGAACATATGTCACCGGTAGTTTATTGGGTTAACATTTAGAAAATTGCTAACGGGTAACTTCGTCAGGTTTTTTGAAATTTTTTTGTCAACGTGTAACATTTTATGCCGTAGAAGAGTGTGGATTTATGAATTTTCAAGGTTTATTCTCGTTTTTACATTTGCGATTTCGTTATTGAATTTGAATATTTCATATTTGCTATATATTTTGCAAGGATGGATGAATAACGATTGTATTTTATATTTTTATTGTTCATTTTATTTTATGTTTTTGCTATTTTAATGTTTATAGCGTATTAAATTTTGGATCCGTTTAGCTTCAAAACTGAAACTGGCCTTAATAGGTTCATTTTTTGGTCAAAATATTTTCAATTTTTCGGTTTTTCGGTCCAAACCAAAATCGAAACGATATTAAAAGGTTCAGTTTTTGGTCCAAGGTTTCACAAAAAAATCAGGTTTTTTTTGGTTCGATTCAATTTTGGACCTATTGCAATAAATTTATATAATTGATTTGTTTTTATACTCGATCAATCACAGACATCTGAGTTAAATTATGAAGAAAAAAATGTGTTATAATATATATATATATATATATATATATATATATATATATATATTAAATGTAACTCGATCAGCAAAGCCCAAGTCTTGTGATGGATGATTTGGTTCATATTTACCTCACTCTAAGTTAATCCATGTTTGATTAGACAAATAAAGAGTGTACACATGAAGCCTCTAATAATAATATGAGAAAGCGGGGCGGCCTTGTTCGACCTCTAGAAAAATGATATCCCAAAATGGGTTTTCAATTTCGATTTCATCGTCCTCCAAAACTCCAACAACTTCAACTATATCACCTTTCTTCCACTTTCTCTCTCCTCTAGCTTCCTCTCCTCGCCTTCCCCAGATTGGCATCTCCGTCAGAAGATCTTCCCGCCGGAAACGCCGTCTCAGACTGCCCGGTACCGACATGTCCGTCTCCATTCCTATGCCGTCTGCTCCCACCTCCTATCGTCGTGACAATGATGACAAGGAGCTCTTCTTGCATTGCCGTACTGGTAAGTTGGAAATTGGAATTACTTTTTCGCCCAAGTCAATATAAGAATTATGTTTCATTTGCATTGAATCCGAGCCGTTCGGTTTCATTTCTTTGATTTTGGATTTGGGAGTATATGGAGATTAGGCGGTGGAGGGACAATGGACTTTGCTTTGAGTCAGCAAGATTGTTAGGATGGAAGATGTATTATTAGTATCTCGCTTAAGGCATCATCGTGTAGTTCTTGACATTGGCCGATTAAGATTCAAATATTACTTTATATGGATCATATTAGGGTTTCCTCAATTTTAATTTTAGTAAGACTGTGCTAGCTTTAACAACGGGAAAGTGTTCACGAGTATGACTAGTGCTTGCATTTAACCGAACTTTATAAGGTGTGTAAATTTATTAGTGGTATCATGCATCTCTGGTGAAGATAGGATGTATGCATTGTCTATAGCCTATTTGGTGCTCACTTAGTGCATTAATGTGTTTGGTGATAGAACCATATATGCTATTCTACAGTTACTAGGTATCAACAACTAATTTCACCAAATGGGAATGTACTCAATTGCAACCATCTACTACATCGAGATAAGCTATCAGCTAGCAAACCAAATGTCAACTTATTAAAAGCATTTAATCAGTTTAGAAGTTACTTGTTCCGGATACACCTTAATGATATGCCTATTTGTGAGCTTTGCATATTTGTCTTTGTATGTTAACTTTGAAATATATTTATAATTTGGTTCTGAAACTTCTTTTTCCCGAATTTCTTGATTTGGTATAAAAAAATTGCATTATGATTCAGAGAGACATTAATTGTACATTGCGTGGTTGCTATGTTACAAGAAGATAAATTCTAGTTTGCATTTGCTTAAGATCTAGAAGTTTGTTAACGGCCTCATTGAAGACTTTTGGGATACGGTTATATGGAGCACATTGCGATGGAAAGTGAAGACGAGTTTATAATGCAATGATATGTCTATTTACCTATGAATTTAGTATTTCTGGTTCTCATGGAGCTCAATTTCAAGAGAGCAGAGGAGTGGAGTGAGAAGGCGAGATAACGTAATTGTAACTATAAATACTTTTGATTTTATTTATGATTGGAATATTAAGAACAGCTCTTATATTTTAAATTCTTTTGTCGATCAATGTTGCCACATGATAATTATAGGCACCATATATGCAGCCCGTTCCATGTAAGTAATAACTTAGCCTTGCGTTGCGCTTGCATGTCATGCTTTAAATGGATGTTGAACAACTCGGTCCGTGTTTGGAAAGAATGATAAAGAGCAAAATAAAAGATGCATGCCAATCACCTACAAAACCTTATTCAAATAAAGATGTTCAAACTTGTTTCACTGCTTGTTGAAGTTGAAGGATGTATCTCCCCAATGCTCTGTATGGGGCAACTTGAATTCATAACATGCAACTTACAAGAATAATGGCTTGCTGATGTACGGAATAAAATGAGCTATGACCTATTCTAATCTATTGAAAACTTTCCACATTTTTATGACAACTTCCTGTTAATATGTTTGGGAATTCTACGTAAGCACTTTGTTTGCTTACGTTCTATTGGATTTTTGTCTACAGAAAAAGCTGGAGAGTGTTGTAAGTAAATCTCTTTTTCAGGTTGTCTAGTATATGCGTGAAGTAGGGTAAATTTGCATGGCCTGGTTTCTGGATGTTTCCTGTCTTTTTTATGTAACCATCCTTGTTTTGTTATGGTCAGAAATTTAAAAATTCTTTTGGAATTCTTCTCTAATTTTACCTGAGGCCCAAAGGCCATAATTTTGGTATTTTTATCCAACTTTTCTATGATTCTATTTGCAGCGTCTCTCTTGCCATATAGCTAATTGTTTTTCTTCTGTCGCCAATCAATTTTCTTACTCCAGGTTCAAGTGAAGGGAACTTGTTAACAACTAATGAGGATGATGAGACAACCTCTCCTAGCAAACTTGGTCCAAGGAAAAAAAATGTTTCGTGGATGCCTATTAGATGCTTCGGGGTGGACATGTCCCCAGATACTATTGCTGTTGCTATGGTGTATTTTGTCCAAGGGGTTTTAGGACTTTCAAGGCTGGCAGTCAGTTTTTATTTCAAAGATGATCTGCATCTTGATCCAGCAGAAGTATGTTTGTGTCATCTTATTGCTTCCTTCTTTGCCATACTGATTGTGTGGTTATACAAGTTTTCCACTGTCCTTCCCCTCCTCTGTTTTCTCTTATGTTGCATCTTGAGGTGTTGGTTGCATCATTCTTTTTCATTTCTGCTTCTAATTAATAAAAGTGTACATGGAAATTTTCACCCTAAAGAAACAATGGATAGATAAATCTAGTCAACTGAGGGAATTTGACCTTTATTGTATATGCATTTCTTATTCCGTTTTCTTGTTTTTCCCCCTTTCTGTTTGTACATTTAAAGGTTTAACTAATCTGTGGGTGATTGATTAGACAGCTATTATATCGGGCTTTGCTTCATTTCCATGGCTTGTCAAGCCTCTGTATGGGTTTATAAGGTAAAGTCTTTTGTTATTTTCCTTAAGTTGCTGTTGTTTCACAGGCATGATTTCTTATCTCGAAAAGCCGTGTTGTTGCAGTGACGCTGTACCCCTGTTTGGATATCGAAGAAGATCATACTTACTTTTGTCAGGACTTCTTGGTGCACTTTCATGGAGTTTGATGGCTACCGTTGTTGACAGCAAATACAGTGCTGCTTTCTGTATACTTCTTGGATCTCTTTCTGTTGCCTTCTCTGATGTTGTAAGCATTTAGTAAAAGCTTCTGTTTATCAACTGGGGCTACTTTCCCGCTTCAAATAGGAAAGCTATGCAGAAACTGTGAAATGATGTTGGATTGATTGTATGCCACCAACTGCCTTTAAGATATACAAAAATCTTCACTCTTAGCAAATAGGCCCTTGGTATAACATTATGCACCACTATTAAGAAATATGCTGTTAAACTTACATAAAAGTACATGTCAAATGCTGCTAGTTGTATAATGGTTTACAGCTTCATGGCCTTCAGCATGTTACAAGATTCTTAAAAGCGAAATGTAGTTCTTTTCATTGCTTCTGGATTATATTTTCTCAGGCAAAGCTTCTGTGCTTAAATTTGACATGCTGTTTGCCTATTAAGTGATGTCCTAATGTCGTTATCCTTGTAATGACATTTCGCAAAGTTACCAACCGTTCTTAAATTTGCACATGCCTAGGTTGTAGATTCCATGGTTGTTGAGAGAGCTCGCGGAGAGTCACAAAGTATGTCAGGTTCTCTCCAATCATTATGTTGGGGATTTTCAGCTTTTGGGGCGATTGTGAGCTCATATTTTAGCGGTTCTTTGGTGGATGCTTATGGAGTAAGGTATATTTGATGATTATTTCACAAACAGTTGTCTATGTCGATTTGTATAATGTTGTTGAGCTAAATGGATATTATAATGCTGTTTCAGATTTGTCTTTGGTGTGACGGCATTGCTTCCTCTCATTACATCTGCAGTTGCACTCCTTGTTAAAGAGCAGCGTGTGACTTCTCCACCGTTGGAATATAATCAAAATAAGGAATATTCTAGCTTCGTTGACAGTTCAAAGGAACACGTTGTGCAATTGTGGTATGCAGTGAAGCAGCCCAATGTGTTCTTTCCCACCTTATTTATTTTTCTATGGCAAGCGACACCACAGTCAGACTCTGCTATGTTTTTCTTCACGTATGTTTTCTTTTGTGCATTGAACCATTCCAGTCGTTTATATGGAACCATCTACTTAGTTACTGTCTCTATACTGACAAGATTTTCCTGTACAACTTTCAGCACAAATAAGCTTGGATTTACACCTGAGTTTCTAGGGAGAGTTAAGCTTGTTACTTCGGTAGCTTCTCTGGTTGGTGTGGGTATTTACAATGGATTTTTGAAGAATGTTCCTTTGAGAAAGATATTTCTAGCTACAACCATTGTTGGCACTGCCCTTGGAATGACTCAGGTTTGTGTTAGGATGGTGGGCATGTTTCAAAGTTTATACCTTTAGCTTCGACTATTTACTTTAGATGCTGTTATCAGGTTTTTCTCGTAACTGGATTGAATCGGCAGTTTGGTATAAGTGATGAATGGTTTGCAATCGGGGACTCGCTGATCTTAACAGTTCTTGGACAGGTACCGGTTTCACTAATAAATTTGAAGCACTTGCTGTCAGTTTAGTATCTGTGTTGAGAAAATGTGATATGGACTGTGTCCGTGATAGGATAAATGTCAACTGAATGGTGGGTGTCTTTGCCTCTTTTATCAATTATGTTTTACTTCTATTAGATAAATATAATCTGTCAATACGTGCAATGAATCTCTATACTGACAAGATTTTCCTCTTTCCTTTGAAGTCTGAACTGATGGTCTCGGAATTTGTTGAATGTTAATGATGATAGATTTAGTTCTAAAAGATAGCCTAGTAAAAATTGCATGCTTCTGTAAATTCATGCAACATCGGATTTGATTGCCATTTCACGTGTTGATTAGCTACCTTTGCATTGCAGGCGTCCTTCATGCCTGTACTTGTGCTGGCAGCGAAATTATGCCCGGAAGGTATGGAAGCAACCCTTTTTGCAACATTGATGTCGATATCAAATGGCGGGAGTGTTTTGGGTGGGCTTATTGGCGCTGGCCTCACTCAGATGTTCGGTGTCACCAAGGACAGTTTTGACAACTTAGCAGCTCTTGTAATCCTATGCAACCTTAGTTCGTTGTTGCCTTTGCCACTTCTTGGCCTTCTTCCAAGAGATGATTCAGAATCAGACCCCTTGCCTCAAGATGAAGACTCGGGTGATATCGAAATGAAATCAACTTGAAATATAGAGCCCTTAATGAGAAAGTGAAGTTTGAGCCATTGAATAAGACAGACTTGGGTGGTATATTCTGTCAGGCATCCTAATATTTGATGGTTTAGCCCTAACACTCGGAAGTACTTGTGGGTTAGTTATAACGCACAAAATACGGTGTAAAACATGAAGATCTTGTACTGATCTAACGAAGATACGAGCCGTGCGTGGGTATTTGCAGAAGATGCTCTAGGGGTGCAGAGAAAGAGAGGTTGTAAATGGATGGCTCTTCATCAGTTAAAAGTATAGGCTATACTTGCCTTGTATTTGAGGATGTATGTTCCATGGGATATGTTTTTTACTAGTTCTGCTTACACATAGTATGCTTCTCCTTCATCTCAGAATTCTCCTACGAGTCGACAGAAAAGTTGCCAGAAACTGCACATGACTCGTTGCTTAATTGCAACGACAGAGGACTGAACGTGTAATATTGTTGTGTTTGGTTTTGCTATTCTTAATGGAAATCTAGCTTAGCAATAACGAGTAAACTTGTCAAATTCTAAAATTGTAATACTAGTTGATGCTTTGTAAAGGAACCCCCGAATCATTGTCTTCTTTTCGAATGGTGGAGACTTGTAGTACACCGTTAACATGTAAACATGCATTAATGCATGGATGATGGATCCCTTAACATGTGAACATGCAGACCCCACTAACATGCAGACTATAGTCTGCACGGACACGTTCAAGTAATTTTCTGTCGAGACAAATATGCTTTTAAGATTTAATAATGTTAGAGATAATCCGGGAATACTGTAAAATTCCGGCAAGTCAAGATAAAGTGGGGTGCATACATTTGTAGACGTGTATCTTGTGCGTTAGATTCGATACCGTTCTAATACCACGTGAAATTTTGGTGGGTTAAGATAACGTCCGCAAGTACTCATAATGCTTATTAGATCCAATCTTAACACATAAATTCAATAATATTATCTAAATATCATGATATTTTATCATAAGCCAATTGATAATATCATCTATGTTATTATATATTTGTGAAAATATTTAATAACATAGACAATATTTCACACTATATCTATTTAATGGCGAAGTATTTATTTTATATTCAATATTTATGTTTGACACATTTTTTTGTAATCAAATTTGGGGCACTTTATATTTCTTTTCGTAATTTAACATGTTCAATACTTAGTATTAATTTTCCTTGTATCCAATATTCATACGCGTAGAGATGTCAAACATTAACATGACTCGAAAAATAGACTTGATTTGCCAGTGTCAAACCCAACCAATACCCAAAAATGAAAAAAATTAAAAAAAGAATAGACCAACCTGACAATAAACGATCTTACTCAAAACAAAAATAATCCGGATCTGAAATGTCTCATACACAATTATATCAAAAAAGGCTGACCCAAAATTGACTCGAGAGACCAAAGTAACTCGATATGAAATGGCTTGAGAACCCAATGTAAACCGACCAAAATGAAGGAGATACAAAGTTTCATGTAAGAGTATTGAGTCATATACTTGGGCTTATCCCTTTATTTGTTAGTTTACCTTTTTTGTCCCTTTATATTTGTCTTTATAAACAATATTTGAACAGTGAAATAAACAAGCATTCAGTTCACAAATCTCTGCATGATATCATAGAGTTTTCCTCTAACTACGCTTCTTCACAAAATAAACCTTAAACCTAATCTAAAACCTTGAAGTTGTCGCTTCATCACAAAATAAACCCCAAACCTAATTTAAAACCTTGGAGCTGTCATTCATTCTAAAACCATGCCCGATGACAAGCAAACACCCACCAACCCTTTCTCACACTTCCTTCTATTACTTGCATATCTCAGATCATCATGGTTTGCCAATATGTCCTATTCAACTATCCACCAATAATCATGGTGATTGTTCTATTGCTATGATTCATTCCCTAGCCGCAAAATAAAAACTTACATTCGTCAACGGCAAAACTACTAGACCAGATGCCTCATCAGACGACTATTCCGATTGTGTTTGTGTTAACACTTTGATCCAGATTTCGACTCCCAAATTTATGGATCCATCCATACGAAAATTGGTGGACTATTGTGATAATGCTCATATTCTTTGGAAGACCTCAAGGAACTTTTTGATGCCCGCAACAACCCTCATCTACTTCAACTATGCGCAAATCTAGCTCATTGTACTCGGAATGGTCAACAAATTGGTGCCTACTTTATCCGCCTTAAGAAGATATGGGATGAGAAAACATCTCAACATAACAATGTGTGCAAATGTGCATGCACACAAGGTAACAAAACCAAAGCCAAAGAAGAAGAAGTTCATCAATTCCTTGTGGTTTAAATGACATTGTTTATGCATCCCTCATGTCAAACATTGGTGCTCATTAACCCTTGCCCAAACTCAACAAGATGTACTCCCTAGAAATTCAAGGATAATGTATCAAAATTATTGCTCGAGAACGGGACAACTACCCTGAAGAAGTGGCTTTTCGGCATCTTCTCAATGCAATTCTCGTACCCCTCAACCACAACAGACCAACTCTTTTGCAATCATTGCACAAGACCGGGTCATACCACGAAAACCTAGTTCACACTCCATGGCTATTCATATTGATGGATTGCTCACTTACGGTCCTCCTCCCACTCAGTCATCTCAACCACCGTCAACTGGTGGTTCTCGTATGTTGGCACCGACCTCTCCATCACCGAGACACCCCTCTCGCATTGCGGCTGTAACTTCTCTAAACTATCAAGGCAGGCCAACTCCGCCTCCCATGACCCGTTAACATCTCAGGACCGTAAAGACATTGACCCTACAATTGATGATACTCACTAGAACACCATTCTTTATGCCTTGAACTCCCACCGTTCTCATTCATCCCAAGATACCAATTCAGGTATTATTTAGCTACCTTGGATTCTTGATTCTAGGGTCTCTTTTCATATGACAAGGGACCACTCTCTTCTTTCCTCGCTCACAACAGTAACCACTTGCCCAATCAAGCTTCATAATGGAGTATTAGTCTCAACCGGACATGCAAGGAGTTTGCACATCAATACCCCCTTCACTTGCCTCGAGTATTATTTGTCCCCGGACTTGATTGTCATATTTACTCCTTGTTCAATTAATTGCAGATTTGAATTGTGTTTTTACGATAACTAATAAACTTTATGTTATATAGGACCGTACTTCGAGGATGATTATTAGAGTGGGTGAAGCTTTAATGAAATCTACTGGCTTCGCTGGATGACAAACACTTCTCCGCCTCTTTTACGCCTTACCACAGTCGACACTACCACTGTAAGAGCCTTAGTCTTCGAGAGATCACGCACCTGCGCCTCAGTTGAAACGCAGATGCTGAGGGGCTTTGGAGCTGCAGAGGGCCGCCCCTGCGGGCCTGTGAGCCGCCCCTGTGGCCAGGCCAGGCTGCCCCTGCGGGTTTTGGCGGGCTGCAGCCGCCTTCTTTGACCCAAGCCCTTGCTTTTGACCCTTTCCCCTTTATAACTTCTTCTTCTCTTCCAGATGAGGGTTTCCTCATTCCCTTTCTTGCTTCATCTCTCTCCCTACGTACATCTTCTTCTCCCTTCTTCCTTTGGATCTTTGCTTGATCTTCCTTGAAGTTTTGTGATTTTGGAAGCTTTTATGCTTAGCTTTGTTGCTGATTGTTGATGATGATGTTGATGTGCCTTGTTGAGCCAGCTTGGAGATCTTGGTGAAGGTTTTTGCTTCTGCATAGGTTCAGCTGGTGAGCTCTCTTCCATCTCCTCCTATCTTTCTTCTTTCTTTCATCTTCTCTCCTCTTTTCTTCTTCTAGCTTAGATTCCTTAGGTTTGGTTCTTATTCCAGCCAGGATTGGCTTATGTTGATGTATATATATATATGTATGTTTTTGTATGTATGGTGTTGGAGTGAAGAAGGAGTGAAGAAATCAAAGGAAGAAGTAAAGAAGGGGATGAATTGGGGTCCTCTGTTGTACAGCCGCCCCTGCGCCACCTTGCAGCTGCCCCAGCGCCGGCCGGAGCTGCCCCTATGCCACCTGGGATCCGCCCCTGCGGCCACCTGCATCAGCTAGGTCCTGCACTTGGTTTTGTAGCTGTATGTTGCTTCTAGGCTTGCTTCTAGGCTTGCTTTGTTCCCTCCTTTCCTAGTGTGAGTCTATAGGATTATGCTAGATGTGTGAGGATGTGTTTTGATGAGGTTATGATCGGTATATGCCTTGTATGGCTTTAAAGATTTAGGTTGATGTTGGTTGAGGTTTTGAGGTTGAATATGATCCCTATGGATCCCTTTGGGTCCAGGTGTGACCCTTTGATGAATAGAGGTTGATATCTTTATATGCCTTGTTATTAGGCAGTGCCCCTCTCTCAAGAGTGGAGGTTGATTCTGGTTGAGCTGTATACGAGGTTGAGGTAAGTCCGTAGGACTTACTTAGCTACCATCCCTATATTTTTGTTGCAATTTCTCGCTTGCAATCTGATCCTCTAGCCTTTCCTTGCGAGATCGGAGCAAAAATCGTAGAAAACGATCGAATAATGGGGAAACGATGTGATTATAGCGCCGCGGTCAAGAGAGGGATGAGAGGGAAATAGAGAGAAACTGTTCCCCTTTTATACCCCTCGCTGGATCTGACATCACCTCGGTCGAGGTGGTCCCAACTGGACCGAGGTGTCTGGACCGATGTGGATCTTTGTTAGCCCTAGTCGCCTTGGTTGCTCAAGAATCATCTCGGTCGAGGTGTTGTGACAGCAGCCGAGATGTATCTCAGTCAAACTCCGTCTTCTCAATTTCTCGAACTTCTGTCCTTCCAGTGTTGCTCATGAGTTGTAATCCTTCTTTAGAAAGTACTTGATTTCTGTCTAGGACGCCAAAAGCAAAGAAAAGCAAAAGAGAACTATCTAAAGCTAGACTAGAAAAAGGAAAAAGAAAGCAATACCTTGGGTTGCCTCCCAAGAAGCGCTTGATTTAAGGTCGCTAGCTGGACCGTACGGCGTCCCTAAACAAGATATAGTGGTGCAATCTCCTCAACCTGGACTTCCGGTTGGTATTTCTTAAGTCTATGACCATTGACCTTGAAGCTTCCACTTGTTTCTCCCCAAATGTCAACTGCACCATAAGGGAACACATGTTTCACAACGTAAGGTCCTGTCCATCTAGATTTCAACTTACCTGGAAAGAGGCGAAGGCGGGAGTTGAAGAGTACAACTAAATCTCCTTCTTTGAACTCCTTAGGAATGATACGCTTGTCATGCCATTTCTTTGCCCTTTCCTTGTAGATCTTGGCATTCTCATAAGCGTTCAAACGCAGCTCTTCCAGCTCATTGATGTCTAATATCCGCTTCTCACTGGCTTTCTTGATGTCGAAATTCAACCATTTGATTGCCTTATACGCCTTGTGTTCTAATTCGACGGGCAGATGGCAAGACTTCCCATATACCATATTATAAGGGGTGGTACCAATGGGAGTCTTGAATGCGGTCTTGTCAGCCCAAAGAGCGTCATCCAACTTCGTGGACCAATCCTTCCTTGTCCTAGAGACGGTCTTCTCCAAGATTGCTTTGATTTCTCTATTCGAGATCTTGACCTGTCCACTAGTTTGTGGGTGATAAGGAGTTGCTACCTTGTGGGTTACCCCATACTTCGATAGAAGTGCCTTAAACTTTTGGTTAATGAAATGTGTCCCTCCATCGCTGATGATGATACGTGGAGTCCCGAAACGTGGAAAGATAGTCCGATTGAAGAACTTCACAACCACCATGGCGTCATTAGTGGGGGAGGCTATGGCTTCCACCCATCTAGAGAAGTAATCAACAACTAGGAGAATGTAGAGGTTTCCTCCGGATGATGGGAAAGGTCCCATGAAATCAACTCCCCATACATAAAAAATCTCAACTTCCAAGATGTTGTTGAGTGGCATCTCATTCCTTCTAGATAAGTTCCCTGGTCTTTGGCATGCATCACCAGAAACAACAAACATTTGCACATCCTTAAATAATGTAGGCCAAAAGAAACTGGAACGTAATACCTTAGCGCATGTTTTGTGAGCGCTAACAAGTCCTCCACAAGGAAGCGAGTGGCAATGCCGTATGACACTAGTAACTTCATCTTCCGGAATGCATCTTCGAAGCATCCCGTCCGGACCTCTCTTAAACAGTAGAGGTTCACCCCAATAGTAGTGTCTTACATCTTTAAAGAATTTCTTCCTTTGAGCGTACATCAATCCGGGTGGTATTTCCTGGCAAACAAGATAATTAACAATGTCAGCATACCAAGGTTCTTTATTATCAGAAGCTTGGTGGAGAAAGTGCTCCACAAACTGTGAATGAGTTTTAGAAAAGGGAGTAAGAAGTTTGTTATTCTCAGTTGAAGGCATCTCGCTTGCTGTCTCGGTCGGTGCCCGAGGTGGGTGACCGAGATGTTCTTCAGATAAGAACACCTCGCTTGGTCCAGAAAGTGCCTCGGTCGAGGTACTGGAATTGGGACCGAAACTGGAAATTCTCCTCTCCTGGATTAGTTTTTCAATCTTAGCTCCTGGATCTTCTTCCAGTGCATTTAAGCTCCGTATATCTGCATCACAAGAAGCATCTATACCTTCCTCCATTAAGCTAAAACTAATAACTCTTTCAAGAGGATCATTAATAAGGATAGAGCTCACCAATTCTCTTGATTCTTCTTCATCATAGATGTTGAAGATATCATCCTCCAACGGCTCCCCTTTCATTGCAGCAAGCAATGCAAACTCCACTTGATCTCCGCCAATGTTGAATTTCAACTTGGCGTTCTTACAATCCACATTGCACCCCGAAGTTGCTAGAAATGGTCTCCCAAGAATGATAGGAATGGGATAATCTGCGGGCATATCAAGCACAAAAAAGTCTATAGGTAAATTGAAGTTACCTAACTTAGCCAGAACATCTTCCAAAATGCCCACGGGATGGATAATGGAGCGGTCCACCATGTATAGTCTTATCTTCACCGGCTTGGGCTCTCCAAGTCCGATCTTCACACATAGCTCCAGCAGGATGATGCTCACGCTGGCTCCTAGATCACACAATGCCTCACAAGTCACATCCCCAAGTTGAATGGGAATACAAAATGATCCGGGATCTGTCAACTTAGGTGGCATCTTCTCCTTCATGATTTGAATGAGCTCCGAGGATTTAGATGTCATCCTTACTTCACCAAAATCTTCCAGTTTCCTTTTTCTTGATAGAATTTCTTTTAAGAACTTCCCATAGACGGGCATCCCTAGAATAACATCAAGGAAAGGGATGTTAATATGTAACTTATTCATCAAGTCAAGGAACTTACCAAAGTGCTTGTCTAGATGTGCTCTAGCCCTTGACTGGGGGAATGGAAGTGGTGGTTTATATGCAGGAGAAGGGACATAAACTTCAGTTTTGTCCGTCGGTTTCTGGGATTCCACCTCGGGTGGCACCTCGACCGAAGTGTTCCTCGTCTGTACCTGGACCGAGGTGTTCTTCGTCTGTACTAGCATCGACCGAGGCACTGGATCTGCAGTTTTCAGTCCACTTCTCGTCGTTATTGCTATAATCTGTCCTTTAGGGTTGCTCTCTGTCCTTGCTGGGAGCTTCCCTGGATCTCTTGGCGCTTCATTCGCCTTATTAAAGAATTGTTGCTCTAAGGCTTTTTGTGCCTTCGAAAATAAAGTCATGGACGTCTCCATAGCGTTGAGCTTGATCAAGATGGCCTCCAGCATTGCATCTTTCTTTTCTGGCTGGGACAAACTTGATCTAGGCTCCTGGCTCTTCAATGGAGTAGAAGAAGAAGAAGAGAGAGGGTTAGAAGAATTATTAGAAATAGAACTAGAGTAAGGGTTACCCGAATTTTAATTGTTGGATCTCCAATTGTTGTTCTTGGAGCCTCTATTGTTGTTGTAGTTGTTGTTCCGGGAACCATGATTGTTGTTCCTTGACCCTTGATATCCCCCCTCCTCCTTTTTGGTGTGAGCAACCAAAAGGTCCTTCAATTGCTTCACATCATTTTTGAGGGAGATAAGTTGATTGTCATTTGATGGAGCTTCCTGGAAATTAACTCTCTTAACTCCATTTTCAGCTCCTTGGTGGGAGTATTTCTCCATGTGCAAAGCTTGTTTCTCAATGAACTCCCAAGCTTCATCAATCGGCATGTCCATAAATGTGCCGGCGGATAGTAGTTGAAGGTTGAATTGGGTAGCTCCATCCAATCCCTTGAAATATATCTCGATAAACTCTATCTTTGGAATCCCATGATGTGGGCAATCCAATAGAACATCTTTGAATCTTTCCCATGATTTGGACAAACTCTCCTTGTCCTTCATGATGAATGCATTAATCTTCCCCCTCACTTCATCGGTTCTGGAGGGGAGAAAGAATTTTGTTAAGAACTTCGTTGTCATCTCCTCCCAAGTGTTGATCGTTCCGGGAGGAAGAGACTGATACCAAGTAAGCGCCATGTCCTTCAAAGAAAAGTAAAAAGGCCTTAGCTTGTAATTATTATTTTCCAGCCTTGAAGGTCTCAAGGTCTCCATCAAAATCTCATAGTTCTGTAAATGTTGATGCGGAGACTCCCTCTCTAAACCTCCAAACTGGCATTAACGGATCATGGATAGAACTTGCGGTCGACGTTCATAATCATGCTCCGCTGGATCACCTAGGTTGACTCTTGGACGTCTCACTTGCTGGTTTGGGTCCATCCTCTGTCCTAGGGTCTGTGGAATACCTGCAAAAAGAACATCTCGGACATGCATCCGAGGTGGAAGTATCTCGGCCGCGGCAACTGGAGCGGGGTCCTGCCTCGGATGAGGGTCTGGTCGATGCAGAATCTGGGCTCGTAGCTCAGCCATATCTGCTTCAATATCTGCAGTTCTGGTGCAAGTTTGCTCCCTCTCGCGCTGCAGTTCTTCCCTATTGAGGCGCAGCTGTTCTATCGCCTCCTTCAATTCGGCTTCAAGATCATGATTGTCTTGGTTAGCCATTTTCGCTTCTTTTAAGCGTCTTTTGTATGTCTTTTCTGGTTCGGGATCGTAAGGAACGATTTCCTTCCCAACACGGGTTCTTCGCATAAACCTAAGAAAAAGAACTTGCAAAAGTCACTCAAGTAGAGTGGTTAGTAGCAACAGGGGCAATTGCCCCGAAAGACTACCGCAACCGGCTCGGTCTAGACCAACTCCCCGGCAACGGTGCCAAAAACTTGTTCTCTCCAAACGGTGTGTGCAAGCTTTAAATTTATATCCCAAGAAGTATGCTTAAAACAAGGATGCGAACCCGTAGTGTACGGATCAATTATAGTAAAAAGCAAGAATTCCGGGGTGTCGATTTCAGGGACTTAGGCGAAACTAAGCAAGTATAGATTGTCAATGCAACTAATAACCACAAAGGCGATTAAAGCAATCAAAGATGATATTAAGGTCAATTAAAGGAAATATGCAAATTCTAGGGATTAAAGCATCCAGTTGTTGTTCCAACTCAAGATCTAAAGATAAAGCGGACAAAGCTGAGATTTTGCAAAAGGAAGGTGTTTCTAAAGTGGAATAGATCACCGGGTAAGTCTCACTACTCACTAATCCCAAACCAAAAGCTCCTATTACCGGGTAAGTCTCAAGGTACTAAGGAAAGGAATCATAATCTCAAACTAACACACCAACTAAGGGAATAGAATCATCCTTTATCGGGTAAGTCTCAGGCTAACTCACAAAGATGGAATGAAGGCACACTCAAACCCCAATAAAGGATAAACCTTTATTACCTACACTTATGATCATGGGTAAACAAACAAAGAAATCACCGGGTAAGTCTCATCCTAAGCTTGCATTGAACCATGAAAGGTGTAATAAGAATATGATTTGGCGAACTCTAACACTTAACTCTCAGTTTCGGATCAGAAAAGGTCACCTCGGTCAGCCAAGTTCCACCCCGGCCGAGATGTTCATCGACTGAACGAGATGTTCTAGGGTTAAGGTTAAAGACTCGAACTTTCAGGGTCCTATTGGGATTAAGATCATTCTATCATCGTCTTTCCCACAACTTTCGGCCAATCACCCTAGAATCGCACAAGGAAATTAGCCACTCATCATCATGAAAGAAATAATCAAATATATGAGAAGGGAATGAATATTTGAACACAAAAACCTTAAGAACAAGGCTTCAATAACTGAATCAAATATCAAACAAATCAACGTTCCTTGGATCACAAATCCAACAAGACAATGAAACTAAAGGGAATCTAAGAAAGTCTTACAAATCCCTAAAAAGCTATCAAAAGCTATGAACTTCCTTCCTTCAATCTTCAAACTTCCTTCCTTCCTTCAAAGCTTCCAGAAAATCTCCTCTTTGCTGGTTATTCTCAGCCTCCAAGCATGCGGTGATGCTGAATTATGGAAAATCCAGCCCTTTTTATAGGGCTTTTGTTCAGGTACGGTTCAATTAATGCGGTACGGTCATACGGCCGCCCGTACGGCCAACACGTGTCCCGAATTTTTTTTTCATAATCGAATGAAAATTTGTTTGAACTACCATGTTATAATTTATGCACTATTCTCCTATAAACTTTGAACTATTCCCATATAATCCATGAACTATTACTTTTTAATATATTTTATCAAATTATTCATAAATTAATCGTTTATATGTTATGAACTATTCAGTTGTAATTCATGAACTATCATTTTATAAGTTATGCACTATCCTTTATAAATTTTGCACTTTGAACTATTCTATTATAATTTATGAACTATTCTATTATAATTCATGAACTATCCCATAATAACTTTTGAACTATTACTTTCACTCCTTTATAAATTTTGCACTATGAACTATTCTATTATAATTCATGAACTATCCTTTTAGAAGTTATGAGCTATTCCTTAATATGTTTTGAACTATTACTTTCATTTCTTTATAAACGAGACTTATGTCTCGTTATCCACCCTGGGGATTGCACTATGAATTATTCTATTATAATTCATGAACTATCCTTTTATAAGTTATGAACTATTCCATAATAAGTTTTGAACTATTACTTTTACTCGTTTTAAAAAAAAAATTTTTTTTTTCCGGGACACGTGTCGGCCGTACGGTCGGCCGCACGGCCGTACCGGAATAATGTGTCTTACTTGAATAACACCCCTTTTTATAGGTGAATTATCTTCCAAAGATAATAATATCTTAAAAAGATAATTTCCTATAAAATATATCCATATCTCTAAAATAGATCTCATAAATATATGATCTTCCTTCCAGAAATCCAGCCCAAAAATATAAGATATTTTCCTTCCAAAAATAAAAGATCTCAGCCAAATAAAATATATCTCGTCGGCGCCAAGGTGTTCGCCTCGGTCGGGATGCTCCTCAAGATCACCTCGGTCGAGGTGACACTGTAGCTGACCGAGGTGAATCTCTGCTGAATGTGAAATCTCTTAAATCTGGTCCAAAGTAAATCTTCTTTGTTAATTCCTTGCTTCCTGAGTTCTCTTTTAAGCATCCAAAATGTAGCCCCTATGACTCATTTGCTCCTTAGTTCCATTTCAGTCCAAAATGTGCCATTTTACCTACGATTACAACGAAACTTGGTGTAGACCTCGATTCCCGTAAAGGTAGATGAAACGACAATATAATCACATAATATACATCCAAATATGCAGATTATTGAAGATAAAACGTCTAAACAAGTCCTAAAATATAGACTATAATACATGCTATCAAGAAGCAACTCGAGGAGTTGGCTGAGAAGGGCTTCATACGCCCTAGCATTTCACCATGGGGTGCACATGTCCTCTTCGTGCGGAAGAAGGACGGATCGTTGAGATTGTGTATAGATTACAAAGAGTTGAACAAGGTGACCATCAAGAACAAGTATCCATTGCCTCGTATTGATGATCTACTTGATCAGCTTCAGGGAGCGACATTATTCTACCGGATTGACTTATGCTCAGGATATCATTAGTTGAGGGTGAGAGAGCAGGACGTGCACATGACGGCATTACGTACCCGTTATGGACACTTCAAGTCGCTACGAGTTTGTAGTGATGCCATTTGGGCTGACGAATGCCCCAGCAGTTTTCATGGAGTTGATGAACAATATCTTCATCGACTTTCTTGATCAGTTTGTGGTGGTCTTCATTGATAACATTTTGGTATACTCTCGTAGCAGAGAGGAGCATGCCGGTCATTTGAGGACAGTTTTGCAGATTTTGAGAGATAGAGAGATGTATGCCAAGCTCTCTAAGTGCGAGTTCGTGATGTCTGAGGTTGCTTTTCTTGGACACATCGTCTCCGCCGATGGGATTATGGTTGATCCGGCGAAGATCGAGTCTGTTGCTGCATGGACGACACCGACGAACGTCAAGGAAGTACTTAGCTTTCTTGGCCTAGCCGTTTATTACAAACGTTTTGTGGAGGGATTTTCTGTGATTGCCAAAGACTACCAGATTTGTATGGACCGACCAGTGTGCCTAGAGTTTTGAGGAGTTGAAGAGGCGTTTGACTTCTGCTCCTATCTTGGCACAGCCAGAGGGTTCTGATAATTTTGTAGTTTATAGTGATGCATCCAAGCTAGGCTTGGGATGTGTATTGATGTAGAGGGGCAAAGTGATTGCTTATGCGTCTACATAGCTGAAGACATATGAGGAGAACTACATGACTCCCGATCTGGAGTTGGCAGCGGTAGTTCATGCTTTAAAGATCTGGAAACATTACCTGTATGGTGCCACATGTCAAATCTTCACAGACCATAAGAGTCTGAAGTACATTTTTACGCAACGGGAGTTGAATAACCGCCAACGTCGATGGCTTGAGTTGATCAAGGACTTTGACCTTCAGATTTTGTATCATCCTGGAAAGGCGAATGTTGTAGCCGATGCCTTGAGTAGGAAGACGCCTCACGAGAAGGCGATTACGAGACTGATAGTTCAACCTCAACTTTAGAGAGATCTAGCTTGGCTAGAGCTGGACATCCAGTTCCCTGATAAGGATGCCAGTTATATGCTTTAGAGGTTTTACCAGGTCTATTGGCTGAGATCCAACAAAAGCAAGGGACCTGCCCGACCTTGATGAGGATTAGAGAGAGGATGTCTCGTGGAGAGGCCCCACAGTTCTCCATTGGTGTAGATGGAGTGATGAGGCATCATGACCGTATTTGTGTACTTGCTGATGCAGAGTTAAGACAAATGATCTTACAAGAGGCTCAATGTACACCTTACTCTGTACATCCATGTACGAGTAAGATGTACCATGATGTGAGGCGTTCATATTGGTGGGGAGGGCTAAAGCCCGATGTAACACCCCAAATTCTGAGAACTCGGGGAGCTACTGGTTAGGACCTCACAATGGGTTCCGACGTTAGTTTGACAACAATTTTACTTGGATCTTACAACAAGGCACAAATGTATCTAAAACAATTTCAAAACATATTATTTTTAATGTATGAATGTACACATGTGACAGCCTTACAAAACATATATATAGATACATAACATGCATGTCGTATGAGAGCCCCCTGTCCCCATCTAATGAATACGTGGACCCGGCTGACCATCCGTTCCTGATCTCTCTGCAACTGTCTATCTCTACAAATCTACAACACGGATAAAACCTTTAGCTAACATTCCATGCATAAGTATAAAGGTAAAAGCACAAACACACAACATACACAATCAACATGCAACACTCAATCCTTTTATTATCTTTAATTAGGTGATAGGTTATTACTAATGATACTTATTTTGTGACACGAGGGATTCCCAAACCTCGCCCCTGTCCCCGTTTACCAATGCGGAATGGTACTAATGCATCTGACCGTCTACCGGACTGGGCTGGTCACAGGGAACCTCCTAGACTCTCACAAGAGCTAGGCAGATGATGTCACGACCCGTTATCATACACTTGGGTCAATTACGTAAATAATAAAGTCGGCCTAATCCGGTTTCATTGTTTATCATAACTAGCAAACACCACTCATACACATTACACTCATACAAGAAAGCCAGCTAAGTAAGTCCGTGGACTTACCAGAATCAAATCTCGACTTTCTCTTAACCGCCACTAAATCCGTAAGTGCAGAACTCAGTTGCCTGTCAGAGGAGGCACGTGATGTAACGCCCAAAATTTTGGCGTTTTTGTGTATTTATTTTTCGCCGGTTCTATCGCTATTTTTTTTAAAAAAAAAAAAAATAGCTTAAATAGTTTTGCGAGTATGTTGATGTCGATGTCGAAAATTAAAGTCTACAAGTATATATGTATATGTATATATATCTATATACATCGATGTATTTTATTACTCTGGTTTAAATTATTATAAATATCGTAAAATCAATTTACGAGAATGGTTTTAGTATCGCTAAGTATATGTTTATGAATTTATATATTTTACATTTTCATATTTTTGTTTTCCATGTATTATTTTTACAGAAAAGTTCGGAAAGTTTTACGACCCGAAACTTCCGTTCCGACCAGGTTTCGATCGAGTTTATTTCTTTTTCTTTATTTTCTTTCCTTCTTCCTTTTTCTTTCTTCTACCTTGCGTGTCCCTCTCCCCAAGTCTGTACCAGTGACCAGTGATGTTGATACTGCTGCTCCCCTATCTCCTCTCTCTCACGCAACTTTTCGAGCCTGCCTATCTCTGTTATTGCAGCTTCACACCTCACCTTCAACAAGTGACAACAATCTTTGCTCTCCCTCTATCCTTCATCTCTCTTCGCGCCCAACTCTCTGCCCAACTCACCCTCATCCCTCTATTTCTCAACATACCACTCGCATATCCTCCCTCACGACCCGCTTGCATCGAACCTCACCCGGAAATAGAGGAGATGCAACCACCGTCTGCAGTGTCCTTCCGGATCAAGCATACCTGCCGCTTCCTGTGTTGCCTCCCTTCCCACTGCCAAGCATTGCCGGAGCCGAACTGTTGTCACCATGTGCAACCTTGACCCCTTGCTTCGTCCTCTCCCTTCTTTCTCGAGCGTCTTGCCCACCGGAGCCCTGCAACACCTCTCTCACGCAAGCTGACGGCGGATCGAAGGCTGCCACCACACCTTTCTGTTGAACTCTGCAACCGGGTTAACGCCAGACCACCTCATTGTTGCCTTGCTGTCGCCCTCGATGCTAGCCGGAGAAGCGTCTATTGTTGTCACCGTCTGCCCTGCCGCCGTCTCCAGGCCGAGAGGAGCAACCGGACCCCAGCGGCGCCTCTCCCCTTTCCTCTCTCCGCCATTGCACCGCCACCTCTTCCCCTTGTGCACCTCGTCTGTACTGTGCCCCCGCCGCCGGATTGAAGCCGTGCCGAAGGGAGCTGTGGCCGCCGCCTGCGAATCTCGCACCCCCTTGCCGCCTTCGTCCACCGGCGCTCCTCCAGGAAGCCCTAGCCGCCGCCCCTCACATCTAATTCTCCTTCTGCGTTTGTTCAAGGTTGAAGATTGACCTTTTTAGGGTTATTCAAATTGGGCCCCTCTTTTGTGGATAATTACAAATGTCATCCAGTATTTTGTATTTACATTTTCGACCCAGATTTTTGGAAAATTGCATATATGCCGATCTGTTGAATTAATTAAAGTTTTGGCCCAGAAAATTTAATTGCAGAATTTTGACTCATGTTTATATAAGTATATAATATGCCCGGAAAATGTTTTAGCGGTTTAAAACCTTGGATTTAATTACGGGATTTTAACGTTGATTTTAAAATGAGTTTAACCTTGGGTTATGATGTTATACATTTTGTCCGGAATATATATTTACGTTTTTTTTTAAATTGGGTTTTTAAAAGTGGGGTTTTCCTTAGATTCATATATGTTAATTATTCCGTTCAAATTTAGCTTATAAGCTAAATTTGTTTAGTTTGATGCTAGGTTCGGAAGTGCCCCGATAAAGGCCTAACGAGTCCAAGATTCGACATCCGTCCTTTGACCCCGAGTGAGTACCCTTCTCGATCTAGTTATGTTTAGTAGTAGTATCATGCTAGGTTGGATCTAGCATAACTTAGTGGAAATGCCAAGTAGTGGCTTTGGACCTTAGGTGAGTGTTTGAGGAATATTTGAAATGTCTTAAGACTCGAGGTGTTGATGTTATCTTGTGAGGATTGTAGGGCTTTGAGTGTTTGGTTGATCTTGTGAGCTTATGAGGATTGAGATTATGGTTGTATGATCTTGTTGAGATTGTGGAGACTAGAACGAGAGTATCTTAGCTTGTGTTGTGATGGTTATGACCTGGTGAGATCGGGATGACTAGGAGTTTGTTATCCTAGCATAGTTGTGGTTTATGATCCTGCGAGATCATTTGGACTAGAAGTCTAAGGACTTCTAGCTTATGAGAGAGTTGTTGATCGTGTGCCTTGTTTTGACCAGGCGTTGAGTGTCTTCCTATGGGAAGTTGAGAGCAGTGGTTATCGGGTTTACCTATGGGACGAGGTAAGTCTTCGGACTTACTTAGCTCGTATTCTTTGTATTAGCATTATTGTGTGTTGGGTGGTGTGTGTTTATTATTTACTGTTTATAACAACTAAACCGGAAATAGGATTACCGACCTTTATATTATTTGGCCCAAGTGTATGATAACGGGCGGTGACATCACTGCTTGGCTCCCCGTGAGAGCTAGGGGGATCTCGGCGACTGGCCCGTGCTGGTTAGACGGTCGGAGGCATCCGACCGTTCCATTGCCGGAAGAAGGGACCGAGGCGAGTTTCGGAGGATTCTCGTGTCACAAAATAAGTTGAACTAGAACGGGATATGACTTAATAAATAAAGATAATAAACCGGATTTGTGTGCTTTAAGTATGTTGTGTGACTATGTTGAATTAATTGTGTTTGTGCCTTTCCCTTTAATTCTAATGCTTCGAATGTGAGCTAACGGTTTTATACCGAATGTTGTAGTTTGCCTTGCAGGTTAGGCATGCTCCGAGAGATCCGGAAGGGTGGGCAGCCGGGGTCCGTACATTTTAGGAAGGGTTTTGAGTTGGGGTTGTCTTGTGTTTTGGTCTTTCGGTTATTACGTTTCGTGTGCCGCTTGTTTGGCGTTTGGTTTAAGTTGTACCTCGGCTGAAGTTGTTGTTGTATTCTTTCGGGTTTTTCTTTTCATTGCATAAAAATGTATTTCGGTTTTGGCCTTTATTTGTGCCTTGTTGCAAGATCCAGTGAAATTGTTGTCAAGCTAAGGGTCGGGACCCATTGTGAGGTCCCAACCCGTAGCATCCCGAGTCCCGCGGATTCGGGGTGTTACACGTGAGTCAACACATTTCCCTAGATACTTATAAGTCTAAAACTCTTAAGATATACGATTCTATGTGCAGAAGTTATTAAAGTGTTTATTTAAGGTAAAATGACTATTTTACCCTTAGTCCTAGAACTTCCAAAAACTCGGAATATGTACTTAAATTATAATTTGAGGCTATCTAACCATATTCTACTCCCTATGATGATTTTAGGTAACAACTAGAAAAATTACCCATTTTCTATTTCCCGAAAAGTCACTAAAGTCCAACTACAACTTCAAATATAGAATTCGAATAATCTTATAAAAATTCCGAAATAATTCCCTAGATCATCTATGATATCCCATCTACTCATAGGAGAAAGAATTTCTTAAAACTGTTAAAGCATCGCTTCTACAAAAATTTCTAAAGTTGGTTACAACACTTAACAAGCAACACACTGTCTTAACTTTGAAAAATCATAACTCCTAAACTACTCGCTGAATTTATCCCAAATTTTGATATGTTCTACTATAAAATCTTATCTCTAATATATCCAAAATTCAGACGCAAAGGAGATCAAAATCCTATTTAAAACTATCTCACAAAACCGAATTTCAGCACAACAGAAAAACTGCTTACGATTCAATCTTTGAAAAATCGTAAATCTCAAACCACTCGCTGAATTCCTCTCAAATTTTAATATGTTCTACAATAATATGTCAACTATATCATATCCAAAATTCAAGCCCAACGGAGATCAAAAGCCTATTCAAAACTATCTCACAAAACAGCATACCATGCTGTTTTTCTCAACTCAGCACATTTATAAAAACTGTATGAGGAGTCAACTTTGAAACCCCATATCTCTCAAACCGTAACTCCGATTACTCTAAAATTTTAGTATGCTTTACTATGCAATACCTTCTATGACATATCCGAAAACCAGCAAAAAATAATGAGTTTAGCATACCTCAATCTGGCCCAGAAGTTGGATCCTCGACACAGTTTCGAAAATTCAAAAAAAGGCTGAAACTTCACAGATTTACAGATAGTAACTCCAAGTCAGGTTAAGGGAGGTTTAAATCTCGATCAAGACCTGAGGCAGAAGGGAAGTAGGAGAGGAGAAGGAAGTCTAGACTCACCTTGGTCTTTACTGGCTGTAGAAGGTTGCTAGATCTGGAAGGGAGGGAGATGGCTCGAAGGTTGGATGCACAGCTGCTCTTATCTACTGTTGAGGGTCTCAGTTTCTGTCAATACGGGAGGGAAGAAAACAGGCGGTACTCACCTGTACAAGTCGATCAGAATGAGTGCAGATACAAAGAAAAGCACGAGGGAGAAGAGTTGGCGTTACCACTGGCGTCACTCCTGAACTTCTGTTGGTGACTCGAGGGTGGCATGGCGGCTTCAACACTCCACTCTGGA
Organism: Fagopyrum esculentum; assembly: GCA_033239045.1. Taxonomy (NCBI): domain Eukaryota; kingdom Viridiplantae; phylum Streptophyta; class Magnoliopsida; order Caryophyllales; family Polygonaceae; genus Fagopyrum; species Fagopyrum esculentum. The sequence goes on from BSUD01000004.1 coordinate 121,931,149, forward strand.
AGCGATCGAGGGGAATGGCGGAAACAGTCGGCTAGGGTTGCGAGATTGAGACCGGGTAGGTGATCGCTTGCCGGGAGAAGATCTGCTGTAGAAGGAAGGAAAGGGGAGGCACATACTGAATGTGGACGGAAGGTGGGGAACGTGAGGCTGCCCACGAAGGAAGCTGTTGCGTGATTTGCGGGAGCCGTTACACTGAAGATCTTTCCCTGCTCCAGTTCATCACACGTCGATCATGAGCAAGGAAGGCGGAGGAGGAGGCCCATCTGTTTTGGGTTGCGCTTCTTGGGCTGGAGAGGAGAGCTGTAAGGCCAGCCGGAAGGAGCTGCTACTGGTCACGTACGGATCTCTCCTGGGCTGCTGCTGCTGGACGTGTTGGGCCAAGGGAGGAGCAGATGGGCTGCGACAGTCTTCAGCAAGCAAATAGGCAAGAGAGAGTGGGCTGAAGACACAAGCCGGGCTGAAGTTGTCCAAAACTTGTCAAAACCTTGTCAACAGCTTTTCATGATCTCGTCTCAACTTTGTCGTGGTCTCGTGACAGCTTTGTCGTGGTCTCGTCTAAAGTCGTCGTTAAGAATTAATTATAAGAATTTGGGTTTGATATAATTCTATCATTTTATGTGAATTAAATTCTACATAAAATGATAAATAATTATAAGAATTAGGTTTGATATAATTCTATCATTTTATGTGAATTAAATTCTACATAAAATGATAAATAATTATAGGAATTAGAGCTTGATATAAATTTATCATTTTATGTGAATTAAATTCTACACAAAATGATAAAATTTGTGAAGAAAGAAATACTAGATAGAATGGGAAACCGTCAACGGCTCGAAGTTCGATTTGATTCGGAATCAAACGGAATAAAAATTTCGGATATTACATCAGTACCCCCTTAAAATAAGTTTCGTCCCGAAACTTAGAACAAGGTACTTAAATAAACGACTTCCATACATAAATTTTTTTTTTTCCTAGTTTCACTAATTTTTAATTTCGTTTTCTAAACCCCTCTAACCCTATTAAAGCGTAACGAAAAAAAAAAAAATCCGGTCGTTACATCAGACCCCCCTCAAAATAAGTTTCGTCCCGAAACTTACGTTAAAACAATCCTGATCGGCCTTTAAGGCACCAAATGGTGTGTTTGATCACTACACCAAAGTCTCTTCGTTTCCCCATCTAAGTATCCCGCACATCAAGGTTACCAAAAGAACACATCACTAACTAAACACTCAAACATGGAATAAACAAGCAGTCAAACAATATCACACATCCAAGGTCAAGCCCTAACTCGTCACTCCCGAGGTTACAACTATCGCTACATGGGTCTTTGGAAGGTTACGTCTCTTACTATCTCCAATCTTAGGTAGTCTTATTGGATTTTCATAAAACCACTAAATCTTAAATCTTTTCAGGTACTTAGATCACAAGCGTATGTTACAACGTTCTAGATTGGTTACCGGATATCTCACCGGTATCATCCAGCTCAACTGTCTAATCCTCTAATCTGATGACCTAACTCGTGTCTGGTAGGTATCTCTCCAACTGAAATTCTCAAACTCAGTTCCCAAACTTAGTCTCCGTGGAAAACTGAAGTTCTAGATCCTTTGATGACCCTACGGAAAATGATCTATTCAACTTTCTTCCCTTCGTTATGACCATTTGTTTCGAGCCTTCTGAAAATGTTTTGTCTACACAGTCAGGTCAAAGGTCTTGGACATCCACCAACACTTACCAAGTGCTCAATGCTCTTCGTATCACGACCCACTTGGTCTTGCCTTTTAATATTACTCAGTCATCATGTTCCTCAGGTACGGAATCGTCATCGTTACCCTTTTCAGGTCTAACACTCGAGACAACTAAAAATCAAATCTAGTGGTCATCCTCTTTGTTCACCTGGCACTATTATATTATTTACAGTTCTCTAATATATCGTTTCTTCAACTTAGGTTTATCACACATTTTCCAAGATCTTAAGTGACCTAGAATACGTCCGGAGTGACGGTATTAGACACAAAGTGATCTCCTAACACCGTTATTTGATCATGACTACTCAATAATTGTTAACATACCATCAACAGTGCACTCTTTTCTCCACCATGGTTATCAGACCGATAATATCCCTCTGACTCAAAACGCAACTAGGCTCTGTTCCGATATAATGTTACACATAATATCTACTCCGAGAATGCTTTCTTAAGACTAGTTACTAGATTGCAAGTATTCTCCTGTCGCTTCTCTTTCTTACGTATCTTTGACTCAGGATGATAGTTACTCACTTTGAGCTTTCTAGTGCAGGCCATGCACAATACTTTTATTACATCGTTAATTCTTTCCTCAATCTATCAAGAAACCCACTCTAATGTACTCCGTTAGGTAAAGTATTCCAAAACTACTTGCCTAGCAACATGCAACAACGCCATCACTCTGCACTCGGATCCATAATAGGGTACCAGTCTTCTTCTATTACCTCTACATGTACATAAGTTTCCGTACAACATTTTCAGTAACTCCACATAGCCTATCTCACGTTCCTTCCAACTAGAATGCATTTCACAAACTATCACCATCTTAAACTCGACACGACATCCCTCAACACCCTTGAGCTTCTTGCTCGGTGGGTTAGGACCCACCACGCTTCCGCTGCGCTACTCTGATTATTTTGTTGTCACCCCGTAATCATAAGGACATGTTCTGTCAGTCCAAAATGATTAACGGGATGAAGTACCAAGTACTTTCCCTACTTTTTCTTCTTGAAATAAAATCATGATGGGAAAACAACCACCTTCCATTTATTTCCTTAATTCTTTTAACACGGATCCAAACTACTAGACTCGACCGGAGGTTGATCGTAACCAGCCAAGAAGTAACCTCTACCACGATTCTCTATACCCTTAGTTGTCTAAGAAGATTGTTGTTGCATACTTGAGGAAATCCTTCCAGACGTCGGTAAAACTACCCCATAAATCCACAATCGCAATTATCCTTTCTTAACGGTCACTACTAGAAATGGGTGCTATATGCGACGCTTTTCTTCCGACACTATGTCAATGTGTCGCAAAAAATTTGCGTCTATAAAAGCCTCGCTAAATTTCGACACCTTAAGGTGTCGCAATTTTCTGACACATATAGGTGTCGCAAATGACAATATTATAGACACGTTAATGAGTCGTAAATTTCGGACACATGTAGGTGTCGCAAATGACACAAAAAGAGACAATTAAATAACACAATTAGAGACACATATGTATGTCGCAAATGACACAAATAGCAATACTTTTGAGTGCCACTTTTTTTATTTTATGTGAACGACACTGTAAAGTGTGGCAAACTCCCAATATTAAAATCTAATTCGAATATTCGGTACGCCCTCGAGGTATTGTGTTTGGGACTCGCAAATTGCAGACCTCGTTCACCGTAGATCCGCTCCGCATGAGAGATACGCTCTCGCCATCGTCTTCGGCTATGGAGATTATGCAACACTCTACTTCCTTCCTCCTTCCCTCTGTTGATATTGCGCATACCTAATCTTCAACCTTCAACTCACTTGTCATCCTCAACCAGCGCCTCCCTTTTCGCTCCTCTCCTTTGGGAGCACGGTTAGTGTTTGGAATTGAATACACGTCTGTTTGAACATTTTAAAAAATTGAAAATGATTTCTAATTATATTGATTATTGAATTGTAAGGAACCGGCAATTGAAGCCTATTAATCATGTGCTCATGGCAAGTTGATGAATTGGAGCTGTTTGCTTCATGAAAACTCAATTTAGTGCTCTAGATTTTGGATTTGAATAATGGTTTCATACTTTGTTTTAATTTTAGTGGTCATAAGTTTGCGTGTAGAGCAACACGGTTGAAAAGTTGTGCCGATGGAGGTGCTAACAAGATATTTGATGAAATGCCTCTCTTGTCTCCCGATGAAGGCGTTCACTCGTTCGCCAAAGGTTCGGTTTCGGTTTCTCATTCCCTGTGAAGTTGTCCCTCTATTCTACTTCTGTTTTTGTTTATATATGAAAATGAATTAATTTGGTAATTAACATTCAAAATTGTAGAGGTTAACATTCTTAACATTCTTAAATTTGAGAATTTGTTGATTGAACTGTGGGAGAGAGAATCAGAACGTTGGACTCTTAAAAATATTTTCTGAAGGATTTGGAAAATGGACAGGTATAAACCAAATGCGATTAAAGGAGATATGGACTCCATTAGACATGATGTTCTCAACTACTATTCTACCCTGGTAAGGCAATCATGATTATCTAAACAATTTGAGCTTAACATCCTTTTCTTGGACTTGCAAGGATGCTAATATGATACAACATTTGAATGATTTTGTGATAGGTCAAAAGCCTTACAAATCTCCATTCATTCTTCAATACTTCACTTTCAAATTGATACCTCACATTTCAGTTTTTTTATCCGTACACATCAATAATATTTTGAATTATAATACATGGATCATGGATGTAAAAATCACTATAATGCTGCATTTTTATCCCTTTCCATGCAGTCATTTTCTCTCCATTTGAAAAGACAATGTTTCTCTATGGTCTGATATATAATCTCCATCTTTATCTAAATAGCATGGATCCTTTGACCATTTGAAATTGATGGAAAGGTCATCACCTTCCAAGCCTAGATCTTGCATTGGGGCTGGACTTGCAGCTTCAGTTGTAGTACCATCTGGCTCTAACCTTACGGTTACATTTTCACTGTCATGGGACTGCCCTGAACTCAGATTCTTGAAAGGAAGAACTCACCAGAGGTAATCCGGACATTTATTCATGTCCAAAAGATCTATGTATTTGACTTGTTGCCTTTTCACCTTGAACTTCAACTGATAAAAATTGTGGCAGATTCCCAAAGATCTATGCAATTGGTTTGTTGCCTTTTCGTAATCCTCATCTTTTAATTTTCTATTAATTACAACAATAACAGGCGATACACCAATTTTATGCTGCTGACAGTAACACTGCAGCAAATATAGCCTTCGATGGTAGTCGGGGTAATCTTTTTGTCTATGGGCATTATGTTTTATTAGCTATACTTATTGATACGACATCATCCGTAAATATATTCTGATCTATCTTCTATGAATGGACAAAGTAATAAACCTAATCATTATTGATACGGTCATTTATATTTTGGTTCTTTAAGGAACAAAGGGTACTTATTCTTTTAGAAGGGAATGAATATCTTATGTGGAACACATATGATGTCCATTTTTATTTATCATTTTCACTTCTCATGCTTTTCCCCAAACTGGAATTTTGTATTTAAAGAGACTTCACCTCTGCAGTGCTAATGCATGATCCTAGTAAAAAGAAACTTTTACATGACGGGAAATGGGTATCTAGAAGCGTTCTTGGTACTGTCCCTCATGATATTGGGCTTGATGACCCATGGTTTGAAGTAAATGTTTACAACATTACAGTTTGAAATTGTAAAAGTAATTCTTATATCCAAATGAAGTCAAAACTTAAGGTGCTTAGAAATGTGCAGTTGTGCTCTGCAACATGAGTTTTAATCGCAATCTTGTTGCTATTAACTGTAGAGGTTCCCCTGAGATTTTAGAAGTACTTTTACACTTCACTGCTGCTTCTATTTTTCAAATATAGCTATTAACTGCAGAGGTTCTCCTGAGATTTTGGAAGTACTTTTACACTTCACTATTGCTTCTGTTTTTCAAATATAGGTGGGCTGAGTGGAATGGGAAGTATCGTGATGATTTACGGAATGGAAATTGCATGTGGAAGGAAGGTGATTGAGGTGAAGGAAGAAGCTAATATAGTGAACTTAGTTGAGTGGGTTTGGAACATGTATGCCAAGGGGATCATTTAAGAAGCAATAGACACCAGGCTCGAAGGAGAGTTTGATAAGCAACAAGCAAAGTGCTTAATGGGGCTCGGGTTGTGGTGTTCTCATCCAGATATCAATTATCGACCATCGATAAAGCAAGCCATAGCAGTACTCAACTTTGAAACACCTCTACCTAGCTTACCACCACAACTTCCAGTTCCTATATATGTTTCACCTGGTATGAATATGTCTCTTCTTTATACTTCAAGCAGCAGCAGCAGCACATCTTGTAATAACCGAAAATTTTAAACTCCGTTAAACCTGAATTTAACCGAGTTCCGAATTTCCATACATTAATCTTAAATAAATAAATAAATAAAATAAAATGAGTTTAAGTTCTATCATTTTATGTGACCTTAATTCACATAAAATGATGAAACTTCGTCACCGGAAATAGTTTACGCACTTTTAAATAAAATAATAATTTATATAATACAAAATATAATTCCGTAGTATATAGATTCCCGCACATAACCGGAAATGCGGAAGGACCGGAACGGGTAACGAGTTTTCGTATCCTTATTTTTATGCGGGGGCAAACCGGATGTGACCCATTATTAAGCCCATCAGCCCATTCCATAAACTAATCCTAAACCTAACTTAACCTAATTAATTAGGTTAACCTAATCTACTCTAAACCTTCTCGCATCTGTTGCCGCCTTCCCCTCACCAACGCTGAAGGAATGCACAGCAGGCACACGCAATGCAGGATCGAGCCGCCTCGTCCGCCGCCTTCGGTCGACCGCCCAGGCGACGCCGCCACCACGCCTCGTCCGCCTTCCCTGTCCGCCGGCGACATCAGCCCTAGCAGCGTCTTCCCTCGCTTGGCTGTCACTGCGACGACGCCTCCCTCGCCCTTGCTGCCGCCGCCTCGAGCCAGTAGCGCACCAGCGTCGGAATTGTTCCGCCATGCCGTCAACCACCAGCGCCGCCGACCGCTGCAACAGTCCGGTAAGCCTCGCCTCCTTTTCCTCGCTTCTTCCTCTCATCCCGCACTGAATAACCTACTGTTTCGCTTCGGCCGCAGTGGTGCTGCAAACGGACCACCGTTCGCTCCGACGTCGAAGCCAGGGCAGTCGCCGGAGCCGCCTCGCATCGCCGGAACCCTGGTAAGTGACCGCTTCTCCTTCCTTGTCTGTCCCTTCCCGAACCAGCCCACTGATCAACCCTTCGACTGTAGTGACGACCCTACCGGTGCTAAACTGGACACCGAACGCGTCGAGCCCACTGCAGGAGCCAAAACGGGAAGAAGGTGAAACGACGAACAGCTGAGACCCTGCGAGCCATCCTGCGGAGTCGAACCGGGCTGGACTCCTTCGAATACGTAACGAGACTATAAGCGGTGCGTACAACCTCATTGATATATATATATATATATATATATATATATATACGTATAAAGAGAATGAAAATGTTGAGAATATATACGTAGCACCTGTTGGATTAATGAGAATGAAAGTGTTGGGTTCTACAGTACATATGCGTAGTTATATATATGATATAGGTATAAGTGTCAGTGAATATATACACGGACGTGTATAGTATATAGATAGGCGAGGATGGACGAATTGTTATGTAGAAGTGCGAGATACGGGCATATATATATATATTTGGAGGTGTAAGTCGGAGTATGTGTAATTTGTGTAGAAGCATAAGGATAGTAGACTCTTGTAAATTTCGTAGGAGTATATGGGTGGGTACCATATTGGAGTAAATGGATATATGGCTTATATATATAAGCACGAGTTTGGAACTACGGAATTATGTAGACATATATATATATAACTACCGAGTAGTTACGGAGGCATGCGAGTTAAGGGAAGTGAAAGTTGTACATACCTATATATATATATATCCTTACTATACTAAAAGTGAGAGTTTGTCAAATGAATAGTCAATTTCCAATATTACCCTTTCTTATTTTATTTTAGTTTATATTTTTCATATTTGCCCTTATTAATCTTCTCTTTTCCTTGCTGAGATCAACATGTGTCTTCTCTTCAAATAACGTGTCTCTTTCCCTTGCTGAGATCGACAAGTGTCTTCTCTCACCGACTTTTTTTTTTTTTT
>BSUD01000004.1:121939267-121966940 GCA_033239045.1 Fagopyrum esculentum
TTTTTTTTTTTTTTTTTTTTTTTCTTTCCGTTTCACCGATATTCGATGGCCACTTCTTGTGCTTCGACGCCGCTTCTTCATCCGCTCTCTATTTCCTCTCTTCTTCGTTCTTCTCTCTTTTTGCTTTCATTTTCTCGTTCTCCGGGTTTCCTCCCGTTCGTTCCGATGACGGCGTAGTCCTCGCTCCAGCCAAGGTTTTGACGCCTTCGGATGGCAACCACGACGGCGGTTTCTCGGTTCCTTGCTCCTGTGCCAATTTCATCTTTCCACCTCTTGATTTTGGTGCCGATCCACCCGTTCAGGTTTGCCTCGATGATCGATGTTTCATTTCTTTCTTTTTCCCATTCCTTATCCGAGTTTTAGGTTTTAGGGCTTCGAGGGTTTTCTATTACCAGATGGCCCAGAAAAGATGGCCCAGAAAAGAGTACTCCGAACTTGGATTTGGGAGCTCCGACGGCATCGAAGACGACTCCACCGAACGCAGCTTCTTCTCCAATCTACCGTCCGACTCTTCAGGCATCCATTCAAATCCAAGTTCGACTCTCTCGCTTTCTATCCAACAACGGCATCGGTCGGCCTCGCTGCATCTTCGACTTCGCACCAACAAGAATGGACAATCGATCTCAATTCAGACATATAGAACTGACAGCGGCGTCCTTCCTCGGCGTTCGAAGGAGCAAGCAGTCTGTTACCTCCCTCTGGTGCGTACACACAGCCGGCGCCAGGTAAGATCCTTCTTGACCTCATGGACCTCGGTTCCGTTGTAACCAACCTGAATCGGAATTTCACGCAGATTCGACGCTTCCCTCGGACCCGGGAAGCGAAGATCGTACCCCTCTGCTGCTGCGTTGTCACCAAGTCCGCCTTATTTTCCTGTCCTTGCCTTGCTCTGATTCCGGGGCGATCGAACCGTATTCTTGTAGTGAGTCCTTCTTTGCCTTGCAAGCTTTTTTTTTTACTTCCGTTGTGGTGTGCTAGGGTTTTACAAATTGACTAAGTAATTCATATTTCATGCTGCTCAATTTCTTGTATGTTATTTTTCTCAGTTGTGAACAAAAGTGAGGTAGAAGACGAGTTTGGGTCTTTAGTTTATTCAAATTGCTATTCAGATCGGTCTCACATGCTGCTCAATTTCAGGTCATACCTTTTCCTCTCTTGTTATATATTCTCTCTAATTCTCCCATTTTCTTCTCTCGCTCTCTGTTTCGGTTTACTAATTTGGGACAGAGATTTATATAGCCTTGGTTAGTCTTTAATTGAAGTTCATATTTAAGTACCCGAAAATTTGAATAATCAATTCATGCACTTTAGGTGTTTGATTAAATGTTTGAAAGAAAATTCATCTGTATCGGCTTAACGCTTCATACCGTTTCATTCTTCAGTAAGCTTCCGATTTGCTTTCCCAATGAAACTTCTTTTTATTGGTGACTACTCGAGGTCATCGGTTTATGGCACCTGTGAATTTCGAATTGTTGCTTCATTCTTCAGTAAGCTTCTGAATTGCTTTCCGAATGACACTTCAATTCTTTTTACGGGTAAACACTAAAATCGGACACGTATTGAAAAAATGGCAGGGATGAATGTACTTTGCAGTGACAAAACAGGGTCACTTTACTCTAAATCGTCTTACTGTTGACCGTAACCTTGTTGAGATACAAAGTCTTTGTTCATTTGATGATCACTGTTTGTTGTTGCTTACAAGTTCTGTATAAAATTTTATTTATGATCTATTCTCTTTTAGGTTTTCAAGAAAGACATGGAAAAAGACACCGTTGTCCTGCTTGCAGCTCGAGCAGCAAGGCTGGAAAACCAGGATGCTATTGATGCTGCCATTTTCAACATGCTTGGTGATCCAAATGAGGTATAAAGAGAAATATTTACAGATTCTGAATGAGTTTAAAAAATGGTAGTTGATTATTATGCAATGAATAGAAAGGCGGCTAATGTCATGGATTTTGTCATATTACTCTCAGGCACGCGCAAACATCCGGGAAGTTCTCTTTCTACCATTTAACCCTGTTCACAGGCGAATTGCCATCACGTGCAAACATCCGGGAAGTTCACTTCCTGACCAGGTATATCTCTCAGGATAGAAATCTTCATAAGCTTAAATGGGTGTACTTAAATATACGAAATTGTACCTTTGTCTATCAGATCCTTGATCTATGCCAAGAGAAGGATCAAATTGCTGAAGAAGTGCATTTGATTATAGACAAATTTGCTGAGAGGGGAATGAGATCACTTGTTGCTATTCAGGTTTTAAGACACAATTTCTGTTAGAATCACTTGTTGTCGAATGTCTGTTAGAATCGCTTGGTTAGTATTCTCCCTTGTTTCACTATTTGTTAGTTTAGACATGATTGCTTCATTTTTGCATGAAAATTGTCTTAAAACCTGATGGCAACGTCCATAGCAGGGCTCAGTGAGCGTGATGACGTCCTCCCCATCTATGTTGGTGATGATCGCACTGACAAGGATGCCTTCAACGTAAGTAACAGTGGTAGTCGAAATTGTGACCTTAGCGAAGGGGATCTGAAGATGGAAATAGTTTAAGTTGTAGTGAAAATTTATGGTGTTCACTTGTTATTGCTTGTAGGTTTATCTTGAGAAGTACTCCAGACAGCATACACCATTTCGGCTCTGCTTCATTGGTGAGCCACAGGAATACCTCCACTACTTCCCATTTAATATGAAATGTATCTATGTATATATATTCCTTGAGTTTTGCTCCAAAAGAAAATTCAATAGTGTTCAGGTAACCAAATCTTTAATTCGTAGTGCTATCCAATAATTTCGTTGTGTGCTTAATGTTGTGCAGGTTCCCGCAACCCAATTGCCTCAAGCATGTACGGAGTATATACTTTGGATTGCATACGACATTATGTTCTGATGAATTCATCAAACACAAATTGCTAATTCAAGTGCATGAACTTTAAACTTTCTCTATTGATTCCAATATTTGATTTTCAAATTATGTGGTGCTTACTGTTGAGGATGTAATGGACTGTTAACTTTGCATTCATATCTAAATATAAAAACTTTTTGATATCGTGTTTAACTTTCGATACTTGTCCTGTCCAAATGCTGATATCTCTACTATGCCATTGCTTGTGTAACATAATTTGCATGCTTTTAACTTCTGGAAATCAGGACTGCGGGTTGCGATTTCACCCAACGTCTACTAAAGGGTGCCCACTTTCAGTTGCGCCGACTTGGTTTTGTTTTTCCTAGGTTGGTTTCCGATCTCAATATGTGCATCGGTTAGGGATTTGATCCTCGCTCAAGCTCTACATTGGATTCCCTTCCAAGGTTATACTCTCTTCTCTCTATTTTCCATTCAATTGTCCCTCTGTTTATACTTGAAATTTGAATCATATTCTCTGTTTGCGAGAAGATTATGAGAAGATTATACACCTATTATCATGCCCTTCTTTTTGTTGACTGCAAAATGAATTTGCATTCTCAATTCTCATCTATGCATTGGGAGTGTTTCAGCATTTGATTTCTTGCTTTATATAACTCATGTCAATGATGTTGAATCCATGACAGGTGGAGCTCTTAATTCTTCAATTGCAGTTTCGTGATGCTGAAGGTGCTCAAGCTGAGCTATGGGACCTGTCAAGGATTTTGACCGACACACTTATTCAATGAACAAGATCTCAGGTTAGTACTCTGACTTCCTTCTCCCTTTTCTTTGATCTGTTTTTAATCTATTTTGATTAGCCTCAATGTACCTTGGAGGAAAAATAATTTAGCTAGAAAAGGGGTTACTAATTCAACTTTTGGGTTGTCACTTATGGGCTTGCTGAATGTGTTTGACATTTAGATTACAGTCATGAGTTTGTGTTGCAAATAGCTTTGGTTTGGATTATAAGTTTTAACAACCGTCGGGAATTGTCTTGTCAGGTTGATAGTGCTTGAAAGCATAGTATTCTTATGGCGGCGGATCAGGTGCTCACAGATCTGAACCTTCCTATCAAGGAAGCTTACAATTTTTCCGATGGAAGGTGGTTCATGGATGGTGAGTAATTTTATCCATGTGGTTTATGGACCTTGGAAATTTGTGTTAGGTTTGCCTTGTAAAAATTTATCATCCCTTGCTATTTTAACAGTTTTTCATGTAACCGAAATAAACGGGAACAAATTGACTCAGAAGAGCGTTAGGTAATTAATAGTAGGATTCAACCTTCAATTGGCCATACATTCTGATTCATCGACCCATAGTTTTTGAATCCTTTAATCTGAAATTTGTTGGTTCCCTTTGCAGACATTAGGAACTATCCAGACACCAGAACAGTTGGGCATGAAGGCCTAATGGTCTTGGAGTTAACGGGACCGATAGAGTAGGCCTTTTGTCGGAGGTGTCTATAAATGATAATTTTTTTGAACTAACCTAATTCAGTTTTGAAATTAAGAAGTTAACCCTTTTTTACATTTGGTTTTTATAGATCAACTAAAAAGAAAAAAATAAATAAAATGAAAATTGTACAATTATTTACTGTCATGAGACTAAAGAATTTACACCAGCTTTGATTTCGTTTCAGGCAACGACCAACTATCTCCTATCAAATTTCTTAATTGTTTATGTACGCTTGGTACGAGTCCCAACAATCTTAGCCTCAAAAAAAATTATCCGGTCATCTTATTACGAAGTCTAGATCCATCCAATGGTCTCTGCAATGGCACTATTAATTTGTAAATCTTTTCATAGGAATTTAACTCGATGGCAAAGGCAATGAAGCTTTCATTTTGCGAATAAAAGTGCGTCCTTCAAATAATAATTACCTTTTCATTTTGCGAATAACATTGCGTCCTTCAAATAGTAATAACCTTTTCCCATGCCGTCAACCACCAGCGCCGCCGACCGCTGCAGCAGTCCTGTAAGCCTTGCCTCCTTTTCCTCGCTTCTTCCTCTCATCCCGCACTGGATAACCTATTGTTTTGCTTCGGCCGCAGTGGTGCTGCAAACGGACCACCGTTCGCTCCAACGTCGAAGCCAGGGCAGTCGCCGGAGCCGCCTCGCATCGCCGGAACCCTGGTAAGTGACCGCTTCTCCTTCCTTGTCTGTCCCTTCCCGAACCAGCCCACTGATCAACCCTTCGACTGTAGTGACGACCCTTCCGGTGCTAAACCGGACACCGAACGCGTCGAGCCCACTACAGGAGCCAAAACGGGAAGAAGGTGAAACGACGAACAGCTGAGACCCTGCGAGCCATCCTGCGGAGTCGAACCGGGCTGGACTCCTTCGAATACGTAACGAGACTATAAGCGGTGCGTACAACCTCATTGATATATATATATATATATACGTATAATGAGAATGAAAATGTTGAGAATATATACGTAGCACCTGTTGGATTAATGAGAATGAAAATGTTGGGTTCTACAGTACATATGCGTAGTTATATATATGATATAGGTATAAGTGTCAGTGAATATATACACGGACGTGTATAGTATATAGATAGGCGAGGATGGACGAATTGTTATGTAGAAGTGCGAGATACGGGCATATATATATATTTGGAGGTGTAAGTCGGAGTATGTGTAATTTGTGTAGAAGCATAAGGATAGTAGACTCTTGTAAATTTCGTAGGAGTATATGGGTGGGTACCATATTGGAGTAAATGGATATATGGGTTATATATATAAGCACGAGTTTGGAACTACGGAATTATGTAGACATATATATATATAACTACCGAGTAGTTACGGAGGCATGCGAGTTAAGGGAAGTGAAAGTTGTACATACATACATATATATATATATACCTAGGTAAGAGTAAAATGGTCCGATCTATAACTTATAAATTATAAAAAAATTATCAGAGAGAGAGACTAATCATAGAAAACAAATCCTAAAAGAATTTAGTAAGACTCGAGAGTAAGCTTTGAGAACTTTCGGTACCAAGGGTAATATGGTCTTTTACCATAAGAGAGATTTTTTCCGTAATTCCTTCGCATGAGGTTGGACATCGAGATGTGACTTTGATACACATGCCTTACTTGACAGGCGTTTGAGTTGCCATGAGTACGGACTGTTTGAGACGTGTTAGAGTGTATTTTGACTCAGGTAAGTCCTTGCGACTTACTTAGCCAGTTTCTGGATATTAGTTGAGTGATAGTGGTTGTGTGTGCTATTTGCGTGTTTAATAATAATAACTTGCTAGGACGACTGTTATTATTACGTTTAAGGCCCAAGTGTATGTATAACGGGCCGTGACATCACTGCCCAGCTCTGACAGGAGACTAGGAGGTTCTCTATACCCAGACCAGGCAGGTACAAGGTGAGATGCATCGGATCCATTCCTGATGGTTACACGGGGGCGGAGGCGAGGTTTGGGAATCCCTCGTGTCACAAAATAAGTATCATTAGCGTGAAAGAGGACTTAACTCAAGATAATAAAACGGACTTGTTTGAAAGCATGATGGGTGTTTATATTTTTTTATGTGTGTGTTTGTGCTGCTATTATTCTGCTAACATTTAGATAACTAGCTAACGGTTCTTCTTGTTGTTGTTTTTTTTAGATTTACCGCAGGTTAGACCAGCAGCTGAGTGATCCGAAAGTAGTGGTCAGCCGGGTCTCCGTACTCCTTAGAGTGGGGGTTGGGAGTTGTGTTTGTCTTTTCTTACGTTTGGTTAAGACAGTTGTTCTTTTCTTTTGTTTAAGTACTTTAGGCTGCTAGACAATGTTGCATTCATTCCTTTAAAAATAATATTTTATGAATTTCGGTTTCTTTATTTGTGTCTTGTTGCAAGATCCTAGTAATGTTGTTGTCAAACTGAGGTCGGGACCCATTGTGAGGTCCTAACCAGTAACGTCCCGAGTTCTGAGAATTCGGGGTGTTACACATCTACTACTTATCCTCTGTTGGGAGCGAAATGAATGTCATATCACCATTTTTCATCTCTATCTTCATTTTGCAATGTGTAAAGCAGTAAAGACATTCTTTTTCTGAGTGAATCAATTCCAATCTTTATCTACCTTAGGTTCAAAGAAGCAAAAGTTTCAAAGCTCAACCTGCCCCTGTGATAGCCCAGTGGTAAGAAAGCATCCAAATCACCAATGAGATGTTTCCGTTTTCGTTCCTGTCACGAACCACTCATTTGATACACTTTAATCCTCCTTGCTGCTGACTATAAGGTTCTTTGGCAGCTCAAACGTGACACTGCAAGGGCTCAAGTTCATCAACAATAAATTAATCTAATGTTATTTGAAGAATAGTAGGGCTCAAGTTCATCAACACCGCAAGGGCTCAAGTTCATCAACAATCTATGAATATGGAACAAAGTGCTAAGAAAGAATTTGTGACTTTGACATGCTAAGAAGAAAGGATTTGTGACTTTGACATGAATGAAGAGTTCAAGGAATGACTTATTTGAAGAATAGTAGGACTTTTTATGCATGATATTTTATAAAAATAGTAAATTAATCTAATTTTTTTGAAGGAGGTTTATGATTAAGACTATATTTTGCAAGAATTTTCAATGTAATAATTTTTTTTATTTCTTACTAGTTTGTGAAGCAATCAATATGAAAATCTTGTGTATTGGAGTATTCTCCTTTTTATATACATGTCATTTGATATTATTGCAAGTGGTGTCAAAGACAAGGAACCTTATTGTTAAATCAATTTTTTTTTCCGGAACTTAATTGTCAATTGTGACACCTTGAGGTGTTAGAAATAGTTGTGATAAAAAGCAAAGCAAGTACCGAAAACAATCATGTTAAAGTGTCGCAAATGTCTCAAAACAATGATACATATAGTTGTCGCATAATTATTAACTAATGCGACATCTTTAGGTGTCGCAATTTATTGTGACATGTTAAGGTGTCCCAATTTATTGTTACATGTTAAGGTGTCGCAATTGGCACATCTGCCAATTGTGACGGCGAAAATTGTGACACCCTTTCAACGTGTCGTTGAACATATTTGCGACACCTTAAGGTGTCGCTAAATGTTATTAAAAGTGTCGCATTATACGCGCTTTTCTAGTGGTGGGTATATAACTCGTCAATACCCAACAACACTTACACATCCTCAACTGACGTCGGCCAGTCTATAGTTGACTCATCTCAGTATCCCGAACTTACTCTTCTCATACCCCATCTGGTATTAAAATTCTTTGGTAAGCATCACCTACTCAATTAATCCTTTTATAATGCTTTAGTTTGTTCAATCATTCACACTTATCTAGCGTACATAGTTCTTTCCAGTCTTCCATGATAGCTTGTAAGCACTTCCTTGCGGTTCCTATGACCTTAATTATCCTCTATTTACCGTTCTTCTTGTATGGATTGCGGGTGTTTATTACTTAAGACCTGCTATAATTTTCGAGGTTACCCCGGACTCTTGAGTCTACCACACTGTTCTCACATACACATGTTCCTTAATCGGCGTTATTTGTAATACTTCCTTCAAAACTCTGTTGACTATATTTCAGGGCTTCAATCCTTTTAATACTGGCGTGGTCATTTCTTTCAGAATCCTATCTCTTCAAAGAAGACAAAACGTCTCCCGGCTTGTGAAGTCTACCTTTCGTTCTTACATTAAGTTGTAAGTCTTCATTCCATGTTAATTGTGATCTGTCAAAATTTCCTTAGCTAGTAGGTAAACAGTTGCTCACAATAATCCTTTTATACTTCTTTCGTTCAAACTACCTTCCACCCTTCCACTTCTTATGGGCTAAGTCCATTTCTCTAGTCCGATTGTGTCATTCATCTGGCATAAATAGTCGTTTCAAGTTTCCACGATAGCTTCCAAGCGTCTTTGAAATTCTTATGGCCGTAATGATCATCCACTTGTAGTTCCTTTTGCATGGACCATCTGTGTTGATTGCTTAGGTCCGGTGATAATTCGGGTTACCTTGGACTCTCGAGTCTTTCAAGGCCGTTCTCCCATACCGATTTCTTCACTGGTGTTGGTGATAATATCGCCTTCCTAAAACTCCGTTGACTCTGCTACAGGCTTCCCTTCTTTGGATATTGGCGTTGCGGTTTCTTTCAAACTTCTTATATTGCTGAGGAGGTCAAAACCTTCCCACGCTTATGGGGTCTGCCTTTTTGCTTTTACACTCAATTGTAGGTCTTCATTCCGTGCACCTTAGATTCTCATTTTTAGGCCGACACCCAATCTCTTCACATCTCTCATGCCCATAATTGTCTATGGGAAATTTGCCACGATTGTAACGTCCTTTATCTCGCCCTCTTGGTTTTACTCTGTTCAACTTGGTTCTTGTTCTAATGTTGTTATCTCCACTCGGAGATTTTCTCGTCTCTTGCATGATTCTTCTAATTCCGTCTCTCGGCCTCGTATGCCCAAGTTCCTTGTACGACCTTCTATTCCTTCTAATTGAACTGACTCAGGGATTTCTTTGGATGATTTGTAAGGATCACCAAGCAGCCTACCCGAGTATAAAACTCAATTCAAGGTCCGATTCCATTGCCTCGTATTGGAGATTCTCAAGTCCGCAGCTGATTTATCATGAGGCGATAATCGCTTCGTGATATCACGAGTAAGGGTATAAAATATCCTTTAGGATACTAACAAGCTAATCAAACACATGTATATAACATATTATAATAAACATCATAAAAAGTCTATAAGCTAACTCCTATCGATCCAAGTTGCAAAGACCCACGGAAAGCGATGGTGGTCCGACGTACTACTAACCCAACAACCCGACTATGCGTGTGTGTAAAAACAAAAATCCATATTGAAAATTTTAGACCCCTTTCGGGTTCTAGTTATTTTATACAATCGGTCTTTCAGAAGATTTCAAATGCCATTGTTGCCAACCCAGAGCTCTGATACCATATTGTAACACCCCAAATTCTGAGAACTCGGGGAGCTACTGGTTAGGACCTCACAATGGGTTCCGACCTTAGTTTGACAACAATTTTACTTGGATCTTACAACAAGGCACAAATGTATTTAAAACAATTTCAAAACATATTATTTTTAATGTATGAATGTACAAATGTGACAGCCTTACAAAACATATATATAGATACATAACATGCATGTCGTATGAGAGCCCCCTGTCCCCATCTAATGAATACGTGGACCCGGCTGACCATCCGTTCCGGATCTCTCTGCAACTGTCTATCTCTACAAATCTACAATACGGATAAAACCGTTAGCTAACATTCTATGCATAAGTATAAAGGTAAAAGCACAAACACACAACATACACAATCAACATGCAACACTCAATCCTTTTATTATCTTTAATTAGGTGATAAGTTATTACTAATGATACTTATTTTGTGACACGAGGGATTCCTAAACCTCGCCCATGTCCCCGTTTACCAATGCGGAATGGTACTAATGCATCTGACCGTCTACCGGACTGGGCTGGTCGCAGGGAACCTCCTAGACTCTCGCAAGAGCTAGGCAGATGATGTCACGACCCGTTATCATACACTTGGGTCAATTACGTAAATAATAAAGTCGGCCTAATCCGGTTTCATTGTTTATCATAACTAGCAAACACCACTCATACACATTACACTCATACAAGAAAGCCAGCTAAGTAAGTCCGTGGACTTACCAGAATCAAATCTCGACTTTCTCTTAACCGCCACTAAATCCGTAAGTGCAGAACTCAGTTGCCTGTCAGAGGAGGCACATCAGTCAACACCTTTCCCTGGATACTTATAAGTCTAAAACTCTTAAGATATACGATTGTATGTGCAGAAGTTATTAAAGTGTTTATTTAAGGTAAAATGACTATTTTACCCTTAGTCCCAAAACTTCCAAAAACTCGGAATATGTACTTAAATTATAATTTGAGGCTATCTAACCATATTCTACTCCCTATGATGATTTTAGGTAACAACTAGAAAAATTACCCATTTTCTATTTTCCGAAAAGTCACTAATGTCCAACTACAGCTTCAAATATAGAATTCGAATAATCTTATAAAAATTCCGAAATAATTCCCCTGATCATATATGATATCCCATCTACTCATAGGAGAAAGAATTTCTTAAAACTGTTAAAGCATCGCTTCTACAAAAATTTCTAAAGTTGGTTACAACACTTAACAAGCAGCACACTGTCTTAACTTTGAAAAATCATAACTCCTAAACTACTCGCTGAATTTATCCCAAATTTTGATATGTTCTACTATAAATACTATCTCTAATATATCCAAAATTCAGACGCAAAGAAGATCAAAATCCTATTTAAAACTATCTCACAAAACCGAATTTCAGCACAACAGAAAAACTGCTTACGACTCAATCTTTGAAAAATCGTAAATCCCAAACCACTCGCTGGATTCCTCTCAAATTTTAATATGTTCTACAACAATATGTCAACTATATCATATCCAAAATTCAAGTCTAACGGAGATCAAAAGCCTATTCAAAACTATCTCACAAAACAGCATACCATGCTGTTTTTCTCAACTCAGCACATTTATAAAAAACTGTATGAGGAGTCAACTTTGAAACCCCATATCTCTCAAACCGTAACTCCGATTCCTCTAAAATTTTAGTATGTTTTACTATGCAATATCTTCTATGACATATCCGAAAACCAGCAAAAAATAATGAGTTTAGCATACCTCAATCTGGCCCAGAAGTTGGATCCTCGACACAGTTTCGAAAATTCACAAAAAGGCTGAAACTTCACAGATCTACAGATAGTAACTCCAAGTCAGGTTAAGAGAGGTTTAAATCTCGATCAGGACCTGAGGCAGAAGGGAAGTAGGAGAGGAGAAGGAAGTCTAGACTCACCTTGGTCTTTACTGGCTGTAGAAGGTTGCTAGATCTGGAAGGGAGGGAGATGGCTCGAAGGTTGGATGCACAGCTGCTCTTATCTACTCTTTGAGGGTCTCAGTTTCTGTCAATACGGGAGGGAAGAAAACAGGCGGTACTCACATGTACAAGTCGATCAGAATGAGTGCAGATACAGAGAAAAGCACGAGGGAGAAGAGTTGGCGTTACCACTGGCGTCACTCTTGAACTTCTGTTGGTGACTCGAGGGTGGCATGGCGGCTTCAACACTCCACTCTGGAAGCGATCGAGGGGAATGGCGGAAATAGTCGGCTAGGGTTGCGAGATTGAGACCGGGTAGGTGATCGCTTGCTGGGAGAAGATCTGCTGCAGAAGGAAGGAAAGGGGAGGCAGATGCTGAATGTGGACGGAAGGTGGGGAACGTGAGGCTGCCGACGAAGGAAGTTGTTGTGTGATTTGCAGGAGCCGTTACACTGAAGATCTCTCCCTGCTCCAGTTCATCACACGTCGATCATGAGCAAGGAAGGCGGAGGAGGAGGCCCATCTGTTTTGGGCTGCGCTTCTTGGGCTGGAGAGGAGAGCTGTAAGGCCAGCCGGAAGGAGCTGCTACTGGTCACGTACATATCTCTCCTGGGCTACTGCTGCTGGACGTGCTGGGCCAAGGGAGGAGCAGATGGGCTGCGACAGTCTTCAGCAAGCAAATAGGCCAGAGAGAGTGGGCTGAAGACACAGGCCGGGCTGAAGTTGTCCAAAACTTGTCAAAACATTGTCAACAACTTTTCATGATCTCGTCTCAACTTTGTCGTGGTCTCGTCACAGCTTTGTCGTGGTCTCGTCTAAAGTCGTCGTTAAGAATTAATTATAAGAATTAGGGTTTGATATAATTCTATCATTTTATGTGAATTAAATTCTACATAAAATGATAAATAATTATAAGAATTAGGTTTGATATAATTCTATCATTTTATGTGAATTAAATTCTACATAAAATGATAAATAATTATAGGAATTAGAGCTTGATATAATTTTATCATTTTATGTGAATTAAATTACATGAAATGATAAAATTTGTGAAGAAAGAAATACTAGATAGAATGGGAAACCGTCAACGGCTCGAAGTCCGATTTAATTCGGAATTAAACGGAATAAAAATTTCGGATATTACACCCGATGTAGCCAGATTTGTGGCATAGCGTGCGACCTGTCAACAGATCAAGATAGAGCATTGCAGACTTGGAGGTGACTCCATCCACTGCCAGTACCGCAGTGGAAGTGGGAGGACGTCTCCATGGACTTTGTGACGGGATTGAGGCCCAGTAGGAGTTTTGATGCCATATGGGTTGTGGTTGACAGACTGACTAAGACGACACGTTTCATTCCTATCAGAGAGACGTGGCCAGTGAGCAGGTTGGGTGAGGAGTACACTAGACAGATAGTGAGACTCCATGGTGTACCGAGGACGATCATCTCTGATCGAGATGGACGGTTTACCTCGAGATTTTGTTAGCAGATTCAGACTGTTTTAGGGACGAATCTACACTTGACGACTGCGTTTCACCCCCAGATAGATGGTCAGTCTAAGAGGACCATCTAGACCCTGGAGGATATGCTGCGAGCTTGTGTGTTGGATTGGGGACAAGGATGGTCTGATTACCTCCCACTAGTTGAGTTCTCCTACAACAACAGCTGACATGCATCTATTGGGATGGCTCCTTATGAGGCACTGTATGGACGTAGGTGTCGTACACCTTTATGTTGGGATGAGCCTAGCAGTATCTGTGGGATAGTGCCAGAGCAGATTCAGGATGATATGGCTCGAGTAGCGGTGATTAGAGAGAGGATATTGGCTGCACAGAGTCGCCAGAAGTCGTATGCAGATAGGAGGCGTCGACCTCTAGAGTTCAGGGTAGGAGCTCATGTCTGGTTGAGAGTATCTCCGGCGCGTGGCATCAAACATTTTGGCATAAAGGGGAAGTTGAGTCCCCGATATGTCGGTCCTTTTGAGATACTGGTTAGAGTTTGGAGGGAAACTTACATATTAGCATTGCCTCCAAGGTTAGAGGGTTTTCACCCTGTGTTCCATGTGTCTCAACTGAGGGAGTACATACCAGATCCGAGGCACATTGTGAGTTATGACGATTTGGTGGTTGAGCCGGACCACACCTTTGCTGAGCATCCTATTGCAGTCTTAGAACGAGGTGTGAGACGCTCAGACACATGCATTCGAAGGACATTCTTATGATGAGGATACAGTGGTCTAGACGTGGACTTGAGGAGGCTACCTGGGAGACCGAGGATAGTATCTAGAAGAACTATCCAGAGTTTTATGATGAGATAGATGCACCTAGGGTCGACGAGTAGGTCTTAGTGCTATCTTAGTGAGTATATGATTATGTGCTTATGTGCTTATATGCCTTGATATGTTTACTCCATGCTAGCTATGATGTGATTTATGATCTTATTAGATCTTGATGTGTTAGCGTGATGTATGATTATAGCTAGAGATGGTTCTTTCCTCCATGCTATCTGAGGGTGATTAGGATTCAGCTGGAGATGGTTCTTACCTCCACGCTACCTTGATGGACATAGTTCGTTGGAGATGTTATTCCTCCATGTGTTGTATATGTTTATGTTTTGGCTAGAGATGTGATTTCTCTATGCCTTGTGATGTGGTATGGCGAGAGATGTGATTCCTCTACGCCTTTGGGTAGCATTATGACCCTATTTTCTGGAGTTGATGATTCCTCCACGTTCATGTTTGAGGTTATATATTGATATAGGTTATGACCTTCTGAGCGGAGATGTGATACCTCCGATAGAGAGAGAGAGAGAGAGAGAGAGAGAGAGAGAGAGAGACAGAGAGAGAGAAAGAGAGAGAGAGAGAGAGAGAGAGAGAGAGAGTTATACCTTGGCTTGTGGATCCGAGAGGATTTGGGATTTTGCAAGTTTCGGGACGAAACTTGTTTTTAGGGGGATGAGATGTAAGAGGCTTAGTCTTCGAGAGATCCCACGCCTGCGCCTCAACTGAGACGCAGCTGCTGAGGGGCTTTAGAGCTGCAGAGGGCCGCCCCTACGCCCTGGCTGGCCGTCCCTGCGGGCCTGTGAGCCTGCGGGCTGCGGCCAGGCCAGGCCGCCCCTGCGGGTTTTTCCGGCTGTAGCCGTCTTCTTTGACCCGAGCCCTTAATTTTGACCCTTTCCCCTTTACAACTTCTTCTTCTCTTCCAAATGAGGGTTTCCTCATTCCCTTTCCTGCTTCATCTCTCTCCCTACGTACATCTTTTTCTCCCTTCTTCCTTTGGATCTTTTCTTGATCATCCTTGAAGTTTTGTGAGTTTGGAAGCTTTTATGCTTAGCTTTGTTGTTGATTGTTGATGATGATGATGTTGCTGTGCCTTGTTGAGCCAGCTTGGAGATCTTGGTGAGGGTTTTTGCTTCTGCATAGGTTCAACTGGTGAGCTCTCTTCCATCTCCTCCTATCTTTCTTCTTTCTTTCATCTTCTCTCCTCTTTTCTTCTGCTAGCTTAGATTCCTTAGGTTTGGATCTTGTTCCAGCCATGACTAGCTTATATTGATGTATATATATGTATGTTTTTGTATGTATGGTGTTGGAGTGAAGAAGGAGTAAAGGAATCGAAGAAAGATGTGAAGAAGGGGCTGAATTGGGGTCCTCTGCTGTCCAGCCGCCCCTACGCCACCTTGTAACCACCCCAGCGCCGGCCAGAGCCGCCCCTGCGCCACCTAGGATCCTCTCCTACGGCCACCTGCATCAGCTAGGTCCTGCACTTGGTTCTGCAGATGTGTGTTTGCTTCTAGGCTTGCTTTAGGATGTCTTTGTTCCCTCCTTTCCTAGTGTGAGTGTATAGGATCATGCTAGATGTGTGAGGATGTGTTTTGATGAGGTTATGATCGGTATATGCGTTGTATGGCTTTAAAGACTTAGGTTGATGTTGGTTGAGGTTTTGAGGTTGAGTATGATCCGTATGGATCCCTTTGGGTCCAGGTGTAACCCTTTGATGTATAGATGTTGATATCTTTATATGCCTTGTTATTAGACAGTGGCCCTCTCTCAAGAGTGGAGGTTGATTCTTGTTGAACTGTATACGAGGTTGAGGTAAGTCCGTAGGACTTACTTAGCTACGATCCCTATATTGGGTGTTTGCATGAGTGGTGTGTTCGTTATATGTTGCTATGATAGCATGAGATGTCGTTTATACCGACCTATGTTTTATTGACTGCCCCATTGCGTGGCTGTGATAACTTTTCCCTTTCATCCCGCCGTGGAGTCTGGGAGGTTCTCTGATGTCAGGCCAGACTTGTTTACAGGATGGGCGCAATCCACTCCCATAGGGTACACGGATTGTGTGACCGATACTCGTACAACTAGCTATCAGGCTCATAGGCGAGGATGTATCGGTCCTCATGTCACATACTTTCATCTATATATATATATATATATATATATACGATTTGAGTGAATGATTATGATATAAAGATAATAAAATGGGTAAATGTGTGATAGCATGCTGATGTGTTATCTTTCCATGATTGTGATTGTGCTTATGCATTACTCTATATATGTATGGTTAGCTAATGGTTTATTACCATGTTGTAGATGGCCCACAGGATAGGCATGTTGTTGGGTGATCTAGCAAAGTGGAAGACCGAGGACCTCTCGTACATAGGATGGTTGTGGTCTTTTGGGGTTGTTTACTTTTCCCTCCTGCGTGAGGATGATCTTTTGTTACCTCCTGTGTGAGGATGTTGTTGTTGTTTATACTCGGCTATGTTGTCGTTACCTTTTGATTGTATAGTTTATACAGTTTTATGTATTTGTTTTTATATCTGTCAGTGTCATGTTGTAAGGTCCAGTGAACTTGTTGTCAGGCTAGGGTCAGGATTCATTGTGAGATCCTAACCCAATGTGACACTCCGAGTCCCGCAGATTTGGGGTGTTACAACCACCCTTCACATCCGTCATTTTTCCAGCACCGAAGCCGCCTCTCCATGTGACATCTGTCTACGGGCCAAACTACCTATATTATCTTTCCCTATTAGGACATCTCATGCCTCATATTTGTTTGATCTAGTTCATTTAGATAATTGGGGACCTTATCACACCATTTCCACATCTTGTTATTCTTACTTTCTTACCATTTTAGATGATTATTCTCGTTATATTTGAGTTTATCTAATAAACGGCAAAGTTGTAGCCATTTCTTTAATTCACAATTTTTGTGTCATGGTTAAAACCTAATACAATTCTTGTGTCAAAATCTTTTGCAGCGATAATGCTAAGAAATTTCTTTCTCTTCGCCCTTTTCTTCAAGTTAAGGGTATCCATTTAGAAACCTCTTGTACCTACACACTATAACAAATTTGGAGGGTAGAATGCAAACACCGCCACATCCTTAATGTCGCTAGAGCCCTTATGTTCCTAGGGCAATTACCTATTTCGCTTTGGAGAGAATGTGTTCTTACTACTTGCTACCTTATTATTCGCACCCCTAAACCCATCCTCCATCACAAAACTCCTTATGAGCTTTTTCATGTTTCTCGACCTTGCCTTAACCATCTTAGGGGGTTGGATTTTCTCGCTTATTGTTTCATTCTTCTTCGTTCTTCAGATAACTTTTGACTTTGGTGTAGAAAATGTGTCTTCATAGGGTATCCACCTTCTAAAACATGTTAGAAAATATTAGATCTGGATACTCAAAAAAATTTACAATGCGGGACGGAATGCTATCAATTCACAAATCTCTACACTTACATGATTTGTAATGTGTTCAATGAGCAGATTGTTCTTATTTTTAAAAAATTTTTAGGCCACAACTCCACAATGATTAATATATTTTATTGAAAAAGTTAAAGTTATATCATCTATATGAGACTTAGTACTTAATTGACACAAAAAATAAAGGCATATTTGACCAATCTTTTGAAATTAATTTGACCCAAAACACAAACAATCTGAACTCAAAATGGACAAACTCAATCATATCTGAATAACTATGTGTAAAAAGGATTAAAAAAAACCGAAGTAATACTCAAGTATCAATATAACTTACTAAAAGAAATGACACTTACGTCACATATAAATCAACCGATGATGTCACCTCAATGTTTTTTAAAATCATTGTAAAAAATATAGATGAATAAGAAGTCACATTAAATATAATTATTATTTACTAAAAAATTATTTGAAAACTAAAATATACATAAATTCCAAAGGTGGAACAAGTCTTAGAAGTTCGTTCGCTTCGAAGTTAAAACTAAATTTCAAATTTTAAAAAAAGAAAATATAAATTCCGAAATTAAAAAAATAAAAAATGATAAATGCACCTACATTATTATGAAATTATAAAAACAAATATAAATCTAGAAAATATTTACTATTAATATTTGAAATAATTTGGTTAAGTAGGCTTTTTTTTTTTTGTGGACATTTGTTTTGTAGACCCCTCTAATTTTTACACTCTAATCGACTTACCAATATTAGTTTATTATGGGTACATTTATTAAATGTGTTTATGCTATGAGTCTACTTAATAGATCAAAGCTGATCGATAATAACTATACAATTTGGTTAGTAATAAAAAAAATCATTTAAGATTTTACTTAATGAGGCAAGTAAAAACTGACCGATAATTTGATGGGACTAATATGCGTTGCAAATAAGTTACCCCTTTTTTTTACCTTACACTATGAAAGTTTGTATCCGCGAATCTAAAATAATATATACTTAAGAACTATACGATTTTAACGGTTTTCAAAATTTCTAAAAATTTGTTTAATTTTAATTGAAAATTACGTGCATATCTACACAAAATCTTTTTTTAACTTCCCTATTTTTCAGTAACAAACTTTTAATTGTAAAAAAATATTTTTCGTGTATTTTAATAATTTTTCTCACATCGGTTATCAAGTAAGGTGGTGACGAAGAATTAAGTGAGAAATTCAGACACAAATAATTCTAAGACTCACTATAATATAGGGAGCCCAGATCGAACACAAGTAATACGATGTTTCCATTTGACGAATTAATTAAATAAACTAAAATAGATAACAATTGTATATACAAGAAGCAAACAACGTAGTTTCAAACCAGAAAAACAGAAGAAGGCCGATCGCCTCAATTGAGTTGATCGGCCGAATTTGCAAACTTTGTTTAACTAAATAAAGATTATATTGAAAGTGAAATCAGAGCAAAAAAGGTGAAGGCCTCAATAAGGTCGATAGGCCTGATGGGGTGATGTCAATCGACCTCCTCGAAGGAGAAAGAAAGACGAAATTTGTATCTTTATAGAAGTCGAAACTAAACAATTCAAAGGGAGAGAAGTTGAGAATAAGCAATCAATCAATCAAGCAATTCAAAATCTAGATCACCACAATATGCATATAAGATAGATCTCAATTGACAACTCCACAATTGATTGTAAGTCTAGTTATGTGGGAGACACCTTTGTTCAATTATCGTGTGGATAGATCGTTGTACAACAATGACTATCACCCCAATTGATTGTCACGTATCCAAGACAGTGCATATTCTTCACATCAAATTCAACATGGAGGTATAAGTGACTCGGTTCTCGCATTTTTCCATCAACACCTTGAAGAACATTAGTAAAGAAAGATTTCAAACTCGACTCACACATTTCGTAGGAAATAATCCAAAAATTACCATAAACTATATAGACATAAATCTAAATAAATCTCAAATACTTAAAGATTCAAATAAATCTCAAATGCTTAAAGATTCAAATTGCATAAAAGAAGATGATAAAGCTTAATGATTGTAAATCTTATTTATAAGAAGATGAATTAACCTAACTCCCTAGGTTGACTAAGATCTTATCTTCTAATAAGATAAGGTCCATCTAAAATACCAAAACTATCCTTAATGGATAACTACAAATAGAAAATATCCAAGTGGACGGGTTGGAAGTCCATCCCTAGGAAAAGGGATGAAATGAAAAGGATAACTGTCATTGAAGTAAGCTCGATGTCCTAAACTTGATCACGACGCTAACACTTCAAATGGATGTCATTTTGGAGGTCACGTGTAGGGAGGATCAACACAAGGCCGACCGGTCTTACTACATGTCAATCACGTATGCACGCTTCTTGATGTTGTACTCTTCACTCTCAGATCTCAGTCATTTCTGTCTTGACCTTGACTTCTTCAATCATATAGATATCCTTAACGTGTATGAGATGGTTCCGTCATAGATAAATCCTTTAAAACTCCGCAAATGCGAGATTACTTGCAATTACATAAACTAACATGTAGATCTCCGAAAAACTAGCAGGAAGGAAATAGACCGATAATATATGTTATCATGCCTCCAAGAGGAAGGGGGTGTAATTGATTGATGACGAGAAAAGACACTAATTTGAGTGTCTTAAATATCCCATATTTGAACCTTACTTGTCCTCAAGTAAGAGCAGTAGATATCTCAAATGGAATCAAATACTTGTCTTAGATGTAACTCGATCAAGCACTCGAATCTTCATCATCCTAACACAAATCATTTTACAAGGTATAACTCAAAGCTCACAAGTGTTATGACCACTCAAGGGAATGTGTATTACTCTCTCAACATGTTTATGAGATGTATATAATAATGCTCAAACTCAACTCATATGCAATGCTCATTAAACATAAACTTACCAATGTGTTCTCAATCTCCACCACATAGCTTTTCCGACAAGTACAATTATAAATCAAGATGACTTTTATGGGTTGTAATTTGGCCAAGTAATGAGTAAATGTGAGGAGTTATATTTGACTATGTGATATAAATAAGATCCGGGAACTAGGACGTCTCAAAGTTCATGGTTGATTTGATTACCATGTCCAATAGATCAAATCATCTTCTTGCAAGTTAGATTTCTCCACACTTGGATCAGTACACGTTACACTCATTTTTCCAACACTTTTGTACTTTGTAAAAATTGATTTCCTCTTTTATTCTCTTTGTCAACTAGGTCTCAATGGTGTACAAATATATCTATTCATATAACTTTTCTTTTGTTCACTTTATGCACTTACACCACAAGAACCACTTTGCATTGACGCTCTTCACTACACACAACCCCATACTTGAATTTCTTTTCTTCCTCCAATGCATGTCTTCACTTCCTAATTCCTATATGGGCTAAATAAGGCTAAACTTGGCTACATATAATTTATGGAGTTACAAAGAAAGGTCAATATAGGCCAGAAGGGGCTAATAAGATGAAAAATTATGTTCAGGGTAGTAAGGGTATAATGAGCTTAACAAAGACATGCCTCAATCTTTTTATAAGTGTTAAAGTAAGAATAAGCATGCAATCTTGAAATAGAGTCACCGCAAATTCTATAAAAAATCAAAACATATAGAAGAACACTCATGAAAAAGAAGATACACCAAAAGTATGTACATAAGGCTAGAAGAAACCTCACAAGGCATTGTCATTAAACAAATTCGCTTGTCGATATACTCAAATACTCAATGACATAGACAAGGTTGGAATGTGAGATCTCAAGCATCCTCAAACGATATAGAGTCAAAAGATAGAAATCAAAATTTAGAAAAATAAGACAACACAAAACAGAAGATTCATGTTGACAAAATAGGAGGAGGTTGATCAATGTCAATCAGTATGGACGAACGACCTTAAGGATCTTCAGTCGATCGAGCAATCCTTTTACAGACTTCTCCCTCGCCCGTTGTCAAGTAAACACTTCCATATTTAACTTCATCATTAACATTATTGACAATATTGGCATGGGAGTCACCGTTATTCTAAAATGAGGTTTCTCTCAACTTCTTAAACTTTCCCGCATCCAATGACATCTCGATTGCATGTGACCCTTCTCCCCCAAAATAGAATCAGTTGACCTCACTCAAATATTTTCGTACTCGCGAACTTAATCTCCATCTGGGGTAGTCATGCCTCCTCGACTAACTTCTCTCTCACTCTCGTTTCCTTTCTACTAGTATGTGAAGATATCCTTTGTCGATATAATCATTCTTTATCATCCTCTCATTTTCCCACAAAGTAGCAGTCTTCTCATCTAGCGTGAGAGTATTTCCTCCTACAAGTAACGTCTACACTATGTACTTGTAGGACTTCGGTAATGAAGCTAACAACAATAATGTTTACTCTTGTTCTCCAATTTTGTCATATGCATTCATCGGTTGATATACTAGTTGATTAAGCGAGTTAATGTGGTCATGAATGTGACCTCATTCCTTCATCTTGAGCGAGTAAAACTTCATCTTCAAACACAACCGGTTGGTCAACGAGGTCGACGCTTGTGCTCTCGATCCAGAATTGTTCTCACTAAATACCTTTTCTGGAAAACTACTCTAAGATAAACCACTCTTTGATCATTCCTAATTCATTTACTTTGTCGAAAAGAAAAGAGGTTGAGGGAAAAGCTCAAAAGCAGTAATTTGTACGGAAAAAAGAAATAAAAAGAAGTGAGAATGGTTTGAGTGAGGACTGACACTCCCACGAGCACACACAAAAAGAGAGAGAGAGTGAGGTGATGGATTTGACGTCGTGTTGAATGCTACATATACGTCAACTTTTTTTTTATTGATCCACCATCTAATCTTCAATCAACATGTCCTTGCTCCAGTTAATTATGTGTCTAATTAAGGTACCTTTGCATCTTTACTCCATCACAACTAAGCGATCAAGACTGAGGCTTTGTTCCATCACAACTCCTCACCGATAGTAGATATACAATAATATAATTGCATCTATATCATACTTTCATACTTATCATTACTACGCATATTGTTATTAAATTTACAAAAGGAAAACATGAACATATAGATTTCGTCTCCTAATATTTCAACAACGGAATTACTATTTGGTACGACGGGTCACTCACTACGGACTACGTATGCACCCGCCTAGAGATCAGAGCATGTACATCCTAAGGCACATGAGGTTGGGGAGTACGCGCAACAGTGTATGCATCCGGAGTATCTCTTTGTTGAAATGAGAGGACGGAGGAGTGATGTAGTGTTGGGGCAAAGTCGGATACGTCCAAATTTATTTTTTTAAAATAATTCATCTAAAAAACTTATTCTGAACGCATACACATTTGTAGAGATTTGTGAACCGAAAAACTTGTTTATTTCACTAATCAAATATTGTTTATATAGACAAATATGAAGGGGTTTAACGGTAAACTAACAAATAAAGGATAAACACAACATACGACTCAATATAATAGGCCTAATCTCTAACACCCCCTCTCAAGTTAGAGGGGGAGAAGAAAGAACTCCAACCTTGTGAATCAAGAAGTTGAATCTGATGGGGTCAAGTACCTTAGTCATGATGTCAACAAGTTGATGGGTTCCAAGAATCTGGCTGAGTCTGAATGATGTCTCGTTGAATCTGTTCCCAATGGTATGACAATCAATCTCAATATGTTTGGTACGTTCATGGAAGACTAAGTTGTTGGCGATATGAATTATTGACTAGTTATCGTACTAAGGGAACATGAGAGCCTTATGCAAAAAAAACAAGGGACTGAAGGAGAGAACGAAGCCAAAGAAGCTCACAAGTGGTAACCGCAATTGCTCTATAATAAACCTCAATAGAAGATCGGGAGACGGTAGCTTGCTTCTTGGTTTTCCAAGAAATGGGTAAGGTACCGAGTTGAATAAAGTATCATATAATAGAACGTCTAGTGGTAGGGCAAGATGCATAATCAGAGTCACAAAAAAAACGGATGCATATATCACTAGAGCGAGATAAGAAATACATTGAGCATGCGCTAACTTATTATAACGAAGAACCTTCAACGCATAATTCCATTGTCCAAGGCGTGGAGCAGCCATGAATTGAGAAAATATATGAACCGAAATGCAATTCCAGGGCGAGTGATGGACAAGAAGATAAGACATCCAATCAAACGTCGATATTTCTCAAGATCATCAAGCAGGGCGGACAAATCCAACTGAAGGCCGTGGTCAGCATACATCAGGAAAGATGCAGGTTGACATCCAAGTAGACCGGAATAAGCCAGAATGTCAAGGGTGTATTTCCATTGGTTAAGCCATAAACCAGTCGGAGTACAAACAATTTTATTTCCTAAGAAGAACTGAAGGGGTCCAAGGTCTATCATCTGAAAGCAAGTATGAAGATAATCCTTAAATCTACGAATAGTAGCAGGATTGTTGCCAGTAATGACCAAATCATCTACATAAATCAGAATATAAAGGGTGATATCTGATCGTCTGTAGGTGAAAAGGGGGTAATTAGCAAGGGACTGACAAAACCATATTTCATAAGGGTAGATGTGAACTTGTGAAACCAATTCCAAGGAGCCTGACGAAGACCGTACAAAGATTTTTTGAGGCGACAGACTTGAGAAGAGGTTCAAAATCCAAGATGTGGGAGCATATAAACTTCCTCATGCACATCAACATGAAGTAAGGCATTGTGAACATCCATCTGATAAAGTTCCTAGTTATAAATAGAGGCAATGACTAACATTAGTTTGATTGTGACTAATTTAGCAACAGGAGTAAATGTTTCACTAACGCCAATGCCTTCTTATTGACGGTTGTCAAGGACAACCAAACGCGCCTTATAACGCTCAATCTGACCATCAGAGTTATATTTGATGAGAAAAACCCATTTAGAGCCAATAGTTCTACGATCAGTAGAGAGATCAACATATTCCCATGCATTGTTACGTTGTAGGGCATAAATTTCATCTTGCATAACTTTCTACCATTTGGGGTTTGCAACTACTTCCTTGAAGGAGGCCGGTTCTTGCCATTTTGGGCAGAAATAATGCCTGAAGTGGTATCGTGGTTTGAACGATACCCTGTCTTATGATGGGATCTAGAAAGAAAATATCAACACGTACATCAATCAATACATAATGAATTGTGGATCTTTTGACATGATTATCAAAGTTAAGCTTTTTCTCACATTTACTAAAATAGAGTTATCCGAAGCTTTCAAAGTAGATGACACACAAGTATTGCTTTTAAAGGTGTATCGAAAAGCTTCAACTTTATAGTTCACACCAAGATTCAGATCTAAAAACAAAACATTCAAAAAAGCGTGATAGAAAACCAATTTTTTTAAGAAGGCCGGAACAAATTGAGAAGATTGGTCTAATATGACCTTTTTTTGTATCTATGATACAAACTAGCCCCCTTCTCAACTACTTAATTATAAAATAAAAAAATTGTAAAGGGTAAAAAAAATCAAATAGGAAGGCAATCTCCATTTACAATAAAATCTAAAGACAATCGTGTAGACAATCTTCATCGATAATGAAAGCCTCTTCTCCAACAACCGTCAGTTTTCTACAAGATGTTTAAAGGGATTGAATGGAAGAGAATCGCCCTTAGAACAACTTTTATGTTCCCGAGAACTGGAGAAACCGTCTTCTTCATCCTAAACACACTCATTTAGGACTAGAAATCTTCAGGAGTTGTTTCATGTAGAACAATGTTTGCTCTAACATTCTTACGGTTCGCATCTCCGTTCCACTAGTCTTCATCGATAGCAACATTGGCTTCAAAAAGAAAAATATCGAAGATCTAGTGAAAACCAACAAAATACCGAGACAAATCCCCGAGCAAGCATGGTACATGAAGCCAATCTTCTCTATCCTTATTGGCGGCATACTCCCATTTGGAGTTGTCTTCACTGAGCTCTTCTTCATGCTAACCTTAATTTGGCTCAACCAATTTTACTACATTGAGCTCTTCTTCCTCCCGTCAAATTGACCACCGGCGTGCTCCATCGACATATCCCGCCGGTCACAAATGGAAGAATAAGATACAAACTAGGGTTTCCGCGACCAATTTCTACCTTTAGGTTTAATTACAAACAAACTCCCATATTTTTATTTATATTAATGTCTCAAACTTGTAAAACTTACAAATATTGGGTAATGATGACTAAAATCGGGTAATTATCTCCTATAGTAATTACACAATCAACTACACAAATAGTTTCAAAAACCCCCCATAGGAAGAAAGTGTTATCAATTATTCAAAGCAATTACACAAGCAGTTTCGAAATAGTAATTTACACAAGTAGTTTTGAAGAAAGTGTATTAACAATGTGCATTAATATTGTGTATTACCTTGCGTATTAACATTAGGTAGTAAGTATAGTTTTAAAAAGAAACAAATGACATAATAATGAAGTTCAATAAATCCAGCTGGTAAAAGGGTGAGAGAGTGGGCCGGACCTGTATTTTAGCCTTCTTTAAAACGATTGGGTCGGCGTAGATCGAAATTAGAAAATTATTTTTTAAAATAAATTCAAAAGTTCTACTTTGTTTCTTATGAAACAAAAGGGCTTACTTGATGCTCCACTAGACCAAAAGAGTCTAGTTATCCAACTCACCCAAACAAATTTAGCTCAAGCATAGCCAAAAGAACATCCACAAGCATATCCTTTGGGAGATTGACATGATTTTTTCGAATACTCAATTTTCCGTTTTGTCTCATCTATGGACATTTCTAAATTTTGGGTATATGGTTTGGATATTATTATTAAGTACTGAATTTATATAATAATTCGGGTATTGGATTTCGAGTATTGAAATTCAAGTATTAAAATTCAGATATAATGATTTGAAACAATTTGGCCTACTAGACTCTTTTTGGTTTTTGTTAAAGAAACTATACCCCATATTTTTTACCACTTTCATTTATTGGTAGGTAAAACTAATTAACCCTTCTATTTAAAAAAAATGTTTGTTATTTGTTATTTGTTATTTAAGTGTAAGTTTTAATTTTTAAAAACTGAATTTGTTTTTTTATTTTCTTTTATTAAGTTTTTTTTCTCTTTTTTGTTTTTTTTATTTATTTTCTAGAATGAAGAATTTTTCACATACCGGAATTTTCACATACCAGAATTTCCAATACCGAAATTTCACATACCGGAATTTTCACATACCTGAATTTTCACATACCGGAATTTTCACATACCGGAATTTTCACATACCGGAATTTCACATATTTTCACATACCGGAATTTCACATACCGGAATTTCACATACCGGAAGTTATCATACCGGAAGTTATCATATCATACCGGAAGTTATCATATCATATCGGAAGTTATCATACCGGAATTTATTTTTTATTTATTTTTATTTTTTTGGAATGCATACCGGAGTTTCACATAGCGGAGTTTCACATACCAAAAGTTCACATACCGGAGCTTCACATACCGGAAGTTATCATACCGGAAGTTATTATACCGGAAGTTATCATATCGGAAGTTATCATACCGCAAGTTATCATATCGGAAGTTATCATACCGGAAGTTATCATACCGGAAGTTATACCAAACAAACTGATTTTATGTCATAGTTTAGAATTAAGAATTACATACCGGAGAATTACATACCGGAAGTTATAAAAATGTTATGAGCAAAAACGCAACATTCAGGTATCAACCTTGAAGCAAGAAAAATGTCTCTAAAAATGGTATAACCTTCTTTTTTGCCCAAAGACGATCAAAACCACTGTCAGCATCACCCTGAGCGAGCAAAGGTTGTAAATTCACCACTGTAAACATCATTGACATCCGGTATGAACTTTCGGTATGAACTTCCGGTATAAAAACTTTCGGTATGACTTCTGGTATGAACTTTCCGTATGAACTTCCGATATAAAAAATTTTGGTATGAACATAGGTATGAAAAACTTCGTTATGAACTTCCGGTATGAACTTCCGGTATGAACGGTATGAACTTCCGGTGTGAACTTTTGGTATGAACTTCCGGTATAAAAATTTCGGTATGAACTTCCGGTATGAAAAACTTCGTTATGAACTTCCGGTATGAACTTTCGGTATGAACTCCCGGTATGAACTTTCGGTATGAACTTCCGGTATAAAAAATTTCGGTATGAACTTCCGGTATGAAAAATTTTCGTTAT
>BSUD01000004.1:121967206-122146680 GCA_033239045.1 Fagopyrum esculentum
ATAATTTTGGTATGAACTTTCGGTATGAACTTCCGGTATAAATAATTTTGGTATGAACTTCCGGTATGAAAAATATCGTTATGAACTTCCGGTATGAACTTCCGGTATGAACTTCCGGTTTGAACTTTCGGTACGAACTTTCGGTATGAACTTCCGGTATAAAAAATTTCTGTATGAACTTCCGGTATGAAAAACTTCGTTATGAACTTCCGGTATGAACTTTCGGTATGAACTTCTGGTATAAAAAGTTTCGGTATGAACTTCCAGTGTAAAAAATTTCGGTATGAACTTCCGGTATGAAAAACTTCGTTATGAACTTCCGGTATGTAAAATGTCCGGTATGTAAATGTCCGATATATAAAATGTCCGGTATGTAAATGTCCGGTATGTAAAATGTCAGGTATGTAAAATGTCCGGTATGTAAATGCCCGGTATGTAAAATGTCCGGTATGTAAATTGTCCGGTATGTAAATGTCCGGTATGTAAAATGTCCGGTATGTAAAATGTCCGGTATGTAAATGTCCGGTATGTTAATATCCAGTATGTAAATGTCCGGTATGAAAACAGAAAATAAAAAGGGAAATAAAAAAAAAATTCAGTAATTAAAATCAAAATTTACATAACAAACATCAAATTTCTTTCTTTTTTTAATAGAAGGGTAAATTAGTTTTACCTTACCATTAAATGAAAATGGTAAAAAAATCATGGGGTATATTTATTAAATAGAAAACTAGAAAATGCCTAGTTAGTATATAATAAAATAAAAAAGCATATTTACCTAATTAGTCCTAATAATTTTGGGTATTAATAATTAAGATATAATTATAATTTAGAAGTAAAAATAAAAATTTTGAGATTCCATTTGTCCCACTAGTAATAGAGGTAGAAAGGGCCTATTAAACAAAGTTCGAAGCTCACCAATTTCTTAATTTTTAGTATATTTATACCCAAAACTTTATTAGTTAAAAAAGAAAAGACCTACCCTCTTTGACTAATAAAAAAAAAAAAAACTCTTTCATACCAGTTTACTCTTTGTTGTTTTAAATAGAATTATATAAATTATAAAAAGAATAGCATAGTGGTACTTTGTTATTTTAGGTGATATGTAGGACTGGGGTTACTTATTCGATTCTTACTCTTGTTCCGGTAGGAGAGAGCTTACTTGATACATAGATTTATTTGTGGAAGAAGGTTAGTACATTGTTTTATTCGCATAAATTTAGGGGTGTTATTTAAGTTAAATTATGTACTTTGGTATGATATTACGGGCCAAGGGCGGCCGCAGGGGGCGCGCAGGGTCGATCGACCCCCTGAAAAATCCTGTGGCCGCCACTGTTACGGGCACGTAATTGTGCTTTTATAAAATATATTTTGTAAGTTAATAAAATATGAAACATATGTTTAAATTTTTTGACAACCAATCTAAAATGAATTATTAGTATACAAAAATAAACTTAAAATATATTTTTATAAATTTAAACATAGTTGTTCCATTTGCTCCATTTCTAGCTCAATTTTTTTATTATTTTGTAATATGTTTACTATTAGTGTAATAACCGAAATTTTTTTTAAACTCCGTTTAAAACCGGATTCCGATCCACCGCCTTAATTCTTTAAATAAAAGAACACGATATTGAATTTTATCATTTTATGTGACCTTGATTCACATAAAATGATAACTTAAATAATTCCCTAAATAATTCCGTAATTACTTCCGTACTTTTAATGGTTCCGGGCGATTAACGAGTATCCGTTCAGCTCATTGTTTTATTTGAGCATAAGGCCCATTTCTGGCCCAATTACCCAGCCAGCCCATTTTTTAATCCTAAACCCTAATCAACTCTTAATCACGTTCACCTTAAACTAATTTTATTGCCCTAACCTATTTGCCGCTGCTCTATCTCGTCCTCCCAACTACAACCGTATATTTCCGCTCCTTCCTACACAAACGATAGGAGTACTGGAGTCGGAAAGGTCGCCATTGATACAGCCAGAAGACACTAGCAGCGCCGGACCCTTGTGTCTTCAGCATCCAGGGAGCTTCGACCTTCGCCCTCCTTTCCTGAGAGTTAATCCCGCCAGCACCAGCCCCTGCACAGACCGCCTAGGACGCCAGCACCAGCCCCTGTACAGACCACCTAGCACGCCAGCGCCGGCCTCTACACAGACCGCCTAGGACGCCAGCGCCGGCCTATGCACAAACCGCCTAGGAC
This sequence comes from Fagopyrum esculentum, assembly GCA_033239045.1. Taxonomy (NCBI): domain Eukaryota; kingdom Viridiplantae; phylum Streptophyta; class Magnoliopsida; order Caryophyllales; family Polygonaceae; genus Fagopyrum; species Fagopyrum esculentum. The sequence goes on from BSUD01000004.1 coordinate 121,969,420, forward strand.
GCCAGCATCAGCCTCTGCGCTGGACGATCACCCATTGCACGCCTCACTGAAGTGCCGGGCTCCCTTCTGCAACCGCTTCACTCTAGGCAAGCAGCTCCTGGTGCACCCCTTTCTCTCAGCATGTTGTAACCTTATTCAGTCCCTTCCTCAATCCGTTGCAGTCGCCTTCACATCCGTAATCTGCTGCTGGTTCTAAGCCGAGTCTTCTCTAGGAGATCAACCGCAATTTCGAGTCTCCACTGCTACGGGTAAGTAGCTGCAACTTCCATCCTAGCACCATGGTGTTATATAGTGTGTATGCAGTAGATTGTTTAGTAATGAAAAGCTTGGGTAGGCAAGAGAACTAGGAAGAGATTAAAGAGATCAGTAGGAGGAGAGAACCAACAAATGGGTCAATAAGGTTCTTGCACTTTGGATTCTGTAGGTGTCGAACTGCTGACTTCTAGGTAGAAATAAAGAGAACAAGTGTTGTCCTGGAGAATCGAAATCAGGACCTCCTGCACACCTTATATTCCAACCTTGATCTACTGACTTTAGGATCTAGTTTCGATACCTTAGATCGAGAATCCACCATTGAATTTTTAATATGTTTGAGATAGAAATATGAATTTTACTATATTAAAATTTGGGAGAAAGTTAACGGTCGGATTCGAACTTATAAGTACTCAAAGTAGGACAGATGAGCTGTTTTTTCAGCATAGGAAAAATGACTAAGTATGAGAAATTTTAGCTTTCATCTCAACTTTCGAGATTTATGAGAGAGTTTGTAATATTCGGAAAATTTAATTCCGCTTAATTCCGATAAAACCGGATTTCGACCCGTGGATCTTTGTTATGATACCTAGCTCACAAATCTTATCATTTTATGCAAGTATAAACTCACATAAAATGATGAATTTTTGATCACCAAACTCTAATCTCGCAAACCCTAGTATATATATATATATATATATATATATATATATATATATATATATATATATATATATATATATATATATATATATATATATATATATATATATATATATATATATATATATATATATATATCTTTACATTTATGACAAGATCATGACAAGTTTTAACAAGTTCATGACAAGCTCATGGCAATCCATCTCGTTAAAGCCATTTTAACAAGGCCATGACAAGGTCATGACAAGCCTTGACACACATTTCAGCCCACCTCTTTCATTTCAGTTCAGCCCATGCCAATGCAATTGGCAAGGCCATGAGTGGAGGCTTCAACAGCCAGCCCAGGACAACCCATACTGCTGCTAGACCTCACATGGGCCCAGAAGAGAAGGAAGCTCCGGCCCAGGAAATTCTCTACGGACGCTCCACGTCCTCATGGGCCGCAACAAACATCTCTCCCCTATCCTCACCTTGTTCCTTCACGTAACCCTAACCGTCCCTTCTCTTACCTCCTTTTGGAAACCACTGTACCTCTTTTTCTTTCCCTCTGAAAAACGCCTCCCTTTCCTCCTCTAAACCCACTCCAACGGCGGCCAAAGAAGAACCCATGGTCCGGCCACCTTGCTTAAACGCCAGGCCAAAAAGAGCACGCCCTGTCTTCGCTGCAAGCCGGTGCCAAGATGGGAGCATCTCGCCGCCGCTGCAAGCCCAACACCAATAGAGGGGCGCCTCGTCGCCGCTGCCAGCTTACACAATCGACAAACCTTTTGACAACACCGCCCGACGTGAAGCTGGGAGACACTGCCGATTGGACTTCCGAAGCCGCCTCCGGTGCCGACGGGGTGTTCTCCGCAATGGGCTGCTATCTCCGGTGTTGACTGAGTCTATCGATTGCAACCTTCCTTGTAGACAGTGGCGTTGCCGGCTGCCGAGAAATTTGCACCGCTGCAGACAGTGGCCTTTCCACCTCCAAGCCGCAACCAGAATCCAACCGCCCGGCCGCCATCTTCCCTTGATGTCACCTTCCTTTGCCGGCCGTCATGAACCTTCCCCTCTTCCAGTGATGGTATTAGATCTTGGACTTGGTGTAGGTGTTGGATAATATTATAAGAATTATGTGAAGAGTTATGTTAGTGGACTTTCCTTCGTATCTATAGTTTAGTAGGGAGTAGTTAGAATGGGTTTTCTTTTCTTTTGCTCTTGACTTTGTAGGTTATATCGACATGCCTTAGTAATACGTATTCTGGACTTTTGGTTTTTAGTTAGGAGTAGACATGCTTGGTGCTCTTAGGTCTTCCTCTGAATTCTTTGGGATTTAGTGAAGCGTTATAGTTAAGTCAAAGTATGGCCTTAGTCTTATTCTTAAGAAGTATGGAAGTCGGAAATCTTTTCAATATATTTAAATCTTTTCATTTTAGAGTTGGACTTTATGTCTTGTGGTTTCTACGGAAGCTATGGAGACTAGGTTGAGACACCCTAGTCTATTAAGATATTTGAGACTAGAAAATGAAGACTTCTAGCATATCGGATAGTCGTTAATTTGTGTGCCTTGTTGTTCAGGCATAGCGTACCTTCCTATGGGAAGCTGAGCGTGATATGAGAGTTGGGAGTATATTTGATACATGTAAGTCCTTGCGACTTACTTAGTTGGTTTCTGGATATTAGTTGAGTGATAATAGTGGTGTGTGTACCATGTGTATTATAATAATAACTTGTTAGGACGACCGTCGTTATTATGTGTTAAGGCCCAAGTGTATGTATAACGGGCCGTGACATCACTGCCCAACTCTACCAGGAGACTGGGAGGTTCTCTATACCCAGACCATACAGGTACACGGTAAGATGCATTGGATCCACTCCTGATGGGTACACGGGGGCGGAGGCGAGGTTTGGGAATCCCTCGTGTCATAAAATAAGTATCATTAGTAAGAGTGAATGACTTAAATGAAGATAATAAATGGATTGTTTGAAAGCATGATGAGTGTTTATTATTTTTTGTGTGTGTGCGCTATTATTATTCTCCTAATGCTTAGATAACTAGCTAATGGTTATTTTGTTGTGTTTTTAGATTTACCGCAGGTTAGAACAACAGCTGAGTGATCCGGAAGTAGTGGTCAGTCGGGTCTCCGTACTCCTTAGAGTGGGGGTTTGGGTTGTTGCTTTGTCGTTCTTTCCTTTTGTTAACACAGTTAGTCTTTCCCCTTTGTTTAAGTACTATAGGCTGTTAGACCTTGTTGCATTCATCCTTTTAAAAACACATCATTATAAATTTCGGTTTTTCTTATTTGTGTCTTGTTGCAAGATCCTAGTAATATTGTTGTCAAACTGAGGTCGAGACCCATTGTGAGGTCCTAACCGGTAATGTGCCGAGTTTTGAGAATTTGGGGTGTTACAACATGGTATCAGAGGCAGGTTTACAACAATGACACTTGAAATCTTTTGAAAGACCGAATAAGTACTTAAGCAGAACCCGAAAAGGGATCTGAGTTTTAAAAAGGACTTTTGGTTTCAAATGCATGCATAGTCTGGTTGGGAATAGAAAGTACGGCTGACCACTACTACTACCGCGGATCTCAGTATGCTTAGTATGGACTTTAGGTTGTTACTGTCTTTGGGCTTATTAGCTTGATTATAATGATAGGTGATATAGATAAGCATATGCCGAAGTTTACTAGAATTTATAGTTATATTATGCCCTTAACGGAGATAACAGAATGAGATCCTCATTCAGTTGACACACCTAAGTATATTTGAAGGGTTTCAACGTAAGGATAAGTATGCTCACCTTATGAGCATTAGGGTAGGCGAACGTCCGGACAACTCCTTCGAACTGGTTAAGGAACGTCGAGACGGAAAAGTGAAGACTAAAAGACAACACCAACGACGATGACACGAAGGGAACCCCAAGTCAACTCAATAGGACCAAATGAAGAAAATACATGAGAGTAGTTCCGGAAAAGCGTTGGATGACCGGAAAATATACCAATTGGAATAGACAACCCATAGGTTCTTTCAAGTGTGGTGTAAAGCAACATTACAAACAAAGGGGATGCCTTCAGAAACACGCCTTGGAATGAAATTCAAGGTGAAATATAGTAGCGATCCAGACAAGAGACATTGAATCTAAGCTTACTGACGGACCAGAAGGTGAAAGGTCGAGGCTAGAAGCAGAGTGGAATATGATCACTCTTGACAATTAAGTCGGCATCCTAATCACGCAGGAACACCTAAACAGTCATAAGCCGGAGAGTTAAGAAGAAATATGTTGTCGACCCAACTATGAAGACTTAAAGAGCCGCATAACCGAAGTTCACGGATTAGACATAAAGTGGAGGGTATATTTCATAAACATGAAGGCGGAGTGACTTTCTCCAAGACAAGTGAGTTACAACAAAGATTGTGATATAGATATCCAAATGATAGAAGCCTGAAATCAGAGTCAAAGGATCACTATAAAGGCAAAATTATAATTCACCACCAACCAAGGAAGTAGAGTTGTATGAGAATGATCTTGGCGTTCCCAAAGGCCCACAATAACCTTCCTCTCCCAAGGGACTTAAGTTATCGATACCAACGATTCACACCGGAGAACTTCAACCAATTGATGACCGAGGAAAAAGGTCGCAAGGATGCATGTACAAGTTATCGTGGAAGATTGATGAGTCCGTTAATGGTAGATGAATGATACAACTAAACTCAGAAAGAGTATATTGGTCTTATAATGAGAAAGAGAAGTGTAAATTATAGAAGGAGCTAAAGGAGTATAAACGGAGAAACTGGAGGAGATCGATTTCACCAGGTATATCAAACTTTAAAGGAGGTGGAAGAAAAGTACCTCTAGGATCTTGTAGAAGGTCAACTATAGACTAATTGGTAACACTGGAGACTTTACACGTGTGGGTTAACTAGTGGTGACTGGTTGACACATAAGAAGAATAACAACAGAACTACAAAAGAATTTTATCGACATGTGGGGAAAATCCTTAAAGAGATCAATGGCGACAATTGCAAAGTCAGATCAATACGAGTGCTAGTAACACTGAATAAGTTCAAGTCAATAACTCTAATGAAAATTTTTTAGAGTAAGAGCTGACGGTTAGAGATGACCCCCTTCTATCCATAATAGTATAAAGAGGATTGTTGTGAGCAGTTGCTACCTACTAGCTAAGTAAAATTTTACAGATCATAGTTAGTACAAATGGATTCGTATAAGAAGAACTAGAGGAGTAAGAAGCAGCAAATGATTCTGACCAAATCCTACACCAGTCCAAACAGAGGGTACTTAGCATTCCACACAAATGAGACTGATGATGCTCTCCCGAGGTTTCCAGCATAAGCCTTTTGACTAAAGATGTGATGACACAGAATAATTAGAGTTATAGAGACGAAGAAAGCATAAAGATTATGACGTTAGTGCCTTTGTGAAATGTCTCATCGAGTTGTGAGGTGGTTGTAGATGGAATATACATCCTTACTAAAACAAACATGAGAAAGAGCAATGTTGAATGACTGAAGGTTGTTATACGGATCCGTATCACCCCAATAAGATGATTCTCAGAAAGTGTTTATATAAGAGTTTAATGATAAATGTTGATACTCCAATGAAAAATCAAGCTATCCCCGATAACCAATAACATGTAGATGGAGGAGTAGTAGTAGTGAGACTACGTACAAATGGTGGGCTAGAAGTCCATTCTCGACTAATGACATAAGAGTTGATGAAAGTAATAAGACCAATCAACGTGGTCCGTAAAGCGTGTACGAGAAAACCCAAAGGAATTTAACTATCGTACAGGGTGTAATAATTTAAAGAAGGTAAAACGACATGAGTATAAGGACAACATAATAAATATGAATCGAGGAATTTGATTTTTGAAGAAACTCATATGCATATGATATTTCTTATAAAAATGGTACTGGTAGATGTTTAATAGAAGTTATACCATCGAACCAATAACAATATGAGGGACAAAGTGTAAACCAAGTGAATAGCTTAACCATTGAGAAGGAAAGTCCTGTATCAAAAGGCGGGTCTCACTAAATTTAAATAAAGTATTGAGATGATGATGCCTTTTTGGAATCTATGCAAGAGGACAACGTAACTGAAGTTCCAATACAAAATGGGTAGTAAGGATCAACTGACAGTTAGAGACCGACTCGAAGAAGGAAAATGTTATAAGATGAGTCGCCTAGTAGAAGAGTTCACATGACAAGTAGGAGAGACCATCATGTGGTCGGTATTATTGTCTCGGTGTAGACTTATTACCGCTCCTCTAGAATTCGGAAGTAAATCGAAAACTCCATGTCAAGATGGTAACAATGTCAAGGTAATGACTTGTAGGTTATCGTGATGTACTCCTAAGTTAGAGGTAAAAAAAATACATTGATTAGTTATGACGAGTAGTAAGTTGAGTCCGATGGGACATAAGTAAATTCCGGGAGTTTTTTTTAGACCGCACGTTTCAATCCTTACAAGGAGGCGTGACCGGTGAGTTAATTTACTAAGGAATTCTCTAGACCTATTGTGAAACTCCATGAGGTCGAGGATCATAGTTGCGACATATATGAACGGCTATCTCAAGGTTTTGGATGGTTGGTACTCATGGCTAGAGTACGAGTCTTTTCGTTACTATAGTAAATCATCTCTAGACTGGCGATCTAGTTAAAGAGGATCTTGCCATCATAAGAAGGGAAGTTACAGGCGAGAGTTTGGTAAATCCTCATGACTCACAAAGGACACCATTATGATTAAGGATGACAATACATTGATCAGAGTAGCGCAGCATAAGCGTGGTGGGCCATATACCATAAATCAGGAAACTCAATGATATTTCATCTATGACCTCAAGTAAAAAAATAATAATAATAAAAAAAAAAAGAATTAGAGACCGTATAAAAACCTCCATTGGGAGTGTGACTTTGGATTTCAACAAGTTGAAAGCATGACAAGATGTAGGTGTAGAGTCACTATTTGAGGAACGGTCTGACCGAGTCATATTAGGGAAACAAGACCGAGCGAGTGGTCTTACAAAGAGCATTAGACACTTAGTAAATGCCGGAAGATGTCTCACATCATGGTTTCGAAAGCAATAGACGGGATCTCCCGAAAAGTCGGAACAATTGGATTAAATAGAAGGGAGTAAAGTATTGCTGTCATTTTAAGAAATGCACTAAGACTATCTGGAAATAAGTTGAGAAATGAAACCTTGTGAGAACTTAAAGAAGATTAGAAAGTTAGTGATGTACTAGCACTCTTAACCATTCTAAAGGGTGTACACCCAGTGTTCACGTGTAACAGTTAAAGGAATACATATAGGAACGAGACACGTCATCCACTATGAGGACCTCATAGCTGTGCCGAATCATACTTTTGTAGAGTTTCCAGTGGTCTAAACGAGGAGCCGATGGGGATATTTGGGGAATAAAGGAGAGCATTAGAAGTAGTTACCTTGAATCCTTTGCGGAGTAGCCGTTACTTCTGTACCGACGAGTTAGTGCTCGGATGTTGTTCTGTGTGACTTTTATGATTATACATTGGATTGAGTGATTGTATTTCTATGTGTTGCCTAATTATGATGATTGAGTAGTCCTTGCAAGTTAGGAAGTGAGAGTGAAAATTTTATAGAGACGAAGTTGATACTTCTATTTATAGTAGTCATCTGATTAGATGTGCTTATTCTAAGTTTCGGGACGAAACTTATTTTAAGGGGGTACTAATGTAATATCCGAAAAATTTAATTCCGCTTAATTCCGATAAAACCGGATTTCGACCCGTGGATCTTTGTTATGATACCTAGCTCACAAATCTTATCATTTTATGCAAGTATAAACTCACATAAAATGATGAATTTTTTATCACCAAACTCTAATCTCGCAAACCCTAGTATATATATATATATAACTTTATATTTATGACAAGATCATGACAAGTTCATGACAAGCTCATGGCAATCCATCTCGTTAAAGCCATTTTAACAAGGCCATGACAAGGTCATGACAAGCCTTGACACACATTTCAGCCCACCTCTTTCATTTCAGTTTAGTCCATGCCAATGCAATTGGCAAGGGCATGAGTGGAGGCTTCAACAGCCACCCCAAGACAACCCATACTGCTGCTAGACCTCACATGGGCCCAGAAGAGAAGGAAGCTCCGGCCCAAGAAATTCTCTTCGGACGCTCCACGTCCTCATGAGCCGCAGCAGAATCTCTCCCCTATCCTCACCTTGTTCCTTCACGTAACCCTAACCGTCCCTTCTCTTACCTCCTTTTGGAACCCACTGCGCCTCTTTTTCTTTCCCTCTGAAAAAGCCTCCCTTTCCTCCTCTAAACCCACTCCAACGGCGGCCAAAGAAGAACCCATGGTCCGGCCACCTTGCTTAAACGCCAGGCCAAAAAGAGCACGCCTTGTCTTCGCTGCAAGCCGGTGCCAAGATGGGAGCGTCTCGCCGCCGCTGCAAGCCCAACACCAATAGAGGGGCGCCTCGTCGCCGCTGCCAACTTACGCAATCGACAAAACTTTTGACAACACCGCCCGACGTGAAGCTGGGAGACATTGCCGATTGGACTTCCGATGCCGCCTCCGGTGCCGACAGGGTGTTCTCCGCAATGGGCTGCTATCTCCCGTGTTGACAGAGTCTATCGATTGCAACCTTCCTTGCAGATAGTGGCGTTGCCGGCCGTCGAGAAATTTGCACCGCTGTAGACAGTGGCCTTTCCACCTCCAAGCCGCAACCAGAATCCAACCGCCTGGCCGCCATCTTCCCTTGCTGTCACCTTCCTTTGCCGGCCGTCATGAAGCTTCCCCTCTTCCAGTGAACCTCTCCTAACAGTTCAGTGCTTTTAGTTATGTAAGTGAGTGTTGTAGTTTTTTATTTATCAGATTTTAAGGATGTTGTAATCGTAATCCCAAATAATGTTGATGTATATATCTGTACAAAGTGATGTAGAAGAGGCTATTGAGTTATGTAAGATGCATGGTGAAAAAAATGAAGAATGAATCAAATTATGTGAATACTGTTGAGTTTATTTAAGAGGATGTTGAGTTTATGCTTTGATGGTATTAGATCTTGGACTTGGTGTAGGTGTTGGATAATATTATAAGAATTATGTGAAGAGTTATGTTAGTGGACTTTCCTTCGTATCTATAGTTTAGTAGGGAGTAGTTAGAATGAATTTTCTTTTCTTTTGCTCTTGACTTTGTAGGTTATATCGACATGCCTTAGTAATACGTATTCTGGACTTTTGGTTTTTAGTTAGGAGTAGACATGCTTGGTGCTCTTAGGTCTTCCTCTGAATTCTTTGGGATTTAGTGAAGCGTTATAGTTAAGTCAAAGTATGGCCTTAGTCTTATTCTTAAGAAGTATGGAAGTCGGAAATCTTTTCAACATATTTAAATCTTTTCATTTTAGAGTTGGACTTTATGTCTTGTGGTTTCTACGGAAGCTGTGGAGACTAGGTTGAGACACCCTAGCCTATTAAGATATTTGAGACTAGAAACTAAGGACTTCTAGCATATCGGATAGTTGTTAATTTGTGTGCCTTGTTGTTCAGGCATAGCGTACCTTCCTATGGGAAGCTGAGCATGATATGAGAGCTGGGAGTATCTTTGATACAGGTAAGTCCTTGCGACTTACTTAGTTGGTTTCTGGATATTAGTTGAGTGATAATAGTGGTGTGTGTACCATGTGTGTTATAATAACAACTTGTTAGGACGACTGTCATTATTATGTGTTAAGGCCCAAGTGTATGTATAACGGGCCGTGACATCAATGCCCAGCTCTGCCAGGAGACTGAGAGGTTCTCTATACCTGGACCATACAGGTACACGGTGAGATGCATCGGATCCACTCCTGATGGGTACACGGGGGCGGAGGCGAGGTTTGGGAATCCCTCGTGTCATAAAATAAGTATCATTAGTAAGAGTGAATAACTTAAATGAAGATAATAAATGGATTGTTTGAAAGCATGATGAGTGTTTATTATTTTATGTGTGTGTGCTATTATTATTCTCCTAATGTTTAGATAACTAGCTAATGGTTGTTTTGTTGTGTTTTTAGATTTACCGCAGGTTAGAACAACAGCTGAGTGATCCGGAAGTAGTGGTCAGCCGGGTCTCCGTACTCCTTAGAGTGGGGGTTTGGGTTGTTGCTTTGTCGTTCTTTCTTTTTGTTAAGATAGTTAGTATTTCCCCTTTGTTTAAGTATTATAGGCTGTTAGACCTTGCTGCATTCATCCTTTTAAAAACACATCATTATAAATTTCGGTTTTTCTTATTTGTGTCTTGTTGCAAGATCCTAGTAATATTGTTGTCAAACTGAGGTCGGAACCCATTGTGAGGTCCTAACCGGTAATGTCCCGAGTTTTGAGAATTCGGGGTGTTACAGAGTTGTGGTTAAATATGTTTGAGATATCTTTATTCCTATGTTTAGTATACATATCCTAGAAGTTTTAGAATTTTATTTCGGATTTCGATATTATTATCCCAGCCTTTCACCTTGACCCCAAAGTCGGACCTTAGCAACCTTTTGTATAACTAGAACCTTTGGGTTAACCTCTATAAATCTTTAACAACTTTCTTGTGAGAACTAGTTATGAAATTAGGTTCCAAAGGAGGATTTGGAACTAGGTTATATCTTTACTCTAGAATTTCCGGGACCAAGGGTAAAATAGTCTTTTGCCTTAAGAGAGTTGTATGTTCGTATTTTTCTCTTTATGAGATTTCATCTCTTAGGAGTTTGTAACTTCTAAGAGTATAGGATGTGATTTTGATCCACATGCCTTATTTGGCTGGCGTTTGAGTTACCACGAGTACGGACCAAGTTGAGATTATTAGAGTGTGATTTGATTCAAGTAAGTCCTTGCGACTTACTTAGCTGGTTTCTGGATATTAGTTGGGTGATAATGGTAGTGTGTGTGCAACGTGTGTTATAATAATAACTTGTTAGGACGACCGTTGTTGTTATGTTTTAAGGCCCAAGTGTATGTATAACGGGCCGTGACATCACTTCGCAGCTCTGCCAGGAGACTGGGAGGTTCTCTATACCCAGACCGTACATGTACAAGGTGAGATGCATCGGATCCATTCCTGATGGTTACACGGAGGCGGAGGCGAGGTTTGGGAATCCCTCGTGTCACAAAATAAGTATCATTAGTAAGAATGAATGACCTAAATAAAGATAATAAACGGATTGTGTGAAAGCATGATGAGTGTTTGCTTTTGATATGTGTATGTGTGCTATTATTATTCTTCTAATGTTTAGATAACTAGCTAATGGTTGTTTTGTGGTATTTTTAGATTTACCGCAGGTTAGAGCAGCAGCTGAGTGATCCGGAAGTAGTTGTCTGCTGGGTCTCCGTACTCCTTAGAGTGGAGGGGGGGGTTGGGTTGTTTGCTTGTCGCTCTTTCCTTTTGTTAAGATTGTTAGTCTTTTTCCTTTGCATAAGTACTATATGCTGTTAGACCTTGTTGCATTCATTCTTTTAAAAATACATCTTTATAAATTTCGGTTTTTTCTTATTTGTGTCTTGTTGCAAGATCCTAGTAATATTATTGTCAAACTGAGGTCGGGACCCATTGTGAGATCCTAACTAGTAATTTCCCGAGTTCTGAGAATTCGGGGTGTTACAACATGGTATCAGAGCTCTAGGTTGACAACAATGGCACTTGAAATCTTTTAAAAGGCCGAATAAGTAAATAAGCAGAACTCGAAAAGCTAAGGGATCTGAGTTTTTCCAAAGGGACTTTTGATTTAAAAATGCATACATAGTTTGGTTGGGATAGATAGTATGAATGATCACCACTACTTCCGCGGATCTCGGCAGCTTAGTATTACTAGAAATATTATGTTGACTTAGTATATTGGTTATAAAGATTTGTTATATAGCTAAATATATGTAGTATGACTAGTAGCATAGTTTTGTTATGTATACCCTTTAGTTAAGAAATAAATATGTAATCGTTCTTTCTTGTATACACCCGATTAAATTCCGAGGAATACCAATACAAGGATATCACGCTCGGATTTCTAATTTGAGTATTATGATCTAACGGATGACCTATCAACTCATAGGACTTTACTTAGAAACGTCAAAGAGTAAGAGTAAAGACTACAAGACAACGCCAACGACAATGTCAATCAAGTAAGAAGGATATCACAATTCAACTCAACATAATCAAAGAGAGGATCTACATGAGAGTAGTTCCGGAGATGCAATGGATGACCGATAATTATGAAAATGGAGAATGGCAACTCGGAGAATTTTTCAAGTGTCGTGTAAAGTGGCGTATAAACAAGGTGGATACCTTCAGAAACAGTCATAGTCATGAGAATCAAAGTTGAGATATAGTGGCGATACAAACAAGGAGAAGAAAAAGGGACACTAAATCTAAGCTTACCGACATACTAGAAGGTGAAACTTGATGGCAGGAGCAGGACGGAATATAATCACTCATGACAAGTCAATTGCTATAACAATCAAGATGGATACCTTAGACAATCATAAGCGTAAGAGTCACGATGAGATACATTGTCGATCCCAATATGAAGAATGAAAGAACCGCCGAAGTTAAAGCTTACTGATTAGCCAGAAAGTGGGGAGGAGTAACTCCTAAAAGACAAGAGAGTTACAAAAAGGAATGTGATGCAGGTATCCAAATAATACCAACCAAGGAGGAAGAATGTGCAGGAAGCCAGGAAGGATCATGGTGGACTCGAGAGTCCATAAAAAAAACTCCTCACTCTAACTTCTTACTAACAAAGGGAATAAAGTTACCAACACTAACAGTTCATACCAGAGAACTGCAAACAAACCATGACACACCTACAAGTAAAAAAATAAAAAATAAAATAAAATAAATAAACAAATAAATAAATAATAAATAAAAAAATAAAAAAAATAAGGGGATAAGTCCGTTACAAGAAGAAGAATGTTACAGTTGGACTTGTAAGAGTATAGAGATCTTATAAAGAGAAAGAGAAATGTAGATTGTAGAAGGAGTTAAAAGAGTATAAACGGAGAAAATGGAGGAGATAGATTTTCACCACGTATATCAAACTTCAAAGAGATAGAAGAAAAATAAGTCTATGATCTTGTAGAAGGTCAACTATAGACTACTTGGTAACAACTAAGACTTTGCACGTGCGGGTTAACTAGTAATGATTGGTTGCCAGATAAGAAGGATAACCACAGAGTTTCAAAAGAACGTTATCGACATGTGGAGAAATCCTTAAAGAGGCCAGTTGCGACAATGGTGAAGTCAAATCAATACGAGTGCTAGTAACACGGAATAAGTTCAAGTCGGTAACTCTAATTAAGACTTTTTTTGGAAGAGCTGACGGTCAAAAATGACCCCCTTATATCAGTAATGGTATAAAGAAAATTATAGTGAGCAGTTGCTTATCTATTGATTTGGGAAAATTTTACAAATCATAGTTGGTACGGATGGATTCGTATAAGAAGAACCAGAGAAGTAAGAAGAAGTAGATGATTGTGATCAAATCCTACGTCAGTGCAAACAGAGGGTACGTACTTAGTATACCATACAAATGGGATTGATGGCGCACTTTCGAGAAAAAGTTGGGGTCAATTTTTCTAGATTTACAAAGGAAACCCGTGTGACTAAAGATGGGACACAGAATAATTGGAACTATAGAGACGGCACCAACATAGAGAGTATGATTTAATGCTTGGGTGAAATGTCATATCAAGTTGGGAGGTGATTGTAGATGGAACCTATATCTTTGCTGGAACAAACATGAGAAAAAGTAAAGTTGAATGACTGAAGTTTGTTATACGGATCCGTATCACACCAATAAAATGATTACCAAGTGTTTATACTAGAGTTTATTGAGAAACGGTAGCACCCTAATAGCCAATCTTGATAACCGGCCATGGGTGAATGTAGTAGTTTGGAACCGTGTACGAATGGTATACCTTGGAGTCTTCTCTCGACTGATGAGAGAAGAATGGATGAAAGCACCAAATCTAATCAACATAATCAGTAAAGGTTGTACGATAAGCTTAAAGGGATTTAATTACCATACTTGGTGTAAGGATTTAGAATATGGTAAAGCTACATGAGTATGAGAACAACATAAAAAATGCGATTCGAGAAATTGATTTTTGCGAAAATCATACACATCTGATGTTTCTTATACAAATGGTATCGGTAGATGTTTAATAAAAGTCATATTATCTGACCGGTAGCATTATGATGTATAAAGAGGGAATCAAGCAAATAACTTAACCAATGAGAAGGAAAGTCATGTATCAAAAGGCGGGTCTCATTATATTTAAATAACGTGTTGAGATGAGAATGCCTTTATAGACTCTATGCAAGAGTACGACGTAACTAAAGCTACAACACGGAATGGGTAGTAATGATCAACTGTCAGTTAGAGACCGATTCTAGGAGGAAAATAATATAAGATAAGTCACCTAGAAGAAAGGTTCACAAGACAAGCATGAGAGGCAATCATGTAGACGGTATTTTTGTCTCGTTGTAGACTTACTACCGCACCTCGAGATTTTGGAGCTGAATAGAAAACTCTATATCAAGATTGTAAATAGCCTAAGGTGAGGAATTGTAGGCCAACGGGATGTGTCCTACATTAGAGGTCAAAGGGATTGTGGAAGGATAACCATATTGAGTAGTCCGGACGAGCAATAGGTAGAGTTTTGATGGAACCTAAGTGAATTCAGGGGAATCCCAAGACCGCACGTTCTAATCCCTCCAAGGAGGCGTTATTGGTGAGTTATTTTGCTGAAGATTTACTAGGCCAATTATGAAACCCAAGGGGAGTCGTGGACCATAGCTTCAACAAATACGGACAGTTTATCTCGAGATTTTGGACAACCTATAGTCACTGCTAGAGTACGAGTCTTTCCTTTATTATAGTAAACCACCCTAGACCGACAGTCGGTTTGAGAGAACCCTGTCGTTATTAGAAGAGAAATTACGGGCAGGAAGTGGGTAAATCATCTTGACTCGTGGAAGGCACCATTACGATTAATGGGTGACAACGGATTATTCAGAGTTGCGCAGCGGAAGCGTGGTGGGCCCATAACCCACAAAATGGGAAACTCAATGTTATGTCAACTATAACCTCAAGTTAAGAAATTATAGATTGATATGAAAATCTTCGCATGGAGTGTGATTTTTGGGTTATAGCAAGTTGAAAGCTTGACCAAAGGCAGGTGATAATTCATTAACGGATAGACGGTCCGACTGAGTCATATTAACGAGACAAGACCAAATGAGTGGTCTAACAAAAAAAAAGACTTTAGACACTTAGTAAAGTACCGGGATATGTTTGAGACTATTGTTTCAGAATTGATAGGCGGGATCTTCTGAAAGGTCAAAAGCAAGGGGTTCAGCAGAAGGGATAAAAGTTTTATACCTTAGATAAAGAAATCTTAAGTACCCAGAAATAAGTTGAGAAATGTATTTTATGAGATCCTAGAGCAGATTGAGAATTTAATTATCGATCAACACTCCTCCCTGGTGTTCACCAGTAATAGTTAATGAAGTATATATTGAGCCGAGACACGTCATCAGCTATGAGGATATGATAGTTGAGTCCGACCACACTTTTGTGGAGTATCCAGTAACCGTCTTGGGGTGTAGTACTAGACGTATGCGGTCCAAGAAAATACTGATGTTAAGGATCCGGTGGTCTGGAGGAGGAGCCGATGAGGCCACATGGGAGACAGAGGAGAGTATTAGACGTAATTATCCCGAGTTCTTTGCAGGGTTAGATATCACTTATGTATCAACGAGTTAGTACTCGGATGTTGTGTTGTTTGACCATTCATGTTTTATATTGGATGGAGCGATTATGTTTTATGTGATGTGTGTATGAGTTTGATGTTTGAGTAGTTGTGTGGTAGGAAACGAAATTTTTATGAAACTAAGATACCAAGAAAGTCGTGTGATTAGTTATATTATTCTAAGTTTCGGGACGAAACTTCTTTTAAGAGGGCACTGATGTAATAACCAAAAATTTTTTTAAACTCCATTGAAAACCGGATTCCGATCCACCGCCTTAATTCTTTAAATAAAAGAACACGATATTGAATTTTATCATTTTATGTGACCTTGATTCACATAAAATTAATAACTTAAATAATTCCCTAAATAATTCCATAACTATTTCCGTACTTTTAATGGTTCCGGGCGATTAACGAGTATCCGTTCAGCTCATTGTTTTATTTGAGGATAAGGCCCATTTCTGGCCCAATTACCCAGCCAACCCATTTTTTAATCCTAAACCCTAATCAACTCTTAATCACGTTCAGCCTAAACTAATCTTATTGCCCTAACCTGTTTGCCGCTGCTCTATCTCGTCCTCCCAAGTACAACCGTATATTTCCGCTCCTTCCTGCACAAACGATAGGAGTACTGGAGTCGGAAACGTCGCCATTGATACAGCCAGAAGACACTCGCAGTGCCGGACCCTTGGGTCTTCAGCATCCAGGGAGCTTCGACCCTTGCCCTCCTTTCCTGAGAGTTAATCCCGCCAGCACCAGCCCCTGAACAGACCGCCTAGGACGCCAGCACCTGCCCCTGCACAGACCGCCTAGCACGCCAGCGCCGGCCTCTGCACAGACCGCCTAAGACGCCAGCGCCGGCCTATGCACAGACCGCCTAGGACGCCAACATCAGCCTCTGCGCTGGACAATCACCCACTGCACGCCTCACTGAAGTGCCGGGCTCCCTTCTGCAACCGCTTCACTCTAGGTAAGAAGCTCCTGGTGCACCCCTTTCTCTCAACATGTTGTAAGCTTAATTAGGCCCTTCCTCAATCCGTTGCAGCCGCCTTCACATCCGTAATCTGCTGCTGGTTCCAAGCCGAGTCTTCTCTAGGAGATCAATCGCAATTTGGAGTCACCACTGCTACGGGTAAGTAGCTGCAACTTCCATCCTAGCACCATGGTATTATATAGTGTGTATGCAGTAGATTGTTGAGTAATGAAAAGCTTGGGTAGGCAAGATAACTAGGAAGAGATTAAAGAGATCATTAGGAGGAGAGAACCAACAAATGGGTCAATAAGGTTCTTGCACTTTGGGTTCTGTAGGTGTCGAACTGCTGACTTCTAGGTAGAAATATAGAGAACAGGTGTTGTCTTGGAGAATCGAAATCAGGACCTCCTGCACACCTTATATTCCAGCCTTGATCTGCTGACTTTAGGATCTAGTTTTGATACCTTAGATCGAGAATCCACCGTTGAATTTTTAATATGTTTGAGATAGAAATATGAAGTTTACTGTATTAAAATTTGGGAGAAAGTTAACGGTCGGATTAGAACTTATAAGGACTCAAAGTAGGTTAGATGAGCTGTTTTTTTTAGCATAGAAAAAATGACTAAGTATGGGAAATTTTAGCTTTCATCTCAACTTTGGAGATTTATGAGAGAGTTGTGGTTAAGTATTTTTTAGATATCTTTATTCCTATGTTTAGTATACATATCCTAGAAGTTTTAGAATTTTATTTCGGATTTCGATATTATTATCCCAGCCTTTCACCTTGACCCCAAAGTCGGACCTTCGCAACCTTTTGTATAACTAGAACCTTTGGGTTAACCTCTATAAATCTTTAACAACTTTCTTGTGAGAACTAGTTATGAAATTAGGTTCCAAAGGAGGATTTGGAACTAGGTTATATCTTTACTCTAGAATTTCCGGGACCAAGGGTAAAATAGTCTTTTGCCTTAAGAGAGTTGTATGTTCGTATTTTTCTCTTTATGAGATTTCATCTCTTAGGAGTTTGTAACTTCTAAGAGTATAGGATGTGATTTTGATCCACATGCCTTATTTGGCAAGCGTTTGAGTTACCACGAGTACGAACCAAGTTGAGATTATTAGAGTGTGATTTGATTCAAGAAAGTCCTTGCGACTTACTTAGTTGGTTTCTGAATATTAGTTGGGTGATAATGGTAGTGTGTGTGCAATGTGTGTTATAATAATAACTTTTTAGGACGACCGTTGTTGTTATGTTGTAAGGCCTAAGTGTATGTATAACGGGCCGTGACATCACTGCCCAGCTCTGCCAGGAGACTGGGAGGTTCTCTATACCTACACCATACATGTACAAGGTGAGATGCATCGGATCCATTCCTGATGGTTACACGGGGGCGGAGACGAGGTTTGGGAATCCCTCGTGTCACAAAATAAGTATCGTCAGGTCCCATATTGCTTGAGCATGAGCCAAAAGTGGATCGGCTTGGCTCAGTTCGGATAGGATCGGCTCGGCCCTTACGCGTGTGCTGTGGTAGGTTAGCTACATCCGCTTCCCCATCGAAAATGGATAGTGAACCAAAGGCCACGATCTTTAAGCATTTTCCTCCTTATATACTATAAGGGTTTTACTTCTCTTAGTCGATCTGGGATACCACATTTTTGTCCCTTTTTTCTCAAGTTTTGCAATGCATACACATAACTTCGGGCATCATTATCTCATTCACTTGGAATTCAATTTTAGTAAATAAGTATACCACAATTTAGTGATCGTGAAGACGAAGTTAATGCTGCCATTTTTTGGTGTTGATGATGGCTGGAGCCCACCGAAAATTTGCCCGGAAAACCCGGCGCGATACTTATTAAAATATTGGTTCCAACAGTCCCCACATGAATAGAAATGATTGTAAACACATGTTTTTGATAAAAAAATTGTTGAGAGTATAGTCAAAAAATCACTACATCAGGGAAGGTAGCGTTTTTCAATCGTGAACCGCCCGCAATGAGTAGGTATCAAATTTACTCATCCATTAGGTGACCATGATGTCTTGAACCATTAGGATTTGAGGTAAACCAAGATAATAACTATCACACGGTTTCATCTTCTCACAAAACCAAGTTCTTTGTTTGTGTTCATTGTGGCCTTGAACATGTCTGGTAAATCATAAGTGAACTTGGAGAACTTAACCTTCTTGTTTTCCTAGATACGTCCTCATGTCACACTCACAAGGTGATTGACCATATCGAGTATCTTAAATACCTTGATGGAATCATTATCAACAAACGCTTAACCTCGAGCCATTCAACACGCATTGTGTATAATCATAGGAACTGGGCAAATAAGTTTGTCTCACAATGCTCTGCTCGATTCAACTTTGTTGGGTTGTCCCTTTGAACCTACATCGTGAGATCTCAAGCCACGTAGGTGGGGTTGTCCTTCGAGCATCCTCTTTCGTCATAGGATTTAAGCCTACTTCTCTTGATGATTCAATCACTTGATCTCTTGACAAGTCTTCAGTAAATGGATCCACAAGGTTGTCTACTGATTTGATGTTCTCCGTCGAGACTAATCCAGTTGAGATTACTTTTCTAATGGATTTATGTCGTCTTCTTATGTAACATGATTTTCCATTGTACAAGATGCTTTCCGGGGTATAGCCGATTGGCTATCTCAATGCAAACTTATTGTCAGCATTGGGTTCTGTTAGCATGAAATATTGTGATATTTTAGACACATTTTCTAGATGTATTTCATCCATATTGGTGTTCATTGATAAAGCATTGAAGCAATTGTGAGCTAGTTTATCTATATTGTCGATATAGAGGTCTACATAAGCTTTGTGTTGATTGTAGGCGAATAAGAGCTAAAACCGAACGAATTAAGAGAGAATGGAGATGGATTGAGCATATCAAGGATTGAGGACACCACAAGGGAGCTAAGGAAGATGCTACGATGAAGAATGGCACAAAACAAAAGGAATTACGAGCAACCTATGTTCCACACTCTAAAATACGGCCGTAATGAAGTCCACGCTCTAAACCACGACCGTGGAACTTGGCAACATGAGCGTGGAGCACTCCAGAGAGTTACACGGTATAAAGTACGGCCGTGGAAGTTGTGAAGCACCGTAATCCAATTACACGCTCTAAACCACGGTCGTGGAACCCTCCATGACCATGATTTAGGCGATCTTTTAACATACAAATTAAAGCCACGATCTTTTACATATGGTCCGGAGAGAGACATTTTATCTTGCCCTATAAAAGGACTAAAGGAAGGAGAATTCAGTACGCCCGCTTACACCTCCGCTTAGACTGCGCTTAGAGCCGCTTACGCCCTCACATAGAGCATCATCGCTTGGAGATTTGCTTCCGCGCATTGAGGGTATTATTGGATGTACGGAGATTACGTCTTTTGTCCTTAGGTTTGATTAGAAGACGGATTGACATCCCGTTCTTCGTTCTTATCAAGGATTGTGATTGTTTGTGTTATTCCGAATCTATACATCATTGCTCTTGTTTGTGGATTTGAGATTGATTTGAAGTTTATTGAAGGTTTTCGAAGGTTTTCATCTTTCATTCTTTTAAATCTTGAATTTGATATCATAATGACTGTTGTTGGCTAAAACCCTTTAGCAATTCTAAGGTGAAGGGTTGATAGTTGTGGCTTAGATGATGATAGATCGATCGTAAACAGATTGGACCCTGAGAGTTAGAGAGATTTCGCCGACGAAGCTAGAATCACGGTGTGTTCTTGAGTTCCACGGCCGTGGAATCTCAAGATCCACCCGTAATTTTCCCTAGTTTACGAACCTTGATTTTACTTTAATCCAAAGTTAAAGATTTGCTTTAACTTAGTCTTGGCTTGCCTTTTCTAGGTGGTAGTGAAGCCTCAACAACCTCTACTTCGATTTCGAGTGTCACAACCTTAATCGGTTTAGTTAGTCTTGATCCTTGGATTACAAGTTTGGGTATTTGATATTAATTCTTACCTTTAGATCCTTTCTATAGTGAAGCCTCAACAACCTTTATAGAGAGTATTTCTAGATAAGTTACATAAAGCCTTGGAACTTCACCGTACATTGCTTTGCATTAGTATACCTTTGCAGCTCTTAACTCTGTCCTTATATCTTTAGTATATCTTGAATCGATTGCCACAACTGGATTCCTGGATCTTTAGGATTGTTGTTTTCCCAATATTTACAAAGCTTCATACATTTACTTGCTTGACAATTCTATAATTGGATTTAACCCCCCAAATCCCTGTGTTCGATACTCTGGAATTCTTGCTTAACTACGTCGATCCGTACACTGCGGGTTCGCTTGCTTGATTCTAATTTTATAAATTTTAGACTTATTTGCACGCACGCTAAGTGGCGAACAAGTTTTTGGCGCCGTTGCCGGGGATTTGGTCTAGGCCGAATGCGGTTATCGGTTGTCAAGCTTGGGAGCTCTTCCCTTGTTATTTGATATCTTTTCGAGTATATGCACAGGTCTAGGAACAACGAAGACCTCTTACCTCTTGATCAAGAGCTTGAGAGGACTTTGAGGAGAAAGCTCAAGGAAAGAAAGATGGCTGAAGAAAGAGAACGTGATTACCTAACGGAGTTGGCGGAAAAAGAAGCTCAACTCCAATGGAGTGAGAAGACTCGCAGGGAGGAAATGGATCGTCATCAAGCGAAAGTTGATGATCTGACGGATATGATATTTCAAGTGAGGATGGAATTGAGCGATCTTAAGAGAAAGAAGAGTAGGAAATCCTCAAGGAGATCCTCAAGATCGGTTAGAAACCATTCATCCGGCGAGGATAGCGACTCTTCCATGCCAATCGTCGTGCCCCAGCTGGAGGTGCGAGAGTCGATCGTGTGGATGAAGAGCCAAGAACTCTTGGCCAAAGGATGGATCCAACGCAGCAACCACGCCGCTTGGGTGTGAACTTTGATGCTGATGATACACAAGGGTTTAGCTTCAACCCGCAAGTTATTACCATTGTCCGCCAAAATCAATTTGGGGGAACAAGCGCTGAATCTCCACATCAACATCTACAAAATTTTGAGATCATGATGGAGACAATGAAGCCAAAGAATGCAACTACCAACAGCTATAAACTCAAGCCTTTCTTCTTCTCCTTGAAGGGGAAAGCATTGTCTTGGTATCAAGCTCTCTCAAGTGGGAAACTACACACATGGGAGGATCTTTCTTCGGAATTCCTCACTAAGTTCTTTCCGCCATCCAAAACGGCGGAGTTGAGAGGTAAGATTAATGCATTTTCTATGAGATCTAACGAAAGTTTGTTTCAATCTTGGGAAAGATTTCAGGATTTGCTATTGGATTGCCCACATCATGGCATATCCAAATTGGCGCTATTGAAGATATACTATAAGGGGCTGGATGTGGAGACACAATTCAAGCTCCAATCCCTCTCATGTGGTACATTCATGTACATGAGGGAAGATGACGCTTGGGACTTCATTGAGAAGCAAGCGCGAGTCATTGAGAAGTATTCTCACCGGAAAGTGGAGGTGAATCAAGTGGAGCAAGGAGCAAAGCTATCACAAGCAGCTCAAACTCAAATCTTTTCTCTCAATACGGAGATTAAAGAGTTGAAGGAAGCCATCAAAATCAACTTTCCAAAGCAAAAGGAACAAGATGTAGGTTATTTGGGCAACAATAATAACCACAACGGGAATGAGAATACAAACCGCAACAACCGGAACAACAACCGGAACAATTGGAACAACAACAACAACAACCGGAACAACAATTGGAACAACAATAGGGGTTCAAACAACAACAATTGGCGTCCCAACCAACAAAATTCCGGTAATTCTTATTCCAATTCAGGAAATTCACTAACTCCACCTTCCTCTTCTTCCACTCCTTTGAAAAGCCAGGGGCAAACATCTAATGGTGGAAGTACTTCGGGGAAAGAGAAGCCCGATCCCATGTTGGAGATAATCTTGGGAAAGCTTCAAGGATTGGAGACTCGCATCATCAAGGTTGATGATCACATTACTAAGGTTGATAAAGCCCAAAAGGTTTTAGAGAACCAAATGTTTAGCCATGTGGAGGAAGTTCCTAGAAATCAAAGAAAACTTCCAGGAAAGACGGAGGACAACCCAAAAGGAAGGCAATCACAACTAGGAGCGGAGTAACAACTACCGACCCACAACCTAAGTTTGTAGAAGTCCCCGTTGAGAAGGACAAAGAAAAGGGGAAGGAGAAGGAAGATGTCTACGTTCCTCCTCCAGCTTACAAACCTCCCCTACCATTCCCGCAATCTAGAGCAAGAGCGCGTCTAGACAAACAATTCGGTAAGTTTATTGAATTCGTGAGCAAACTGCATATTAATATACCTTTCATTGATGCAATTGTAGGTATGCCAGCTTATGGAAAGTTCCTAAAGGAGATCCTCTCTAACAAAAGAAAGCTAGAGGATTTTGGAGAGGTTAAGATGAGTTCGGATTCATCGGATCTCATCAAGACAATGAAGGAGAAGATGCCCCCAAAGCTGAAGGATCCGGGGTCATTTTGTATTCCCATAGGAGTGGGAGATGTCACATATGATGCATTATGTGATTTAGGAGCAAGCGTGAGCATCATTCCGCTTGCCTTATGCAGGAAGATCGGTTTAGGCGATCCTAAACCGGTAAAGATGACGTTGTACATGGCGGATCGATCCATAACTCGTCCCGTCGGTATAGTTGAAGACGTCCCGGTCAAGCTTGGTAAGTTCTATGTTCCTATAGACTTTGTTGTGCTTGACATTCCTGCAGATAGTCCGGTCCCGATCATTCTCGGAAGACCGTTTCTTGCAACATCCGGCTGTATAGTCGATTGCAAGAATGCTAGACTCGCCTTTGACATAGGAGAAGAGAAGGTAGAGTTCGTCCTTTCCACTTTAGTGAAGGAGCCAGCCTTCGATGAGGATATATTCAATATCCATGACGAAGAGCTATCTAGAGAGGAGGTAAGTTCTATTCTCTTCAAAGATCCCCTGCAAAAAGTTCTTTCTATGAGCATTATGGATATAGGGGAAGAAGAGGAGTGCAATGAGGCAATTGAAGCCTTAGAGACACAAAAAGAAGTGTATGAAGAAGATTTCGAGAAACTCCACGATGAGTCAGAAAACGTACGGATCCACGGTCAGACAACCTATTCCACGGCCGTGGAATTCACCAACACAAGTGTGGAGCATTCCAGTAAGTTACACGGCCGTGAAGGAAACAGAGGCACCGTAATTACTTTCCACGCCCAAAATCACGGCCGTGGAGAAGGCAGGGGTGCCGTAATTTTGGGCGAATCCGAAGGAAATTGTGTTTCCTCCACAACTTCTCTTGATTCTTCTCTAACACCTTCTACTTCCTTACACAATTCTAAGGTACCATCGGATATTCCTCAAGAGCCATTGGAGACTCCTATAGTGATGGAATTGAAACCACTTCCTACACATCTAAGGTACGCATTTCTAGGATCTAATTCTACCTTTCCGGTAATTGTTAGTTCAGATTTAAGCATAGATGAACATAGTAAGATTATGGTTGTCCTTAAGAAACATAGGAAAGCCTTAGGATATACTATAGAGGATTTAGTAGGAATCAAACCTTCCCTATGCATGCATAAGATCTTAATGGAAGAGGACTTTAGAACTTCGCGACAACCTCAAAGGCGGTTAAATCCGACCATGAAGGAGGTTGTCAAGAAGGAAATTCTTAAACTACTTGATGCAGGTATCATCTACCCTATCTCCGATAGCCAGTGGGTAAGTCCCGTACAGGTGGTTCCGAAGAAGGGAGGAATGACGGTCATCACCAACAAAAACAATGAACTCATTCCTACACGAACCGTAACAGGATGGCGGATGTGTATAGACTACCGCAAGCTAAACAACACGACGAGGAAGGATCACTTCCCACTACCCTTCATCAATCAAATGCTTGAAAGGTTAGCGCAAAATTCACACTTTTGCTATCTTGACGGTTATAGTGGTTTCTTTCAGATCCCGATACACTCGGATAATCAAGAGAAGACCACATTCACGTGCCCGTGGGGTACGTTTGCCTATAGGAGGATGCCGTTCGGGCTTTGCAACGCCCCAGCCACCTTTCAAAGGTGCATGATGGCCATCTTCTCGGAATATATAGAGGAAATCATGGAGGTTTTTATGGATGACTTCTCCGTATATGGTTCCTCTTTTGAAAATTGTCTTTCTAACTTGCTCTTGTGTTACAAAGGTATGAAGACACTAACCTAGTTCTTAATTAGGAGAAGTGTCAATTTATGGTGAAAGAGGGCATTGTATTAGGACACTTAATCTCTAGTAGAGGGATTGAGGTGGATAAAGCTAAGATAGAGACAATAGAAAAGCTTCCTCCCCCAACTTCGGTGAAAGGGATAAGAAGTTTTCTAGGACATGCTGGATTTTATAGACGTTTCATAAAGGATTTCTCTAAAATATCAAAACCGCTTACTAATCTATTGATGAAGGATGCAGTTTTTGATTTTTCACGGGAATGTTTAGATGCGTTCAATAAGATTCGGGAAGCTCTAATCTCAGCCCCGATTATCCAACCTCCGGATTGGAATCATCCCTTTGAGGTTATGTGTGACGCTAGTGACGTAGCCATAGGGCTTGTGCTTGGGTAAAGAAAGGAAGGGCGAACCCACACTATCTACTACGCTAGCAAGACGCTAGATGAAGCGCAGCTCAACTACGCCACTACAGAAAAAGAATTCTTAGCAATTGTATATGCAATTGACAAATTTTGCTCTTATCTTGTAGGTACAAAGGTGATTGTATACACGGATCATGCAGCGATCCGGTATCTACTTGCAAAGAAGGATGCGAAGCCAAGGCTAATTAGATGGATTCTTCTCCTACAAGAATTCGATCTAGAGATCCGCAACAAGAAGGGTTCGGAAAATTCTGTTGCGGATCATTTGAGTAGTCTAACACATCTAGAGGACGACCATCTACCTATAGATGACTCCTTTCCGGACGAGCATTTACATATCATAGAGGAGTGCATCGACGTGATCACCAAAGGTAACGAACCATGGTTTGCTGATTTTGTTAACTATTTGGTTTGTCAGGAATTACCGCCCGGATTATCCTACGCACAAAGAAATAAGTTCTTTAAGGATGTTCGGGAATACTTTTGGAATGAACCTCTCCTCTTTAAGAGAGGTCCGGACGGCATTATTCGGCGATGTGTGCCGGAAGATGAGATGCAAAGTGTCATCCGTCATTGTCATTCACTACCTTGTGGAGGACACGCTAGTTCGAACAAGACTAGCGCTAAGGTATTGCAATCTGGATTCTTTTGGCCTACTCTATTTAAAGATGTGCAAACCTTTGTTTCCTGTTGCGATGCTTGTCAAAGAACAGGGAATATATCTAGGAGGAATGAGATGCCTCTCAACAACATCCAAGAGGTGGATCTTTGACGTTTGGGGAGTAGACTTCATGGGACCTTTCCCATCATCTTGTGGAAACCAATGCATACTTTTAGCGGTGGATTATGTTTCGAGATGGGTTGAAGCAATTGCCTCTCCCACCAATGATGCCATGGTAGTGGTTAAGTTCTTTAACAAGACCATCTTCCCACGATTTGGGACACCACGGACTATCATTAGTGATGGAGGTTCTCACTTCATTGCCCGACGCTTTGAAGCTCTTTTAGCTAAGTATGGGGTGACTCACAAGATCGCCACCCCTTATCATCCACAAACTAGTGGACAAGTAGAGATCTCTAACCGGGAGATTAAGGGAATCTTAGAGAAGACGGTTTCAAGGACAAGGAAGGATTGGTCTTTGAAGCTAGATGACGCATTATGGGCGTACCGGACTGCATATAAGAATCCCATTGGAACAACGCCATACAACCTTGTGTATGGGAAGTCTTGTCACTTACCGGTAGAGTTGGAGCACAAGGTGTATTGGGCAATAAAGTGGTTGAACTTCAGCATGAAGGAAGCGGGAGAGAAGCGTCTCTTGGACCTTAATGAACTTGAAGAACTTCGCTTGAACGCCTACGAAAACGCCAAGATCTATAAAGAAAGAGTGAAGCGTTGGCATGATAAGCATATCATCCCAAAGGACCTCAAAGAAGGAGATCAAGTTCTCCTCTTCAATTCAAGGCTTCGTCTCTTTCCACGTAAGCTTAAATCTCGTTAGACTGGACCTTTTCTAATCAAACGTGTTTTTCCCCATGGTGCAGTTGAAGTATGGGGTGAAAAGGGCGGAAGCTTTAAGGTGAACGGTCAACGACTCAAGAAGTATACACCGGAACTCCAAGCTGAAGAGTTCGCGCCCACCGCACTCGAATAAGTGCGAATATGGTCTAGCTACGGACCTTAAACAAAGCGCTTCTTGGGAGGCAACCCAAGGTATTGCATTTACGTTTTTGTTTTTGATTCATAGATTAGAATAGTATAGACGTTTTGTTTTGTTTTGCCTTCGATGCCTTCCGGTATGTTTGTGTTTTTGGATGTAGGATCAGTGGAAAAGAAAGGGGGAAGGAAAAGTTTGAAGAAAATTGACGAAACTTGGACTTTGACACATTACAGAGAGTTCCACGGCCAAAACCACGGCCGTGATAGCTACAGTGACCGTAATTTTCAAAAGCCTGAGAAAAATCACCAAAACCACGGTTCCGTACAAAACCACGGCCGTGGAAACCCCCGATAGACCGTGATTTTCAAAAAATTTTACGGCCACTATAAAAACCATGTTTCTGCACAAACACCACAAAAATTCCCAATTCCACGCCCATTTTGCCGATTGCCTTCCCCCTCTCCCAAATTCTCGTTCGTTAATCGTTTTTAATGATTCTTTGACCAAAGTTGAAGCAATTTCCGTCACCTACAAGATCCAAGCAACGATTCGAGCGGCAATTCACCGGAGAAGACACAATTCGGATTCCAAAATCCGAAAACCTAGGTTTTTCATTCCTTCTTTCTCTTTGTCGATTCGGCTTTGTTTTTGCTAGAATTTTTAGGAGAACTGATTAGAATTGGACTGAAATTAGTCTAGGGCTGCTTGCTGTTGAGTTTGGTGTGATTCTGCTGAGTTTTGAGAATTTGCGTAACGAACCACGGTCTTTGGGTATTCCACGGCCGTGGAACTTGAAGAACAGACCGTGGTTTCTAACAGAAATGGATATCGTTAGGAGAATGTCTCAGAGAAATAAAAAGAGGAAAGGCAATACTTCTTCCTCTTCTAGAGCACCACCTGCTGAGCCCCCATCACCCCCATCACCACCATCACCAACTTCCCCTAGGATCCCTACTATCCATGAGGATCACCTCGATGCTTTAGAGAGGATCCATAACCGAGCTGTCATAGGACCTTGGTATCTACTACTTGAGGAGTTAGAGCCTTTGCATGTGGTAGGGGATCTCACTTGGCTACTAGATAGAGCCGGATTGGTCATCTTCTCCGCTATTCGAGAAGATGCTTATGCGGAGATCACTAGGGAGTTCGTGGTCTCGTTTGAGCATAGCCACGTTGACAGGACCGTTTCTTTCCGGCTGATGGAGAGAAACTATGAGTTTTCTATTAGAGAGTTTGGAGCCTTCTTTGGGTTCCATGAGACCTTCAATGGTCGATTCCCTAGTGGCGTGTACGCCAAGGATTTCTGGGAGGAGATAGCTATGATATACGCCAGCGAGGACCGTTGGCAACCTGCTGATACCAAGGCTAGGTTGATCTATCACCTAGCCTTGAAGATTGCCCATAGAGTGCTTTCTGAGTGTCTCTTCCCTAGGACGGAGACACCTTAGAAGATCAAGACGGATGAGTTGTTTTTGCTTTACTGTATGTTGTACGGTAGGCCAACTGACTGTGCCACCCTCTTAGCTTCTACTATGAGCAAGCTAAAGAACAAGAGGGCCGGCAACATTGGATACGGTGGGATGGTCACCCACCTTGCTAGGCAGTTAGGGATAGACTTCTCCGCGTGCACCCACATTGCAGCTAGACCTCTAGGACTTCAGAGCCTCATGACTAGAGGCATCCTCTTCCCTACACATAGAGGTCCACCTACAACTGCCATGCCTTGGGAGAGTAGGACAGGTAGAGGGATTGCATGGCTTCCTGAGTATTCCATTATGGCTGGACGTCATAACTGGAAGGAGACATTCGCTGCTATGCATGCGAATAGACTTGTAGCACCACCCTACATTATATTCCCCCTGAGCTACCAGTTGTAGAGGAGGAGGAGATGAGAGGAGGTGATGAGTATGAGGGAGGAGGGGAGAGCATGACTTTGGTACCTTTCCGGATTAGCCGGATGTAGTTCCCGACATTCCTAGACACTCTCCCCGTCCCGCTAGAGCTTCTGGCTCTTCCTCTCGCCGTGCCAGTGTGAGCGAGAGACCTACATGGATGGCGGACCCTCCTACATGGTATAGCACTCAGCCGGATTGGATGGGAGCTCCACCACCTTGGCATGCCCAGCCACCACCTGCACCAGCACCATCAGACGCACCGGCATGGTATAGCCAGCCGCCCGGATGGTATGAGCAGCTACCGGAGTGGGCCACCAACCTTTCCAGCATGGTCGGAGCCTTGGAGATCCGTGCAGATGCTAGGGATGCACGAGACGACGATCATGACCGCATGATGAGAGACATATACCGCCAGCAGTTTGGGCGGAACTATGATCCCGGCTTCTTCCCGTTTCCACCTCCACCGGCACCTCAGTGAGGATGATTGATGATCCACCGTTCTAGCCACTCCACCACCGTTTTGTGAGTTCTTTTTCTTTCTTTCTTTTCTTTATTTTATTTTTGAACATTAGGGACAATGTTTGTTCCAAGTATGGGGTGGGGTGTGACTAATCGTTTGTAATAACTCTTACTCACTTTATATGCTTTTATCGAGAACACCGTGCATGTTACATTCTATTGTTACACGTTTCATTATTGCATTGCATGAAAAAGCTTTTGAAAAACCCATAAAGATTGAAAAATTTTGAAAATTTTGTGCTTCTAAGGATAGAGATGACTTCTATGATAATCACTACTTGTGAATTGAGTTTTGATGACAATCACATGCTTAAACAAATAGTGAATTGAAAAGAAATCGAATGAGTTGATTATTCCTCTTTTGCAAATTTCATAATGTGAAGAACGTTACTTAAATCATATTGAGAAACCAAGGTTGAAATCACATGATAAGTTCTCATACTTCTTGTTGATATGATTAAGGCAATTCGATTTTCTTTCTTCTTTCTTTGATCATTTAGCCCCTCAATGAAATAATGGCCTCCTTTACCTATCCGGGAATTTGGAGGAGTTGATATTTGGCATGTTTGATGTGGGAGGGCCATGAAAGCAAAATTTTGCATTCAAAGAATAGAAAGAACTTATAGGTTTGGGGAAGTCAATCATGACGATGAGTAACTCGGCACCATTCACATAGCCGGGTGTTTGTGTCTTGCCAAAATCGGATTGAGTGATATTCCTAGTGGATTATGGTATGTGCATCAAGGGTTTGAGGCATCTCGCAAAAATTGAAAACCGCCAATCTCCTAGGCTTCGGTTTTTGTGCACCTTTGTCCATAACTCCAAAAGTAAAGTCGAAAAATGAATTGAAAAGAAGAGAGCAAAACTCTAAGTTGAAAGTGTTGCAAAACCGCAAAAGAAAAAAGAAAAAAAGAGTTAGTTATCCACTTTCCCGGATTCATGCACCACATTCCTTAAAGTTTTCCTTTCCTTTCCGCATTCTAGACCTTGTTTGAAAGTCCTTAAGATCAAGAGAATGATATATGACTTGGTGATCTAAATTGAAGTTTCTTATGATTGCTTTTGATAATGTTTGAAGGTTATGATGTTTACATGGAAGTTTGATCAATTCATGAGTTTTTCTTTACTCTTTACTCTTTGATTATGTATATGAGAGTCTTATGAACGAATGAAGCAAGATTTGAGAATGATCTATTGACTAGGAAGCACATTCATCTAAAAGAAGTTTTGTTTTTGAGAGTATATCCATATTTCATCCTAACTTGAGTTTTAAAGCTTTTGAAAGTCCTTGCTTGGGGACAAGCAAGTGGCAAGTATGGGGTATTTTGTTAGCATGAAATATTGTGATATTTTAGGCACGTTTTCTAGATGTATTTCATCTATATTGGTGTTCATTAATAAAGCATTGAAGCAATTGTGAGCTAGTTTATCTATATTGTCGATATAGAGGTCTACATAAGCTTTCTGTTGATTGTAGGCGAATAAGAGCTAAAACCGAACGAATTAAGAGAGAATGGAGATGGATTGAGCATATCCAAGGATTGAGGACACCACAAGGGAGCTAAGGAAGATGCTAGGATGAAGAATGGCACAAAACAAAAGGAATTACGAGCAACCTATGCTCCATGCTCTAAAATACGGCCGTAATGAAGTCCACGCTCTAAACCACGGCCGTGGAACTTGGCAACATGAGCGTGGAGCACTCCAGAGAGTTGCACGGTATAAAGTACGGCCGTGGAAGTTGTGAAGCACCGTAATCCAATTCCACGCTCTAAACCACGGGCGTGGAACCATCCATGACCGTGATTTAGGCGATCTTTTAACTTACAAATTAAAGCCACGATCTTTTACATATGGGCCGGAGAGAGACATTTTATCTTGCCCTATAAAAGGACTAAAGGAAGGAGAATTCAGTACGCCCTCTTACACCTCCGCTTAGACCGCGCTTAGAGCCGCTTACGCCCTCGCATAGAGCATCATCGCTTGGAGATTTGCTTCTGCACATTGAGGGTATTATTGGACGTACGGAGATTACGTCTTTTGTCCTTAGGTTTGATTAGAAGACGGATTGACATCCCGTTCTTCGTTCTTATCAAGGATTGTGATTGTTTGTGTTATTCCGAATCTATACATCATTGCTCTTGTTTGTGGATTTGAGATTGATTTGAAGTTTATTGAAGGTTTTCGAAGGTTTTCATCTTTCATTCTTTTAAATCTTGAATTTGATATCATAATGACTGTTGTTGGATAAAACCCTTTAGCAATTCTAAGGTGAAGGGTTGATAGTTGTGGCTTAGATGATGATAGATCGATCGTAAACAGATTGGACCTTGAGAGTTAGAGAGATTTCGCCGACGAAGCCAGAATCACGGTGTGTTCTTGAGTTCCACGGCCGTGGAATCTCAAGATCCACCCGTAATTTTCCCTAGTTTACGAACCTTGCTTTTACTTTAATCCAAAGTTAAAGATTTGCTTTAACTTAGTCTTGGCTTGCCTTTTCTAGGTGGTAGTGAAGCCTCAACAACCTCTACTTCGATTTCGAGTGTCACAACCTTAATCGGTTTAGTTAGTCTTGATCCTTGGATTACAAGTTTGGGTATTTGATATTAATTCTTACCTTTAGATCCTTTCTATACTGAAGCCTCAACAACCTTTATAGAGAGTATTTCTAGATAAGTTACATAAAGCCTTGGAACTTCACCGTACATTGCTTTGCATTAGTATACCTTTGCAGCTCTTAACTCTGTCCTTATATCTTTAGTATATCTTGAATCGATTGCCACAGCTGGATTCCTGGATCTTTAGGATTGTTGTTTTCCCAATATTTACAAAGCTTCATACATTCTTGCTTGACAATTCTATAATTGGATTTAACCCCCCAAATCCCTGTGTTTGATACTTTGAAATTCTTGCTTAACTACGTCGATCCGTACACTGCGGGTTCGCTTGCTTGATTCTAGTTTTATAAATTTAAGACTTATTTGCACGCACGCTAAGTGGCGAACAGGTTCTCCCACATTGGAATATCTTCCAAAAAACTTCGAAGAAACTCGTCTTCTTAGGTTGTTTTATTCAAAGCAATGAACTCAAACTTCATCATGGATATGCCAATAATGCTAGCTTGTTTAGACGATTTCCATGACATTGTTGCACCACCAAGTGTAAATACATAACCACTCATAGATTTTGAGCTTCTAGAATCATCTAGTTAGTGGCGTTGTATTCTTCTAGAACTATTGGGTATTTTTCATAGTCCAAACCATAACTTTTAGTTTGATGTAAGTAGTTCAAACACTAGTTATGCCTTTCCAATGTGTAAAGCCTCAATTACATGTGTAGTGACTTAGTACATGTAAAAGCTAGGATTTTCGAATCCTAATAAATGATGATTAAGGATGATTAACTTAATCATTGATAGTAATTTACCCATAACTCGCGAATAGTGCGTAGATGACGAGTATGAATTCCACCGTTATGACCCGGACGTAACTTTGGATTTATTTGGAGCATTTGGGAGCTTTAATAAATAAAATTGCAGTTGAGAGAAATGATGAGGACATCGGATATATTCTAGATATGAAATAACATGAAAAGACAAAACGGACAAAAGATTCGCTATTTCGCTTCTTAGAGGCTAAGGAAGATGGCTTAGAAATACGCAGTTTTCGAGAAAGTTGCGGAATAATTATCCACACAATATTTCAGATTTATCATTCCAATTTTGAGAAGTCTGGAGAAGGGGATCAAATCGCATTTGGATCTGTAAAAGGATAATTATCGACTTTGCTAAAGGATAATTATCGTCTTCTCTATAAATATCGGAAAATCCGTTTCCTCGTAAAAGTTCTGATTTCTTTCATCGTCTATACCATAACCTTCAACCAATTATCCTAGAATCGCAAGATGTTTAGCCAACAATCATCATAATTATAACAATCAAATATATAATTAAAGAAGCAATAAGGGAACAAGAAAACCTTAACAAAAAGGTCTCAATAATCAAACAAACAATCCAAACAATTAACGTTCCCTAAGAAAACC
This sequence comes from Fagopyrum esculentum, assembly GCA_033239045.1. Taxonomy (NCBI): domain Eukaryota; kingdom Viridiplantae; phylum Streptophyta; class Magnoliopsida; order Caryophyllales; family Polygonaceae; genus Fagopyrum; species Fagopyrum esculentum. Next base: position 122,002,862 of record BSUD01000004.1, read on the forward strand.
TTACAACTTTCCTTCAAACCTTCAAACTTTGGCTCAAAGCAATCTCCCTTCGATTTCCTTCTTCTCTCTGCAATATACTCCGTTCCAAAGATAATCAGCCGTCCTTCCATCCATAAACTACCTTCCATCTTATAGGAAAAATATAGGCAAAAAATAAATAACTCATTGGGCTGCGGGCCGGCCGTCTCGATCTAGGCCCAATTAACCATCTCGACCGAGATGCTAACGTGGTGAACCGAGATGGTCGAGCTGTTACATGCAAATCTACATAACTGGTACTATATCTCGTTTCTATCCAACTTCCAGGGTTCATATGCCTTCCTTGTAGCTCCTTAATGCTCCATAATGCAGCTCCTATGATTCCTTAGATCCTTTGGCTCTATATTGATCCATAACGTGTCATTTTCCCTACAATTACAACAAAACTAGGTTTAGACCTCGATTCTTGCAAAAGTAAACGAAATAGCATAATCATCAAGAATATATAGCCATGCATGCAAAATTTATGATGATAAAACGTCTAAATCAATCTCAAAATATAGACTATAACGCATGCTATCACTCAAATTCCGGTGAATTTGATGGTGTCTGAGCGTAGCATGTGTCGTTGTGATTCCGAATTTTCTTTCGGATTGCCAATCGGGTTAGTAACGAATAAGTTATGAATTTATTCGTTTTCCGTATTGCGAGTTAGCCTAAATTAACCTTAGGCTTGTCAAAATGGATAATTGGAAATTTTATTATGATCGTTATATTATTATGGTGATCATTGGCTATTTGTTTGATGAAATCTGATGACATGTGAGTTTAGAAATTGTCTACGGGAAAAACGTTATTCTGGTGAAATTTAATTAATTAAAGATTAATTAATTAAATTAGGAATCTAGAAAATGTTATAAGATAATTAAATTCAAAGGAATGAATTTAATTGATGTTTGAAGCAAGAAGTTTAATACGAGAAATATGATATTCTCGACATGTGTTGTTGAAGACGGTAGACTAACTATAGCTTAGTTGCTCAGTGAGCGTATCCAGGTAAGTCTTCGGACTTACTTAGCTTTGATCTCAGAATCCCGTGCCTTAGAGATTTATATCTCATTGTGTTGAAATGTCTTGTTGTGCTGAAATGTGAATGTTGATATGTATTGAGATGTGTTATCTGCGAAACATGCTTGATGTGTTTTATGATGAGAATGATGTTATGATGTGTAAAGCATGCTTAATGTTATTGTGATTATTATCATGTCATGGTTATGAGAAATGGTTAAATGAACATGTATGGAAAAATGTTGCATGTGGTTTTCCATGCTCGGTTCGGGTCGCACACCTAATTAAAAGGGTAAATGGCTGCATTAACATGAACGACAAAATGTTGCATGTGGTTAGGGTTTAAGACCATAACCCGCCACGAGAAATCTTGGCCCATAGACTTGATTAGTCTGGCTACAACCTAAGAGCAAATGTCTAAATCAACCTAATTTGTGCGATGGTGAGCTCACATCAAAGCTAGAACCGTATAAGCACGTGCATCATTTATAAAAGCATGGTATCATCTCATGAGCATGGTATATAGTATTTGAATACATGTGTTGTGTTGTGATATGTTGATATAATCTCTCGTGGATAGATTATGATCGGTAGGTAACGTTTTAAACCGAATCTTTTTAGTTAATGTCGATCATAGGAAAGCTTCAAGGATGTCAGCTGTAGGATGTGGATAGTCGGGGCAGTGTTAACCCAAGGGTTGGTTGAACTTACTTTTGAAACTAATCGCTTGCAAGTGAGTCTTTTGTTGTTTGTGTGCAACTATGTACACATGTTGTTTCAGGCTGAATTTTTAAAACAATTGTTCACCTTGGGATATATACTAACTATATGCAGGGTTGTTATGTAAATATTTTCTAAATGACAGGTTGGATGTTTTCATCATTTCTTCATGCTTCTTGTTGCAAGGTCCTATTTGTGAAGTTGTTGTCAGGCTAACTAATGGGATTCATTGTGTTGTCCTTAGTCTAGTGACGTCTTGGGTTACTTAAAACACGGGTCGTTAGAGATTGATATCAGAGCTTAGGTTGACAACAAGGGCACATGTGACTTGAGATGAGACATTGTCTTCCACTCCTCAGCGTGACTCCTTGTAAGTTGAATTATGTTTTGAATAGATTTTGGAAATTACTGGCATATGGTCTTAATAGATTTAAAATCATATGCATAGTCAGGATTGTGGGTAAAGACATTGTCTTCCACTCCTCAGCGTGACTCCTTGTAAGTGATAGTTCTCTCTCTAACTCTTAAGATTCATAGTATTCTGATTAGTGTTACTACTATTATAGGTAGTAGATATGTCTGAGGAGAGAACAAATTCAAATGTTCCGGTTCATCACATTGAATCTGTGAGGATAATGTTGATTGTATGAGGTCGAGGACAAGTGCCTCAACCAATCAAGTTATACGTGATGAGCACATGCAAGAGGTAATTGAGGCTGCCATGAGAAGAGTAATACCCGATATAGTACAAGAGGCAGTTGCAGCAGCATTGAGTTATACATTGCAACAAGGGGTGAAGTCATGAGAGACTCAAACTGTTATACCCCCAACACAAGTGAATCATCATTTCAAACACGAGGGTCATGAATTGAGTTTGAAAAAGTGGTTGAAATCAGTACGAAGAAGGGAAGTTTCTAACTTCAAGGAAGTTATGGCATAGAAGTAGGTGGTTGAGCCACATGGAAGTGGTCTTTGATGAGGTAAAAGTATCTGAGGAATACAAAGTGAGTTTGACAGTGACATTTATGCAAGAGGCAACTATGAGTTGATGGATTAGAAACCGCGACAACATCACTGACTTTGACACATTCAAACAGCGGATTAATGCACACTTCTACCCACCAGCAACTCGGTATGGCTTGTTGAGTGCATTTCTAGAAGCTACTGAAGAAGATGCTCCGATAATAAAGATAATCGATAAGTTCCAATGAGAATGCACATTGTTGGGAGATAGAGATCCACTAAAAGATCAGTCGGTTCACTTATTTGCAAATCGGTTGAAGCGACATCATCGTCATATGCTTGCACCTTTTGAGGATCAGCCACTCCTAGAGTATCAAGAAAAGGCTCTGAGGCTTGAAGCTAGGTAACCTCATAAAAGGGAAGTGGACTCTAAATCTAGTAGTAGTTATAACAAGAAACAAAGACCCGTGACAGGATTCTACAGAGTTGAGGGCTCAGCACCGCAGAGTAGCTAGACTCGTTCTGGAGGGAATTTTCAGGCCAATCGCTCAATTGGAAATCCTAAGTTCCTAGGATGTTTCAATTGTGGAAATATGAACCATAGCAAGAGGCAATGCCTGAAGGATCCAACTAGATGTTTTAAATGTAGTCAACGTAGACATATGGCTAAGTTTTGTGGGGTTAGAGGAACGATGTCATCTCAAGGATCCTCCCTAAACATGAGAAGAGAGGGGAGTCATAGCGTACAAGGCAGATACGGACGTGGGAAACGTCAGTACCTAACTAGTCAACATCAATCTAGTCAACAAGGATGTCGAAATAGGTCGCAAGGGCAAGGACGCGGTGGAGGTCGTGAGGCCGGAAATGAGAAGAGTCAACTACGAGTGATCGAGCTGAACAAAAGTAATGCACAAGATACACAGATGGTTGTGGGTACGATTTAGATTCGGTCCCAACATGTTAAGATTTTGTTTGACACGGGTGTTACCCATTCTTTCATATCTGATAAATGTATAGCTTGACTCGGATTAGATACTATTGAAGGTATATCGTACTCGGTAAAGTTACCTAACGGTAATAAGGAACCGGGATCTAAGGAAATCCATCAATACCCTTTTAGGTTAGGTCAGGTGGATTGGCCAAAAGATTTTCTTATAACCGGATTGGAAAATGATGATGTAATCCTGGGTATGGATTGAATGATTAAGTATAAGGTGAAGATAGTTGTGGAAATGCTAATAGTAGTGATGTTAGCCAAATATGGAACTTGTCATGTATTCAAAGGAGGTGATTTACAAGAACCACTGATAATTATCTATGCGATGAAAGCAAGTAAGCTGGTAAGGAAAGGATTTGAAGCATATTTATGTTATGCTTTGGAGAAAGAAGGAAAAATTCAATTGAAAGACATTCCAGTTGTAAGCGAGTTTAAGGATGTTTTACAAGATGAATTACCTGAGGATTGCCACCTACAAGGCAAGTTGACTTTAGAATTGATCTAGAGCCTGGAACTAGACCAATTTCTAAAGCTCCGTACAGAATGACACATGTGGAAATGCTTGAGTTGAAGAAGTAGTTGGAAGAATTGGAAAATAAAGGATTTATTCGGCCAATTGTATCGTCATGGGGAGCGCCAGTGTTGTTTGTGAAGAAAAAAGATGTTACATTGAGGCTATGTATTGACTATAAATAACTTAATAAGATGACAATTAAGAACAAGTATCCACTACCACAAATTGATGATTTGTTAGTTTAGTTGTAAGGAGAAAAGGTGTTCTCCAAGATAGACCTACGGTCAAGCTATCATCAGTTGAAGATTCAAGAAGAAGATATCCATAAGATATCATTCAGAACTCGGTATGGACACTACGAGTTCGTGGTTATGCCATTTGGATTAACCAATGCAACTAATGCGCTTATTAAATTGATGAATCGGATTTTCATTGGATACTTGGACAGGTTTATTGTGGTCTTTATAGATGATATATTGGTTTATTCACGAAGTAGTGAAGAGTATGCAGAGAATTTAAGAGCAGTTCTCCAAGTATTGAGGAAAGCGAAGCTTTATGCTAAGTTGTCCAAGTGTGACTTCTGGATGAAAGAAATAACATTCTTGGGATACATGATTATTGCAGATGGATTCAAAGTTGATCCATCCAAGATCGAAACCGTGCTATCATAGGAACCACCCAAGAACGTCAGAGAGATACGTAGTTTCCTAGGATTAGCGGGATATTATAGACTGTGAAAGGGTTTTCCATCATAGCAAGACCTATGACCAACCTAATTCAAAAGAAGGCAAAGTTTGTGTGGACTGACAAGTCTCAAACAAGCTTTGAAGAGATAAAGAAGAGGTTGACTACTTCACATGTGTTAACTCAACCAAATGGAACACTAGGGTTCATTGGGATGTGTTTTGATGCAGAATGAAAGAGTCATCACCTATAACCAACCTACTTCGGAAGAAGGCAAAGTTTGTGTGGACTGTTGTTCGCTCCAAACGGTGTGTGCAAGCTTTAAATTTATAACCCTAGATGTAAGCTTAAAACAAGGATGCGAACCCGCAGTGTACGGGTCAATCGTAGTAAAAAGCAAGGAATTCCAAGGGTCGATCACAGGGACTTAGTGAAACAAAGTCGGAATAGGTAAGCTTTAGTAAATAATAACCACAAAGCAATCAAAACAATCAAAGATGATAAAAGTCAATAAAGGAAATATGCAATTCTAGGGATTAAAGCATCTAGTTGTGGTTCCAACTCAAGATCTAAAGATAAGCGGACAAAGCTGAGGTTTTTGCATAGGGAAGGTGTTTCTAAAGTGGAATAGATCACCGGGTAAGTCTCACTACTCACTAATCCCAAACCGTAACTCCTATTACCGGGTAAGTATCAAGGAATTAAGATAAAGAACTATAGCCTCAAACTAACACTCCAACTAAGGGAATAGAATCAACCTTTACTGGGTAAGTCTCAGGCTAACTCACAAAGATGGAATGAAAGCACACTCAAACCCCAATAAAGGATAAACCTTTATTACCTACACTTATGATCTTAGGTAAACAAACAAAGGAATTCCCGGGTAAGTCTCATCTTAAGTTTGCATTGAACCAGGAAAGGTGGAATAAGGATAGGATTTGGCAAACTTTAACACTTAACTCTCAGTTTCGGATCAGATAAGTCACCTCGGTCAGCCAAATTCCACCCCGGCCGAGATGTTCATCGACTGAGCGAGATGCTTAGGGTTAAGGTAAAGACTCGAACTTTCAGGGTCCTACTGTGATTAAAGATTATTCTATCATTGTTTTTCCTACAACCTTCAGCCAATCACCCTAGAATCACACAAAGAGATTAGCCACTCATCATCATGAAAGTATTAATCAAATATATGGGAAGAAAGAGAATAATTGAACAAGAAAACCTTAAGAAAAAGGCTTCAATAACTGAATCAATTATCAAACCAACAAGTGTTCCTTGGATAGAAATCCAACAAGACAACAACAAAGAAGGGAATCTAAGATGATCTTACAAAAACCCTTCAAAAGCTATAGACTTTCTTCCTTCAACCTTCAAAAAGGTTCTTCAAATCTCCCAACTAGAGTATGGCTGCAGCGGTGTATTTGGATCTATCCGAGATGTATAGCATGCGAATCGGTGTAAGCGGATGTCGGATTTGTGGGAAATCCGACCCTTTTTATAGGAAAATTACTCTCCAAAGATAAGATATCTTAGAAAGATCTCTTCCCATAAAAATAGGTAAAATATATGATCTATCATATCTTCTTCCTTCCAGGAGCCAAGCCCAAAAATATAAGATCCTCTTTCCAAAGATAAAAGATCTCAGCCAAGAATAAAATATTCTCGCCGCGTCCCAGATGTTCGCCTCGGTCGAGTCGACTTCTCTGGATCACCTCGGTCGAGGTGACTCTGTAGTCAACCGAGGTGAATCATAACTGAATGTGAAATCTCTCAAATCTGGTCCAAAGTGAATCTTTAATCCATGGCTATGCTTCTTGGATGTTTCCTTATGTTCCTGAATGTAGCTCCAATGACTCCTTAGCTCCTTTTTGATGCAAAACGTGCCATTTTACCTACGATTACAACAAAACTAGGTGTAGACCTCGATTCCCGCAAAGGTAGATGAAATGGTAATATAATCACATAATATACATACAAACATGCAGATTATTGAAGATAAAACGTCTAAACAAACCCCAAAATATAGACAATAATTCATGCTATCAAAATACCCCATACTTAGCCCTTGCTTGTCCCCAAGCAAGTATCCGCATATAAAATACAAGATAGAATGGATTATAAGTCATAAAGATCAATGAAAAAGTATTTCAAAAACATTTTTATGGTGTGCTACAATCATAGATCACTCTAAGAGAATACTTCATGGAATTTAAAATCAAAACATGCTTAAAACATTTTATAAATATAGGAAAGTTGTTCATCTTTGCATAAAATCGTAGAATGCATAATAAATCATAATTATCGAAATTAATCATGCATAATCCAGTTTAAACCGCTAAGTCAATCAACAAGCTCGAGGTCTCAAGGGCTTCCCAAAAGAAAGGTCAAGAAACGTGTAGGGTAGGGATGTATATAAGGTAATGTGGTGCTAGAATCCGGGAAAAGGATAAACTTCACTTTCACTTTCACTTTCAACATCTTCCACCAATAAGCTTTGCTTATTTCACACTTTTTTCTTTTTTTACTTTACTTTTTGGGATGCATGGACAGAGGTGCACAATAACCGAAGCCTAGGAAATCAGCAATCATCAATTTCTTGAGATGCATCAAACCCTTGATGCACATACCATGACCCGTGAGGAATATCGCTCAATCCGACTTTGGCAAGACACAAACACCCGGCTATGTGAATGGTGCCGAGTTACTCATCATCATGATTGACTTCCTCAAACCTATTTATTGCTTTCTAACACTTTCACTTCCAGCCAACTTCTCAACTTTTACTTCACTTGCTTTCACCACTTTGCTTGCTTCCAAATTCCCGGATAGGTAAAGGGAGGCAAAAATGTATATGAGGGGCTAAGCATGATCAAGAGGAAGAAGAGAGAAGAATGAATTGCCTTGGTCTTTCCAGGAAGAAAGTGAGAGAACTCATAATGCGGTGTCAACCTTCAAATTCAACATAGTTTGGATAAAAACAAAGTATTAAACATGCCAAAAATTTCAAACAAAGCATTTAGCAACTTAAGCATATCATAAAACCTTTCAAACACATAAAGATTTCAAAACCAATCAGCAAACAAGATCTTCACTGAGATCATATCCAGATAAGAAGCACAAAACGTTTCGAAAACTCTCAGTTAAACTACCTCGGTCGAGGTGTTCTAGGTCAACCGAGGTGAAGCACCTCGTTCGGCCAGAACTGTCCCGGTCGAGGTCAAAAAAAAAATTTTAAACCAGTTTTTGACGTTTTTCTCAATCAAATAACTTGTATGCATGCATGTAATCTCAGATAAAATCATAGAAGTAAAATGAAGCATAAATATCCGATAATATCGAGTCATACATCACATAAGTCAAATAATACATAAACACCCCATACTTGGGACACACTGTCTCAGTGGGTCAAAATAAGTCTAAAGAAAATAAAGTACTCACCGGACATAAAGTTGAGCTGCATAATAAATAAGAAAGAAAATCCTGCAAGCTCTAGTAATCCTGATCCGGTGGTGGTGGTGGTGGCATGTACGGATACTAGGATGGGTCAAACGGATAACCCATAGTCTACTGAAACTGGATCTCCATCATCCGGCGCTGATAGTGCTGGCCCTCTAGCATCTGATGAGTCCAGCTGTCGAGTTGTCGGCGCTGGTCAGCAAATCTCTCATGGATGTCCACAGTAAGGGCAGCATAAGAGTCTATCATCTGATCCGTCAAATCATCGATCCGACGGTGAGCCTCTGGATCTCTCTATCGGCGTACCCTACGCCTAGCAGGTCGGACTGGTGATGCAGCCGGCGCGGTCTCAGTATCGTCATCATCTAAATCAATGACCGGCGCACTCGTCCCAACAGTATCAGTCCCTGTATCCATAGGAACTCCACCATCCCTGTCATCATCATCAGTAGTCTCCTCCTTTACCTCATCCTCCTCAGCTGGTGCAGTTGCTGCCTCTCTAGCATCCTCCATTAATGGGATCCAAGCAGTCTGCCAGCAGTGAGGATCATAAACTGGAAACTGGGGTGACCATCTGATCCCCTGTGGTGTAGTCGGCTCCCATGGCATGGCTACATACGGTGTAGTGAGTCCTCGGGGAACCAGAATCCCCCGAGTGATCATCTCCTGAAGCCCTAGCGGCTTGGCAGCCGCCACCATGGTACATGCGCTGAGATCCATATCCTGATAGCTAGCAATGTGGGTCACGATGCCCCCGCAGCAGATATCCCCCTTCGCCTTGGCCTTGATCTTGTGCAGGTGCTCTGTCAACATCAAGCCAAAGTCTGGGATCCCTCCAGTCACCATGCAGTAAAGGCTGAAAAGCTCCCCCTGTCGGACCTTCTGGGGCATCTCAGTATGCGCCAGAAGCATCTCACTAAAAATCCGGTCAGCTAACCTAAATGCTAAGTGAAAAATAATACGCTCCCTGGAGTCTCCAGGGCGCCACCTGTCTACGTGCTCAACTACATGAACAATCTGACCCCAAAACTCCCTAGCTACAGTCCGGGAAGGAAAATCAACAGCAGTCGGAGCCGGGAAACCAAAGATATCCCGCCAGTACTCTAATGGAACTAAGAAGTTTCGGTTCATCAACCAGTACTTCACAGAACGCTCTGTGGGGAGGTAGGTAAAGGAGCTAATGAACTTCAAGGTAGGCTCTAAATAGGCAGGTGCGCGGATCTCAGTAAACTGATCTAGCCCTACCATCGAAATCATCCGCCTCAAATCTCCATCCACATGGAGACAATCAAAAGCTGAAATGTTCAGGAAGCGCGGTGCAATCACTGGACGGGCGACAATACGGTCATAGTCTACCTGGTGTCTCTCGTGGATCACCGGTCTATAAGGTCTAGAGGAAGAAGAAGAAGAAGAAGGGGAAGGGGAGGATTTGTCCCTCAGGACAAGCTGTCTATCTGAACTCATCTCTCAACAAACTGTCAGATCACCTCGGTCGGCCTGACACAACTCAAGAACACCTCGGCCGAGGCACAACACGACTGGACCGAGGCGAATAACTGCGCGACAAATTTCTTCAAAAATCCAGTTCTTTTCCCCCAAAATCACTATAACTGGTTCCTATGGGGTACTTAATCTGTTTCTCAGCAAATGCAAGGGCAACCAAAGCCCAATTCGAAGGAAAACAGTGAAGAGAACGAGATTAGGGTTTTTTTTCTGATTTTACCTCTAATCGGTCGATTCGGTTCGTTTTTCTTGCAGATTGACGCTTGCACTGGGATCCTCTATCCTTTCTTTGCAATTTGGAAGCAAAAATCGTCGAAAACGGGCGAAGAACGGCGAAGCGAGGCGAGGAAGCTGCCGCGGTCGAGGAGAGGGTAAAGAAAGAGAGAGAATTTCAGCCCCCCTTTTATACCCTTTTCTGGAACTGCTGTCACCTCGGTCGAGGTGGTCTCGACTGGACCGAGGTGGTACGGACCGAGGTGGTTCTTTAGAAACCCTAGTCGCCTCGGTTGCTCAAGAATCATCTCGGTCGAGGTGCTTTGACAGCAACCGAGATGTGCCTCAGTCAAACTCCGTCTTCTCAAATTCTCGAACTTCTGTCCTTCCACTAATGCTCCTGGTTTGTACTCCTTCCTTAGATGTCACCTGTTGTCTGTCTAGGACGCCAAAAACAAAACAAAGCAAAGCAAAAGCAAACTATCTAAGCTAGACTAGAAAAAGGGAAAAGAAAGCAATACCTTGGGTTGCCTCCCAAGAAGCGCTTGATTTAAGGTTGCTAGCTGGACCATACGGCACGTCTCTATACGTGATGGGAGGTGCCCTCACCCCATACTTCACCTCCATCGTGGGGTGAAGTAAGTAAGTCTATCAAACGCTCCAACAAGTGTAAGTGCTCATCGGGGAATGAATCGTCTATGGGTGGTTCGTCCTTCTCGCGTGAAGATGCAGGTAGCCGGCTGAGGTGATCCGCAACGGAATTTTCGGATCCCTTCTTATTGCGGATCTCTAAGTCAAACTCTTGAAGCAAGAGAATCCATCAAATAAGGCGTGGCTTGGCATCTTTCTTAGCAAGCAAGTAGCGAATGGCTGCATGGTCGGTGTAGACAATGACTTTCGCTCCTACTAAGTAAGAACGAAACTTCTCGAAAGCATATACAACCGCCAATAACTCTTTCTCGGTGGTAGCTTAGTTGCGCTGGGCTACATCTAGCGTCTTGCTAGCATAATAAATGACGGTGGTCCGGTCATCCTTCTTCTGTCCAAGCACCGCTCCTATGGCTACATCACTAGCATCACACATGATCTCAAAGGGCAGGGTCCAATCCGGAGGTTGGATAATGGGAGCGGAGATCAACGCTTCCTTAATCCTGTAAAATGCATCAAGACACTCCTGCGAAAACTCAAAAACAATATCTTTATTCAAGAGGTTAGTTAGAGGTTTAGAAATCTTAGAGAAGTCCTTGATGAATCTCCTGTAGAAACCTGCATGCCCGAGAAAACTCCTCACACCTTTAACAGAACAAGGGGGAGGGAATTTCTCAATAGTCTCGATCTTAGCGCGATCGACCTCAATACCTCGATTAGAAACGAGGTGTCCTAGCACAATGCCTTCATTAACCATAAAATGACACTTCTCCCAAACATTGTGTGCAAGCTTTAAATTTATAACCCTAGATGTAAGCTTAAAACAAGGATGCGAACCCGTAGTGTACGGGTCAATCGTAGTAAAAAGCAAGGAATTTCAGGGGTCGATCACAGGGACTTAGTGAAACAAAGTCGGAATAGGTAAGCTTTAGTAAATACTAACCACAAAGCAATCAAAACAATCAAAGATGATAAAAGTCAATAAAGGAAATATGCAATTCTAGGGATTAAAGCATCTAGTTGTGGTTCCAACTCAAGATCTAAAGATAAGCGGACAAAGCTGAGGTTTTTGCATAGGGAAGGTGTTTCTAAAGTGGAATAGATCACCGGGTAAGTCTCACTACTCACTAATCCCAAACCGTAACTCCTATTACCGGGTAAGTCTCAAGGAATTAAGATAAAGAACTACAGCCTCAAACTAACACTCCAACTAAGGGAATAGAATCAACCTTTACCGGGTAAGTCTCAAGCTAACTCACAAAGATGGAATGAAAGCACACTCAAACCCCAATAAAGGATAAACCTTTATTACCTACACTTATGATCTTAGGTAAACAAACAAAGGAATTACCGGGTAAGTCTCATCCTAAGTTTGCATTGAACTAGGAAAGGTGTAATAAGGATAGGATTTGGCAAACTCTAACACTTAACTCTCAGTTTCGGATCAGATAAGTCACCTCGGTCAACCAAATTCCACCCCGGCCGAGATGTTCATCGACTGAGCGAGATGCTTAGGGTTAAGGTAATGACTCGAACTTTCAGGGTCCTACTGTGATTAAAGATTATTCTATCATTGTTTTTCTCACAACCTTCAGCCAATCACCCTAGAATCACACAAAGAGATTAGCCACTCATCATCATGAAAGTATTAATCAAATATATGGGAAGAAAGAGAATAATTGAACAAGAAAACCTTAAAAAAAAGGCTTCAATAACTGAATCAATTATCAAACCAACAAGCGTTCCTTGGATAGAAATCCAACAAGACAACAACAAAGAAGGGAATCTAAGATGATCTTACAAAAACCCTTCAAAAGCTATAGACTTTCTTCCTTCAACCTTCAAAAAGGTTCTTGAAATCTCCAAACTGGAGTATGGGTGCAGCGGTGTATTCGGATCTATCCGAGATGTATAGCATGTGAATCGGTGTAAGCGGATGTCGGATTTGTGGGAAATCCAACCCTTTTTATAGGAAAATTACTCTCCAAAGATAAGATATCTTAGAAAGATCTCTTCCCATAAAAATAGGTAAAATATATGATCTATCATATCTTCTTCCTTCTAGGAGCCAAGCCTAAAAATATAAGATCCTCTTTCCAAAGATAAAATATCTCAGCCAAGAATAAAATATTCTCGCCGCGTCCCAGATGTTCGCCTCGGTCGAGTCGACTTCTTTGGATCACCTCGGTCGAGGTGACTCTGTAGTCAACCGAGGTGAATCATAACTGAATGTGAAATCTCTCAAATCTGGTCCAAAGTGAATCTTTAATCCATGGCTATGCTTCGTGGATGTTTCCTTATGTTCCTGGATGTAGCTTCAATGACTCCTTAGCTCCTTTTTGATGCAAAATGTGCCATTTTACCTACGATTACAACAAAACTAGGTGTAGACCTCGATTCCCGCAAAGGTAGATGAAATGGTAATATAATCACATAATATACATACAAACATGCAGATTATTAAAGATAAAACGTCTAAACAAACCCCAAAATATAGACAATAATTCATGCTATCAACTGCAAGTGTCAAACAAGCTTTGAAGAGATAAAGAAGAGGTTGGCCACTGCACCTGTGTTAGCTCAGCCGAATGGAACACTAGGGTTCATTGGCATGCGTTTTGATGCAGAATGAAAGAGTCATCACCTATGCATCAAGACAACTGAGACAATATGAGTAGAACTACCCAACACATGACTTGAAGTTAGTAGCAATAGTTCATGCACTTAAGATTTGCCAGCATTATCTGTTTGGAACGACGTGTAAGATCATGACAAACCACAAGAGACTAAATACATTTTCACTCAGAAAGATTTGAATATGAGACAAAGAAGGTGGTTGGAGTTGATAAAGGATTATGAGTTAGAAATACTATATCATTCTAGTAAAGCTAATGTAGTGGCTGATGCTTTTAGTAGGAATTCGGCTCAAGAAAAAGTGATCGCTCGATTAACTGTACAAGTTGAGATACAAAAAGATTTGATTATTAGTGGCATTGAAATATGGGTTCAAAAAGACCAAGGGTATCTGTGTACCTTGGAGATAGTGCCCAATTGGTTGGAAGAAATTCAACAAAAATAACTAAGTTGTCCTAATTTAACCAAAATAAGGTCAGTGGTTGGAAGTGATGAATATTCAGATTTTCATATTGATACTGAAAATATAATCAGATATCAGGGAAGATTATGTGTTCCTCAAGATGAAGAGATTAGGAAAAGTATTCTTGTTGAAGCCCATGCAACACCATATTCCATACATCCGGGATCGAACAAGATGTATCGAGATATTAAACCCTACTTTTGCTGGCAAGGTATGAAGAATAATATTGATGACTTTGTGTTACGGTGTCAGACATGTCAACAAGTTAAGATTAAACACCAAAGGTCAGGAGGAGAACTCCGATCATTGGAGATACCAGAGTGGAAATGGGAACACAACACCATGGATTTTGTAACCAGTCTACGTAGTAGCAAGGGTCATGACTCCATATGGGTGGCGGTTGATCGATTAACAAAGACTACAAGATTCATTCCTATCATGGAAACTTGGGTTGTGAACAAGTTAGCACAGGAATTTGTGAATCAGATAGTCGGATTACATGGAGTTCCTAAGACCATAGTTTCAGACAGAGATGAATGATTTACTTCCCGATTCCGGAGTCAAGTACATACAGTAATGGGAACCAAGTTGAGTTTTACAACAGTGTTTCATCCACAGTCAGATGGCCAATCAGAAAGGACTATTCAGACTTTAGAACACTTGTGGAGGTCATGTGTACTTGATTGGGGCCCAATATGGCCAGATCATTTACCGTTGGTCGAGTTCACCTACAACCACAGTTCGCATGCATCCATTGGGAAGACATCATATATGAAGCATTGTACGGAAGGAAATGTCGAACCCCATTGTGTTGGGATAAGCCTGCGGATGTCATTGATACGGCTCCAAACAAAGTTAAAAGTGATACTGAAAAAGTTGCTTTGATTCGAGAAAGGATATTGGTTGCACAGAGTAGACAAAAATCGTATGCTGATAAGCACCGACGTCCACTAGAGTTTGAAACAGGGACACATGTTTGGATGAAAGTTTCACCGACTCATGGAGTCAAACGGTTTGGTATCAAGGGGAAGTTAAGTCCTCGGTATATTGAACCATTTGAGATTTTGAAAAAAGTTGGTAAAGTGGCTTATCGTTTAGCATTACTACTAACAATGGATGGAGTACATCCAGTGTTTCATGTATCACAACTAAGGCAGTATCAACCAGATTCGAGCCATTTACTCAGCTATGATGCTATCGAGATAGAGTCTGATCAGACCTATGTCGAGTTCCCTATGGCCGTGTCAGACAAAAAGATGAAGAAGTTAAGGGATATAGAAAATCCATTAGTGAAGATCCAGTGGTCTGGAAGGAGAATATAAAAAGGTTACATGGGAAATAGTTGAACACATGGAGAGAAATTGTCTAGATATGTTTAGTTCTTTAATCGGTGTTTGGGATAGAGGTAAGAATTAGTACCTAACTTTTCCACTACCTAATGTGCTTATATGGTTCTATATTTATGTGATTTATGTGTGTGTGAATTGATTTGCGTTTGCCATCATAGGAAGTGATAGGCTTCCCTAGTGTGATATTGATGACCCCTGCTAGCGTGGTAATAATCTATTCTTGCATGAATTGCAAAGATAGGTTAATTATGTGATTGATGAATTCAGTCTTCTGATGAGTTGTGTACTAAAGTTTCGGGACAAAACTTTTTCTTAAGGGGTGTGTGATGTAAAAGGTAGGATTTTTGAATCCTAATAAATGATGATTAAGGGTGATTAACTTAATTATTGATAGTAATTGACTCATAACTCGCGAATAGTGCGTAGATGACGAGTATGAATTCCACCGTTATGACCCTGACGTAACTTTGGACTTATTGGGAAATTTTTACTTTTTCCTCTAGGAAATAATTTTTATCCTCCGGTGTTATTTGGAGCATTTGGGAGCTTCAATTAATAAAATTGGAGTTGAGAGAAATGATCAGGACATCGGATATGTTCTAGATATGAAATAACATGGAAAGACAAAACGGCCAAAAGAGTCACTATTTCGTTTCTTAACGGCTAAGAAAGATGGCTTAGAAATGCACGTTTTCCGACAAAGTTGCGGAATAATTATCCACACAATATGTCAAATTTATCATTCCAATTTCGAGAAGTTTGGAGAAGGGGCTCAAACCGCATTTGGATCGGTAAAAAGATAATTATCGACTTTGCTAATTGATAATTATCATTTTCGCTATAAATAGCGGAAAATCGTTTATTAATTCATTTCCTTTCACGTATCCTCGTAAAAGCTTTTA
The DNA here is from genome assembly GCA_033239045.1 of Fagopyrum esculentum. Lineage (NCBI taxonomy): Eukaryota > Viridiplantae > Streptophyta > Magnoliopsida > Caryophyllales > Polygonaceae > Fagopyrum > Fagopyrum esculentum. The sequence goes on from BSUD01000004.1 coordinate 122,018,955, forward strand.
TTTTTCTCAACCTTTAAATTCAGATCTACTCTTCGTTTGTAATCCGATTCAATTCCTTTGAGTTTTTGGATTCATTCTCTTCATATAGGTACCGAGTTTTCGTATTTCCAGGCAAGTGAAGGACTGATCGAGCATATACGTTACTAGGACGGTTCCTCCGCTCAGATTCTGGTGAATTTGATGGTTTCCGAGCATAGTGTGCGTTGTTGTGATTCTGAATCTTCTTTCGGATCATTAATGGGGTTAGTAATGAATAAGTTATGACTTTATTCGTTCTCCTTATTGCGAGTTAGCCTAAATTAACCTTACGCTTGTCAAAATGGATAATTGGAAATTCCATTTTGATTGTTATATTATTTTGGTGATCATTGGCTATTTGTTTGATGAAATCTGATGACAGGTGGGTTTAGAAACTGTCTGAGGGCAAAACGTTATTCTAATAAAATTTAACTAGTTAATTAAAGATTAATTAATTAAATTATGAATCTAGAAAAGCTAATTAAATTCAAAGGAATCAATTTAATTGATGTTTAAAGCAAGAAATTTAATACGAGGAATATGATATTCTCGACAGGTGTTTTTGAAGACGGTAGACTAACTATATAGCTTAGTTGCTCAGTGGTCGTATCCAGGTAAGTCTTCAGACTTACTTAGCTTCGATCTGCAGAAATCCGTGTCTGGGATATTTATATCTTATTGTGTTGAAATGTCTTGTTGTGTTGAAATGTGAATGTTGATATGTATTAAGATGTGGTATGTGTGAAGCATGCTTGATGTGTTTTATGATGAAAATGATGTTATGACGTGTAAAGTATGTTTAATATTATTGTGATTATTATCATGTCATGGTTATGAGAAATGATTAAATGAACATGTGTTAGCCTATTGAGGGGTGCTATTGAATGACATCATAAGCTTGTTGAAGCATGATAATGTATGACATGGTAAGCCTGTTGAGGCGTGTGATATGATGATGATCTGTAAAGTTCAAGAGTATGCAAAATGTATAAGACTCTAAGCTTAACCATTAGCCAGGTCGCTAGCAGCAACAATGATGCTAGACCAATATGTCGCTCAGGTCGCTAGCGTAAGTCAAGGCACTGAGCTAAACCATTAGTCATGTCTCTAGCTATTGTAGTGAATGCCGGACCTCAGCCAAGCCCGGATCACTTGCACTTGTATAAGAATGACACTGATTCTAATGGTTTTCCAAGCTCAAGTCGCACACCTAATTAAAAGGGTAAATGGTTGCATTAACATGAATGTCAAAATGTTGTAGGTGGTTAGGGGTTAAGACCATAACCAGCCACGAGAAATCCTAGTCCGTAGACTTGATTTGTTTGGATACGACCTAAGAGCAAATGTCTAAATTTACCTAATCTATGGAATGGTGGGCTCACACCAAAGCCAGAACCGTATAAGCAATGATTCCGGATTTGGTCTGGGATCGCTAGTTATAAATTTTGCAGTCACATGCATCATTCATAAAAGCATGGTATCATCTCATGAACACGGTATATGGTAGTTGAATACATTTGTTGTGTTGTGATATGTTGATATAATCTCTCGTGGATAGATTATGATCGGTAGCTAATGGTTTTAAACCGAATATTTTTAGGTAATGTCGGTCATAGGAACGCTTCAGGGAAGTCAGTTGCAAGATGTGGGCAGCCGGGACACTGTTAACTCAAGGGTTCGTTGAAATAACTTTTGAAACTAATCGCTTGCAAGCGAGTCTTTTGCTATTTGTGTGCAACTGTGTACACGTGTTGATTTCAGGCTGAAGTTTTAAAACAACTATTCAGGTGTCATGTCTTGAAGAGTCATTTTGGGATATACATACTAACTGCATGTCGGGCTGTTAAGTAAATGTTTTCTAAATGACAGGTTGAATGTTTTCATTATTTCTTCACTGTGTTGTCTTTAGCCTAGTGACGTCTTGGGTTACTTAAAACTCGGGTCATTATAATACATTGACTGAGTGCACCATGTTCAGACGTGTGCAATTGGTCAAATACATAAGACTAGCAATAACATGTACATATTCTTGTTGTGACACCGTCTTCCCCACAATTTTGGTCAAGTGGAGATTAGGATCCACGAGAGTGGTTGTAGTCCCCATTGAGTAGGTTTTTAATCTCTCGACGACTTTTTCAGCATAATGAGATTGGAACAATTTCGGAGTTTTTAGTGATCTTGATCCCTTGAATGATATCCGCTAATCCCATGTCTTTCATGCCAAACTTTCCACTAAGAATGTTCTTAGTGAGGTTGATCATGTCTTTGTTGCTGTCAATAATGAGCATGCCATCGACGTACAAACACGACAAGATGTATTCATTAAGAGTAGTCTTGGAGTATATGGATTTGTCACTTTCATTAATGTTGAAACCGTTTGGCATCATTACGTTGTCAAACTTTTCATGCCACTAGTTAGGAGCTTCTTTGAGTCCGTATAGGGATTTTACAAGTGTTCACACTTCGTGATCTTGTTTGGGAACAACATACCATTGGGTTGTTTCATATAACTCTTCGTTTTGAAAGGCAGTTTTGACATCCATTTTGTGGGTTTATAGGTTTCATAATGTCGTTATTGCTATTAGTATTCTTATAGAAGTTCTTCTCGTGACCGAAGAATAGGTGTCAAAGAAATCACAGCCTTTTTAGGCGGAATCCTTGCATCACAATCTAGTCTTGTACTTCTCTATTGAGTCATCGGTTTTCAACTTTCTTTTGAAAATCCATTTGCACCTAAGTATTTTGGTACCTTGAGGCAAGTCTACTAGCTCCCATGTGTGGTTCTATAGAATAGAGTCTATCTTACTTATTATCGCCTCCTTCCAGGAAGGTGTGTCAGGTGTAGACATGTATTTTCTATAAGTTGTAGATTCTTTCTCTAAAATAAAGGTCGTTAGCTCCCATGTGTGATTCTACAAAATGGAGTCTATCTTACTTATTATCGCCTCCTTCCAGGAAGGTGTGTCAGGTGTAGACATGTATTTTCTATAAGTTGTAGGTTCTTTCTCTAAAATAAAGGTCGTTATGAACTCATCACCAAATAATTTCTCTTTCAGAACCCTTTTGCTCCTTTGAGATTCTTCCTCTTCAACTTTGTTTTGCACGGAAGTAGCGTGCCTTCGTCTTGTTGTTCATGAGTTCATTTAGGATACTCTATATCTTTACAAGGAAAGACGTTTTCAAAGAAAGACGCATTTCTTAATTCCATTATCGTATTAACATGGATATCCGGTACATCCAATTTATGTACCAGGAACCGATAAGCACTACTATTGTTTGCATATCAAATAAAAATGCAATAAATGGATTTATGTCCAATGGTAACCTTTTAAAAAAGTAACAGTGCTACTTTAGCGAGACACCCCACACTTTGAGGTATTTGTACAAAGATATGTTACATTTCCACAACTCGTATGACGTTTTTCTAGTTACTTTATGTGGTATTTTGTTGAGGATGTAGTCTGTGATAAACAATGCTTTCCCCACATGTTTTGGGGTAACCCAAATTTCTGCAACATTGCATTCATCATCTCTTTCGGAGTTTGGTTTTTGCATTCCGCAACTCCGTTAGATTGTGGATAATAAGGATCGGTTGTTTGATGAACAATCTCGTGTTCTCTACATAATGTGTTGAACGGTTCATCATACTTGCCTTCTTTATCACTTCGGATATTTTTTATGGTTTTACTAAGTTGGTTCTCGACTTCCAACTTGTATTCTTTGACTTGTTCCAGAGCCTCATCTTTGTTCCTTAGCAAATGTCCATTACAATATTTTGTGCAATCGTCGATAAAGGTCACAAAATACTTTTTACCGCCTCTAGTTTGCACAAATTTTAAATCACACAAATTCGTATAAATTAAGCCTAGAAGTTCAGTTGTTCTCTCCACATGTGGAAACGGGGTTTTTTGTGAGTTTTGCCTACACGCATACTTCACATTTATATTTACTCAATTTGCATTTTGAAATTAGGTTCAACTTAAATAGTCTTTTTATAAACTTATAAATCACATGTCCTAATCTTTCATGTCAAATATAAAAAGACTCAACAATATAAGGAACAGGAGTTTGGTTCATTGAACTTTCATTTACAACTTTTTGGATGATTGTTAGCATATTCATTTTGACCAATCCATCCTTTACATTGACTATGTAAATCCCTTTCTTAGTGAGAGTCATCTTGTCAGAGTTCCGGAAATCAGGTTCTTCCGGATGTTTGTAATGTGCATGACGTTGGCGAGGGTTGTCTTTCTCGGATGACGTCTTCAACACTATCTTGAAGTGGCCTTCGGCCTTAGAGGTGGATGAGTTCCCCATAAACAGAAGCTCATCGCTCTTGTGCTTGACATACGTGGTGAAAATACCCTTGTCAACACAAAACTTGCGTGTAACACTAGTGTCATACCACCATTCCACCGGGTTGCTTCCAACCATATTGACTTCAGACATCACAACAAACAAATCATCTTCTATTAGACCGCCTTCAGTCATGTGGACTTGAGCCTTTCCCTTGTCCTTGCTCTTGCGCAAATCACCCTTGCTACGACACTCATCAACTTTGTGACCCATCTTGCCACATTTGTGATATTTCCCACTAAACTTCTTTGCTTGTGGCCTGTTTGAGTTGTTGCCTTGGGTTTGGAACTTGCGTTGTGTGCCTTCGGTCTTATTCTCAACGACCTTGTTTTTTGCAGATGGATCTCCATCAGCCTTGCGGTTGCTTGACTCAACCCGCATCTTGACCATGAAGTCTTCAACCGTCATTTCCTTGGTCTTGTGCATAAGGTAATTCTTGAAGGGTTTCCAAGATGGAGGGATCTTTCAAATGAAGTTTTCCACTTGGAATGTTTCACAGATTTGCATCCCTCCGGCCAGTATCTCATGAGATAAGAGTTGCATCTCTTCTACTTGGTCCATGATTGGCCTTGAGTCTACCATTCGATAGTTCATGAACGTATCAACAACGTACTTCTTAGTGCTTGCGTTCTCAGACCTTTGTTTTTTCTCTAAGGTAGTCCAGAGTTCCTTATCATCAAAGGTAGTCTCCTTGCACCCAATCATCAAAGGTAGTTTGGTTCATGTACCTGTAGGGGAGAATACGGGTTTATCCTCCTTTAGGTGCTTGTCCATTCATTGTGGTTAGAAAGAACAACATCTTTTGTTGTCACGTGTTGAAGCTTGTGTCATCGAACTTATCATATTTAAGTCTTAGGCTTAGTGAGCCATGCATCGTTTTTGTTTGAGGGATAAGGAGGGTTGTTACTTTCCCGAGATCCGATTTTTCAAGTTAGCATGTGGTAGACCACTCCCAAAATTGGATTTGGGGCGTCAATTCGAGCACGGTGATTACCACCACTCGTGCCAATGCCGTTTTCAAGTCCAAGTTCGAGACCTACACTAGTCTCAGCAAGTGGCTCATACACGAAGGCATTGTCGTTTTCAACCAACTCAACCATTTTCACAATTCTGTTACACAAAACTTTTAACGGAATAACTAGTGGTGAATTTTGTAATTTATGTAAGTCGGATTAAATTACAAAAAAATAATTAATTAAAGTTTGTTGAAAAATCTATTAAAAAAAACGGTTTTCCTCATTTTATGACTCTACTACTTTTAGTTATGCCCACACTTTTGTCTATTTTTTTCAAGTTATGCATTCCGTACAAATAATTTCGGACATCATTATCTCGTTCAGCCAGAATTCAATTTTAATAAATAAGTATATCACAATTCAGGATAGTAGAGACGAAAATGCTTCCATCAATATTGACGATGCTTGGAACCCAATGGAAATTTACCTAGAAAAATCCAGGACAATACTTATTAAAATATTGGTTCAATGTTAATGGTGTAGTTTGCCCGACATCTGAATTCTATGCTTCAGCTGGTTTAAGGTTTGACCAGTATTATTGGGTTTATCTTCTTCTTCTATCACCGTCGACCGCAGTCCTCAAAAGTTTCCTCTCCGGCCACATCAGTTTTGTAAAAGTTAATGAATTTTGATCTCTGAGGCATCAAACCAAATATACTAATGAAACTCCCATATTCATCACTAACCGAGACTGAAATCCTTGGAAAAGAGAGAGATTCGGAATTGCTTATGAGTGAAAGGGCAAATGGGTATTTTTAAATCAATTATTTAGGGGTGATTTTTTGAAACTAGCATATTTTAGGGACGAGTATAGTAAAAATATTATGATATAACGTGCACACATTATTCTCGAGTTACCTTGGTTTTGTCTGACTGCTCTGTGTTGGTAAATGAAATCCTGCGGAGATGAATTCAGATCTTCTGTCTTCTTGAAAATAGATATTGCAAATGTACGTTGTCTCTATCTTTTCCTTTACAGACAATTATATTCTAATTCAAAATAAATCAAACTCATTACAATTCCACAATTATACTACACACAAACGACCGATTACGTCAATGAGATTGAAAGATCGAGCAATATATGTATATATATATATATAGAGAGACTGTAGCAAAACAGGCCGGGATCAAGGCATGAAGAATCTGTGACGGCAGTAGCAACGCCAGGCTTCCGGGTAGTAGTCGAGGGGCAGGCTGACGCTGGGGTGGACTGTGATCCGGACCGCCTTACACGGCCTGCAAACTCCGCAGCTCCACCTGCACATCGGAGGAGACGACCCGATGAGTCGCCTCGCCGGCACCGGACTTGAGATATCGGGTTTCATCTGGAGAGCGGCTGCCGTGGATATAAGAATGAAGGCCGCGAGGGTGGCGGCGAGGTGGTGAGGGCGGCGGAGAGCGCCCGTCATTGGCGGAGATACGAAGGGTGTCTGTAGACTGTAGTTGAGCTTTTTTCTGCGTTTGAAGCGTTTTCTGGTGCAGAAGACAGTATTTGAGGAGTGTATATTATTCTGAAATTGGCACACGTGTGGGATGAGTTGGTATCAACTATCACTAACACTCTCACACGACCATTCAATTTTATACACCTACTCTTTTTAGACCAAAACTTTTACCCCTTCCTGCAATTGTTGGTAAATGAGCTTATTTTCCGGGTAAATATATATTTTGGGTACCTAAATGTAAATAATAAACTAATAGTTTGCACATATGAATTGTTAGTAATTTTTTTATAAAATAATAGAAAATATAAATTGTTTGAGTAAAATTTATGAGCGAATAAATTAATTACAGTTAATTATAAATGTTTAAAAATATTCCTAAAAATATAAATAATAATTTATATTTCACTAATTTATAAGTAAATTTATTTCCTTCACATGCGTACTGAAATTCTCTTCTTGAAGCAATTTTAATCGTCGTGCTCAGTTTTCACCTATTTTGTATGACCACGGGGTTCCTCAATATACGCTATAAATTTGCATGATGTTAGGGTTGATGTCGTTAGTTTGCTATTTCGGGTATCTATTTGTATGAACATGTAGGTGTTTATAAGTGAAGAAATGTCTACAACTAGCTAAAGTTCTCCTTTTGAGGTCAAGATTCGATCAATTGAGGAAGGAGAGCATGAGAAGTGAAGAAATGTCCTCACTATAGTGAACTATCGATTCGATCAACTTTAGCAATCGATTCAACAAAGTGTAAGTTTGGAGTCGACATCAACACTACAACAAAGAAGAAGAATTGCATTGAATCAAGTCGGTTTACTTGAACCGGTTGAGTCGATCACCTACAGAACAAATCGATTTGGAGCGTTTTGCAATAAGTTGAGGAGCATGTGACGACCAACTTATCCAAAACACAACGTTTCACATATATAATCTAGTCGATGAATTATGAGATCGATTTAGTTACCTTGAAGATCTTGTGAATCAATACGAATCTATCTTATCCTTCTTTTCCTTTATCCTTTTTATTGGGATATATTTTAGCTTGTTCACTTGGACGGTTTTTTTTCTTCTGATTTTCTAGATTATTTAGGATTAGTATTCTCTTACGAACTGAACGATGTAATCTCAATTTAGTTAACTCGTTTTTTCGATCAAGTACTTTCAATTCCGTAATAAGAGAAGTATGCTCGAATATACTTAGTCGGCCTATCGATCGACTCGATCACACCAAGTTTTCTAAATTCAATAAATATATAATCATTAAAATTATGACTTGATAAACACCTTTTGGGTTGAGAATACCCGAACTGCATAATAAATCTTTCTCTTTATTTGATATATATGTTTTTGTTGTTATTTATCTTTATGTTATCATAATTCTTATTGTTATCTATACAAGATGGGAAAACTACATTTAGATGATTATTAGGTTTTAAGTGCTAAAAGTTATTGTTTGTGAGATGCAAGTTGCATGAATGTAGGCTTGAATTTCTTATAAGATGCAAGAGTTGTATAAAAATGTCTTTAGATAACATAATTGGCTTGATGATTGATGTATTTGATTTATAAATTTAGCTTTATTATTATTAGACATGTTGTGGTGATTTCCTAATTTTGAAATATTCTCTCTTGATTGATTTTTCCTTATTACCTTTTGATTTTATTTAAATTTATTGTCTACAACCATAACTCATCCTCTATTCCTTTCTCTCTTATTGCTACTTTCATTCAATCATATCGATGTTGCCAACTTTTTCTTAATCGAGTCGATCATCTATCTCGAATTCTTAATCGGCTAAACTTTGGGTTAATTTTTTTCATCTTCTCTCCATTTCGGATTTGCAATTAATTGCACAAATTATTACATTCTTACTCTCCTTGCTCGATCTTGACCCTATATTATGATTGAGTATATTTACTTAATGAGATATGAGTCTCACACTTCAAATCTTATCAAATACATATTCTGGGTTCCGTAAGTCCCATGAACACTACACCTGATGTGAGACCAATTTTGATATCTCCTACTAAACAAGGAACCATCACTAGGTCTACAGCAGGAGTCACTCAAGGAGAGGTTGCTAGCAAGCTTCAAATATGGAAGGGTTTGGTAGAATGGAAAATTGCATGGAAGAAGCAGAATCTCGGCCACCACCCTAAAATCTCGCCCGAGATTTTCATGTCGATACCGAGATTTCCTTTTGTTGTGTGTTATCGAGTAGAATCTCGATTTGAGGATTATTATCGTACTTGTCTTTTGTTATTTTAATACCTTTAAGCTCTCTAACAATCTAAAGGTACTTGTTGGTTTTGATCCTATCTTTTAGGATTATTTTAGTATTTATTGATGCGGGGTCATCCTTGATAACATCTACACCTACAATACATGGAGCATTCATTAATCCAAGAGTAAGAGAAACTCAAGGAAAGGTCTCTTAAAAGCTATAAACATGGGAGGAAACGAGGGTATGGAGGATTGCATAGAAGATGCAAAATCTCGGCCAACACTCAGGAATCTTGTCTGAGATTTGGCAACTATCTTTTATTTTCTTATCTTAAAAGCTCTCAAACATTCTTTAAGGTAATTGTTAGTTTGATCATATCTTTGGAATTATTTTTATATATTTCCTAGATTATTTTTTAAAGATATATTTCCTAGATTATCTTTTAAAAGATATATTTCCTAGTTTACATAGGAGATCTCCCTTATAAATAGCCTTAGAGGGGGAGATTGTTAGATAGATCCATTTGAATTTGATTTTCACAATATTATGTGACACTTGTGACTTCATTTATGGAGTTTGCATTTTATCATTTCTATTCAATCAAAAGGAGAGTTTTTGATTGAAAAGTTTTGAATCCTTGCTAGGTTGTTCTTGTGTGTTAATCTTTTTAAAGGTTGGTGCTACAAGTCAAACTGGTCCCTCGACTCCCTCCTTGTGCTTGTCTTTTTAGAAGGCTTATGTAATGTTAAAGAAGGAAGGGTGAAAGGTAATTCTTTGTTTAGGGTTTTGACACATGATTGGTCAAGGTTCTTTGCAAGTCTTATAATAGTCCTATCTTCCTATATTTATCATTTATCATTCCATATAATCATCTTTTTATCTTTTCATATCGTTCATTATTTTGCATTTTGAGTTCTAACAAATCTCGGGTTGTTCTTGAGTAAATCTCGGCCGAGATTTCCTTTAATTCATCCGAGATTTTCATTCTATTGTCGATTTGAGGACTTTCAATCTAGATCGAAAAACTGCGGCTTTCACCCCGCATCATTTATCTTTAGAGGAATCTTTCATATAAATAGCCTTAGAGAACGAAATTCATAGGAAGCTTAGTTTTGAATATTGATTTCCACATTGTTGTGAGATACTTGTGTTATAAAACTCAACCCGCATCATCAAAATAATTGGAATATTCTACCGGAATTATACTTGTGTTATAAAACTCAACCACCCACTATAATTGGTGCTTTATTTCAAGTTTTTGACTGTTTATGCACCGAATGCAACCACCCCTAAAGTTTGTGCTATTTAGCACCATTTTGCGTAGTTATTATGATAGTTATATTTCCAAATTATTATATTTATGTCTTTTTATTATTATGTTTGAGTTAATTAGACTAAGACCCCCTATTTACATATGAATAGAGGCCACTTATGATTCTTTTTTACCTAGCTTAGAATTGAATAATATTGTGCATGTGTTGCCAATAGTCCCACATTATCAATAAATTTAATATTCTTTCTTGGAGTTTTTGGATATCTCTCCTTGCTCCATCTATGATTCGATTTCTACTCTAAGCTCTTGATCCATTTATTTGTTCAATCATTTTAGATTGGATATTGTATTGAATTCCTTCTCCTTTATCTATCCGATTTACTTCTTACGTATGTGTTTTTAGTTACAAGTTTTCTCTTCCTCCACCATGTGCGGCCGAAACCCTAGAATTATAAAACTGAACTTTATGGTTTGGTTCGATCTATCTTGGTCAAACCGAGTCGGTGATTTCCTTCCTTTTTCCATTAGTAAATAACATTTATTCCCTACGATTTATAAAAACAGTTCAGTCATCACCTCGTCCATAAGTTCGTCTCTCTCTCTCTCTCTCACACACACACTCACACACACACACACATCCCCTTTCTATATTACGACTCTTAGTTCCCCAGATTGATTAGGAATAAGCGGTTACATCACTTGAGGAACCTAGATTACCCATTCTTCATGATGGGATAAGATATACTTGCCTAGAATAAACATTTTAACGAATCTTAGGTTTTCCTTTGGAAGTGACATTCAAAGATCTTATTTGAAAGAATGGGAAACACAAGCATAGTCAAGGGTTCTACCCTTAGTTCACATCAAAATTTAACGTGTAAGATGTGCTCCTAACTAGGCCTAGGGGAACATTAAGAAGGATGTGTCTTGGGGTTACCTATTGCATAAAATAAGATGAATGTTTAGAACGACACTAAGCTAAAGCAAATTCGAATAAGTGTTAAGAATGACATTAGTGTCAAAGGTCCAAGCAATACAAAGATATAGGCCTAATCAGTTTTTTCATTATTAATGTGTCTTGGGGTAGGATATACGTACCTGAATAATAGGCCGTAACTGAACAACCCCATAATATAAAGTAGAAAACAAGCGGCATTCATTGAAGCTGAAACAATCGATATAATCGACTTGCGTTGAAGTTGAAAATATTTAATTGTGTTCGATTTAGCTATTTAGTTTGTATTTCCGGATAAATTATTTCACCCGATTATTCTCTACTCCAGGAATAATATTATTGATCTGATGAATAAAGTAACATTATTAATAAATTAAGAATTAATTTGGAAAGGAAGTCCTTAAACGGAAGTACGTGGCAACTTAGGGGTTGCTATTAATAACTCATCACTGCAACAACCCCCACAGCATTACACTTCTACTTCTCTCCCAACGGCCAAAATTCATATCCCTCTCACCGGAAAATATCTCACGGAGCCCAGTCAGCCCCGTCATGACTACCACTGCTTCTCCGACCACCGCCGGCACTATCCTCGACAAACACTTGCGCGACCTCACTGAGGATGACATCTCCCAGCTCACTCGTGAAGACTGCCGCCGTTACCTCAAACTAAAAGGTCCTATTTCTTTTTCACTTCTTACCAAATCCAGCTTATCCCGCCGAGATTTCTGTTTTTTAGGGTTTGTTTTCTGTGTTCGTACAGGAATGAGAAGGCCTTCTTGGAACAAATCTCAGGCCATCCAGCAAGTGATCTCTCTCAAATCCCTCCTCGAGCCCCCGGCGCCAGTTCACGCCACCGCACCACCACCGACCGGAGTAACTTTCGTTTCTCCGATGCTTTTCTTTTTTCGAATTTCTCAGAATTTGAATCGTTATTATCTATGCAATGCAATTTCTCAAGCAGCTTAGCCGCGTTGCCGGGGAGGTGGAAAATGGAACTTCAGACCCGCAGGATGTTTCCTCGGGTTCGGATCCTCTTAGAGAAGATGATTCAGCTCAGCCTCCTACTGATCACAGGGCTGATTCTCTCAGGTTCATTCTTTATTTTCTTATAATTTATCAATTCTACTACAGTAAGTCAATAACTTTTTTTGGTGGGAACAGTAAGTCAATAACTGATAGCACATTAGCTGTATACATTGTACTCTGCGTTCATAATTGTACAGTAGAACCTTTATCTTAGGAACTGGTAACTGGGATGATAGATAAATAAATATTCTATAGAATCATCATGTCTCCTTATACTGAATATATTATTAACACCCCGTTGTTGAATAATTTATTTATATTTTATAGCTTTCAGAAACTAGAACATACGTCTCAGTGTCTCACCAATAATTATTATTTTCACTTCTCAATGTGTTTTCGGTTCTCACTTTAGCGTAGCTTTCATGGGGATGGGGTTTGGGGTGAAGGATAGATTGGAGAATCTATTCGGTGGTTTTTGAGTGAATCTAGGCGATTTGTTTCTTATCTTATAGACTGAATGGGAAAAGTATGATGAACTTTTTCGGTGCATTTGTGCCCATATATGCTTAAGTACCTTACTATTTGTGATTCGGTTCACACCCATGGCTATTTGTTTCATAATGTAAAGGTGAATCAGATTCTGGAGGGTGTGTAAGGTGGGGGTAGAGAGGAATCCCCTACATTCAATCCACTTGATGCATCATTTTGATTCATTGGGTATGCCACTCTAGGATATTTACATTTTCCTACAAGGGAAACCTTATATTGATTATCGAGGCTAAAAAATCAACGTACTTCAAATGAATACTTTAGCCCCGTTATTCATGGCTTCTTATTCTCTTTCTATCAGCCAGATGATTCCTCGTGGTCTTCTCTATAAATTTGTTTGATGAAAAATTTTCACTACATAAGAACCATATTCAAATTTCCAGAAATGGATATACTTGAATCAATCATGTTTTGAGTTGCACTAAAAAAACAGTGGGCCTGAGAGAATTTTTGAATTTGGTGACAATGGAATGAACCCCATTAATAGCTAGGCTATACTAACTAACACTCAAATTGAAGCTATGCATTGGCATCTAATATTCCTTTTGGAGTTCTTCTGTGCATCCAACGGAGTCTAAAAAGTCTCCCTTAGGCTTTCTTATGTGCTCAATATTGATAAAATCAGAATATTTATTGGTGTTGAATCGTCTATGTTGATCACAGAGATGCAAAAGTGCCAGACATTTTGGATGGGCAGATGACAATATTCTATTGTGGCAAGGTCAATGTTTATGATGGGATACCGCCAGATAAAGTAATCTTAGATTCTCTTCAGATAAATAGGTTAATTTTTTGTATTTAGAAGGTTACTATAATTGATTATTTGTGTGCAGGCTGAAACCATAATTCAACTTGCTACTAGCTCTGTCGAAGTCCTTCACAGTGAGCCAGTTGTTGGAAACCCATTACAACGTGAAACTGTCGGCCAATTTTCTGGTTCAGGCATCAGATTTGATCTGATTCCACCCAGGACAATACTGTCCCAAATGTTGCAAACAGGTAAATGAATTAAGAGAGTAGTATTCAGTTTTCTTTGATTGGATTGCTACTGCTTCCTGTTGCTTTTGTTTTGGTGCAATCTCAATTCAAAGGATAAAGCTACTGGTGAATTGCAAAATATCACCTTGTATAGGCTTCATGATTTACGACACTCTTAATCAAAAAACAGAAATTTCTGCTGCATGTTGGGATTTGTTTTCATAAATTATTTATATAGAAAATTTAAAAAGTCCATCCATAACCATAGTTCTAATATCTCAAATTGTTGTATCCCATTTTTTCATTCTGTGATTGTGTAGAACAGACATTTCAGAAACCTTGCTGTTTCATTGTTGTCATTTGTAGTAGCATAGTCCCTCAGACTTGAAATGGCCTTCTTTGAGCCAAAAGTAAGCTACTTAGCTGTTCTAACAGACTGCAGGTGTAATATGCTGTTTCTGCTTTCCTTTTCGGCTTTTCATTTTTTTTCCCCTTCGTCTCCCTTTAGTCAATCAACCCACCTGTTAGCAACTTGAACAAATTTACTTGATTTCTTGTTTAATATTCCGTCAAACGTAATTAATCATGATGCATTGTTTGGATGCTTGAAGAATTATCTCAAGTTCAATATAGCCCATGTTGTGAATAATGCTTCTTAATACGGAATACTATTTAGATCCGTCATAACAATTAGACAGAACCCAGGACATGAATTTTTTCATAGTCATTGTTGACATGAACCATGTTTCAGATATTGATGGTCAGACAAACAGACAAGTATCATTGCAGCGATACCGTGAAAAGAGAGAAGAGAGGTACATACTTATGATTTATGTATGAAGTTTGATAAGATGAAGACGGTACTAATAGATTTATTAGGATCTGATTTCTCCGCTTACATCTTATTTCTTTAAACAAATGCCAGAGGAAGATTCAAGATCAGAAAAAAGATAGGTACTTCTTCTGGATTGGACATGTATATGAACCAGCACATGAGGATGCAAGCTGCAAATAAGCAATTACGTCCTGGAAGCATGAGTCCTCCAATCCAACCTGCGCAATCTCGTGTTCATTGTAGTTCAATGGAGAATCAATTGAAGCAACCAAGATGCAGTCTTGACCTTAATGATAAAGGTCAGTGTTAATGATGTAATCTAGAGAATTATGGTTAATGATTTTATACTTTCTTCCATTATCTCGTATTGAGCTGGATGCCTCAGCTATGAATTCTGTTACATTGAAGCTATAATAAGATCTCTATAGGAGAAATATGCCAAGCAGAGCTGCTTGATTAGCTTGCTATTATGAGGACCTAGACTGGGACTGACCTTTTTATGCTGCAAATGTGATCTGGTAAAATAGAACCCAAAATGAAAACCAGGGTATACTCTCTTTTAGAGGTTTCACATAGCCACTTTATCCATGTGTATGTTCCTCTCATGCTTGAAATTCATACGAACAAATTTGGTTAAGTAGATTGAAAATTCTTATACATACTAGCTAGTTTCAAGGGAAAAGTTAGGAAGGAGCTGCATAACCAACTATGAACGAGCAGTCAAGGAAACGGAATTGAGGGAAACAATGGTAACCACGGGAGAATATATCGACTAGTGCATATCTGGTTAGAGCATATCATGTGCGGTTGGCTTAGTTTGAATCTAATGCTGAACCTTGATTCTGCAGCTTAGATGGTATTGCTGATGCTGGACAGGTTTGATGAAGGTATCAAGAGGCAGCGTGCTAGCTGCTTCTAGTAATATGCTCTGAACACGTATCCACGTTAGATATACTGATTGAGGTTCATGGATCAACATTGATCCACGGCTTTTTGAAATTAGAGATTAAGTCTACATCAGATGCTTCGAGTGCCCTGTCATCAAAAGGTAATTACTAGTACTAAGTTTATTTTGTTTGGTCGTAAGACAAGGTATTGCAAGGGACTTGTTTTCATGGCGGCACTTGCACCTACTTTTTAGTTTTACTGCAATTAGTGCAAGTGAAATGTAGTAATGCAAATAAGTGATGGCTTGAACCCGAACCCCACCGACTCGGGAATTTTTCTTGTAAGAACGTTACACATAAAATAATCCAAACTCGATTATACTCGAAACAAGAGAGTTTAGGATGAGTTCTGATTGTCTTTCTTCCAAAGATGGTTAGCGTGAGTAAAGAGAGTTTCTTCTTTCCATTGGCAAATAATAAGAGAGGGATTGATGATATGTTAATTTTGGAACATGCCAAGTGCAAGAAACTATTTTTAAGAGCCACCAAGGACATGGCGGAGGTGTATGTGATTTTGGTGCATGAAGCATATGGCCAACATAAAGGAGATCGATCCCAAGTAGGATTATCTATTCTTAGGGTCCCAAACGACCTTTTCAGTAAATTCAGTCATTCTCGAGCTACAAACGACCTTTTGGGTAAATTCAGACTCATAACTTCACTTCCATGCCACATATTACACCAATGTTAATCTTTGTCATACTGTTGCAACTTTTGAAAGAGGACACAATCACACAGTAGGTGGAATGTAACTGACTAAATAGAAATAACTGAAAGGATAACATATTGAAAAGGCTGCAACCATATACACACTGGCCATACCAGCTCCAGTCATCAAAGATCATTCTGCAATAAGATCACCTAACTCAGTAGCGAATAAGATGTGACAGTTAGCTAAGCACAAAATGCAATTAGCACCGGTAGTTGACACTTGTGTACTTGACATAAGCCTTTTAAGGCCAGCTTAGCTAAGCACAACCCAAACACAGGGTAACGAGACTCGCACGCCAAGTGAGCCTACGGGTTCAACCTAGCACAACCCAATCCACGCATCACCGACTAACAATTATGCTAGCAACAATTTAAACAGCTTTCATATCATAAAAGTAAAAACAGAGCATGTAACCGCTTGGTATGTGGCAACTGTTCAATGCCAATTATGGAACATAACAAACATGATGAAACAGGATCAATGATATTCCTCCCAGGAAAAGAATATAAAGGGCATTCCATTTCATTCCTTTACGAATGGCATACATTTAGAGAATAGCTAATAAGTAATAGCAACAACCTCTATAAATGATATGAAAAATGCTGCTCACCAAATTTCACTAGTCAGGTTGCAGAAAGTTGATAGATGTGGTATAAACAGCTCCTGAATACCTATTCTGTCCACAATATAAGTAAGATATGTTGAATACAGTTCCGTCGTCTAACCAAAACAGCAGACAGGAAGTCCAATCTCTGAACAAAGTAGCACCAGGCTCTCATAAATTATATTAGTGCAAAGCTTTATAAAACCGCGCCCCAAATAACCCGCATAAAGGAGCTTGGAGGTCTCATAACTGCAGGATGCCGTCAAGTTCATATCAAACCACAGAATATAACAATAAAATTTCAGTTTCATAGGTCACGACCACTCGAACTCTATAAGAGGAGCCAAAATCACTTGTGCCTTGTTACTCCTCGCCTCCACCCTCTGACTATATCTTTGATAGGCTTACAAGATTAGATAAGAGAACTAGACAAGAGAGCAGAGCAGTATTTTTTTTCTTTGTTTTGGCCATAATCAGCATCGTCTGTTTCAACCTTCTGAAATCTGGGTCAAGCCATCCCCAGGAGCATCTTCAACAGTATTTTCATTAATAAGGTCCGATGTCATTCGTTGTACAGACAACATTGATCTAAGCTCAGTATCAGGAGCAGAGCAAAGCAGAGAAGTATTTTCTTCTTCTTTGCTGTTTGAGCAAACGGCTGGTGTTAAAGCTCCATTCGAGGAAACGCTGGCTTTGACTTGAGAATCTCGTTCAGCTTCCAACTGGAGTACGGGTTCTGCAGTGCCATCCGAACGAACAAGTTGTGTCAAGGTAGAAGCAGGGGCTGAAGGTTCCCAAGTGGAATCAGATTCATCCAAGCAAGGATGCATCGGAGTCGGACAAATGGCCTTTAGTTTCAAAGAAGAATCTACCTTAGCGGTTTTGTCATTAATTTCTGAAGAAGCACCCTCAACTTCCTTTTCTGGTGGAGAATTAAACACAGGGTTTCCCATCAATAGAGTATTATGACTTGCATCCAAAGAGCAAGGTTTCTCCACATCAGATACCAAACCAGGGCTGCCAACTGTAGATCCATCAACTGCTTCAGATGATCCTCCAAGAGCAGAAGCCCCTTTGTTCTCATGCCCATCATTCTCAACCTTCACCAGTGAGGCTTGGATATCATGAGTGCTTGCCCCTGAAGGGCACTCAACCTCTAGTACATCATCCCGCACCAACTTAACTGACTTATCCTCCAACTCTGATGAACTTCCAGTCTCCTTACTCACCTTGCACTCCATCGGTTCCTGAATATCACGGGCAACATCTGAACTCAAAGTGGGAAGGCAGTCCGCATTCAGAGAGACACCCAAGTTCGGTGAATTAAAACCAGCATCAGACTTCTCAATAGACACATCACTGTGAGGGAGAGGGTCACCAGCACTGGTTTCACTAGGAGACGTCCCTGCATCAGATACCCTTGAGAAATCAGGCAAAGGAGAGGTTCCACTATCGTCTTTACATAAATCTGTACCTGTATTTAGAAAGTTGAAAGGGTTCAAAATCAGGGGGAGGGGGGGAGGAGAGGAGGAACTCAATAGCTATATGAATAACCACCAATTACACCTTTGGATGCTGATGCACCTCTCTTCGATGTTACTTGTTCCACTAGCTTCTTTTGTAACATATCTGTTCCAGGGAAAACCAACATATTTAAGGACTTCATTTCTTGCTTGTGCGACTCCCCTAGTGCACGGAAACCGAAAACTTTTGTCCAAGTGTGCATCATATCAGAGATGGCAGGAATGACCAGTTTCTCTACTTTGAGAATCCGGAGAGCCTGAACCATCAAATGCATGTCATCAAAATCACCAAAAATGGAAGGATCCAAGTCCATAAAAATATACAGTATATCAAATGCAATCATTCAAACACACAAGATATGCAAGCTAATGTATAACTTTCTACCCACAATGTAACAAAAACACACAAGGACTCAAGATTCTGTTCAAATTCAACATAAAATTTGATTTCCAGAGGGCAATAATAACATTTTGTATTACTACTTAAACTCATAGAATCACGACCAGTCTTTCAGATTTTCTCATGTAGAACAAATAGAATAAGTTAAGTGAGGGCAACCAGAGGCAAGCCAAGAATTCATTTCAGCATCATATAGTATCTTCAAGCACATTGGAAGAACTGAAGCAGAGATGTCAGGTATAGCAATCAGTTTAATCAATTGCATGATATATGATTCAAGCAGAAGTATTACGCTAAATCGCTAATCGAAAATGGCAAAGGGAGCAAATCTAGCAAGAATTCTTTTAATCATGACAAATGAAATGCTGAACTAGTTTCTTTTCATGTGAACTATTGTACACGACAAGCTACTTATACATCCAAAAAGGTTCTAGCCTCTCTAACACTGAGGGTTCCTTTGAACGTTTTGGTTGAAATTTGTGCAGTGTTGATGGCTATCTAGAGGAGCTCCCTGTTCTGGATAACTGCATTTATCTTTACAGCTTCTACATTTTTATGTACTTCCCAAGTTTTGCAGAGCATACAAGATGGATAGAGTTCTCTGGTTACATATTGACCTGCATCACTATTCTCTTCAGGATACACCCTGAATTGGAAAAATCTTGTGACTTCTGTCTAATTGTCCCCTTATTAAATCCCTAATTAGCATTACAGTAGGAACCATGAGGAATTACAACCACCATTTAAAGCAGATATTATATATTTTGTTCAGCATACCGATTCAACTGCCACCAAAAGCCGACGACACATCCCCTGGCGCCTGTATATATGTCGTGTTCCAATGAATGGCATCTCAGCTAATTGGTTGCCACGGATCCTGAGAGCATAATAAAATCTCACTGAGGTGATCACCAAAGGGCAATCAACCTTTCTAACTCAAGTAAGATGAGGTAGCCCATAGTTTAACCGCAGAACTTTTAATAATTAAATTCACATGAGCAAAATGCAAATAAACAACCGAGTATGCAAGAAAATATGATGTCTAGCTTACCTTAGCTTAGCTTAGCTTGTAGATAAAAAAAACAGAAACTGCATCTTTATAATGAGTAGATGTGAGTAAAACTGGAGGAAAAATGCTTCATGTTACTACAAACTAAACCTAAAATTACATAAAATAGGATTTCCAGAGCTGTGTAAATAATTGTATGATCGTTTTCATGCACAGGTAAACCAATTACAAATGAACAGGAACACTACATGTATGAAGTAATACCTGATAGATGCTGCAGATATTATTTCATCACCCTTCTCCAAGATAGCAGTATAAAAGCCACCATAATTCAACCGGTTGAAGTTCGATCTAAAACAAGCAGAAGTTTGAAACTGAGTCAAGAACTAAACACACAAATGATACACAGAAACATGTACCAAAACTCACAATAATTAAAGCACACATTGAATTGTCTGTCACAAAAAGACAAAGAAATTTACAAACAAGGAAGCCCCAAGATGATAACCGGAAAACCTATTCCCTTCAAAAATCTCAATTGTGAAGCAAAATCAGTTCACCATTAGATGCAGCATATGGTCCCCAGTGCTCATCCACAGATAGGGTGTTTTCTTTTGATGTGGTTACACAAAAATCCAGCAGGAGTGCTTCCCTTGCATGCCAGAAGCTATTTGCTAACATGAAACTACCAGGAACCAGTCTTCCTTCTTTCATGATAGGAAAATCGCGAGTAAAACCATCAAATACAAATAGAATTGCCCCTTTGGTCAAAGCCAGAAATCGAATGAATAGAAGGAAAGGAAATCAGAAAGATACGCATGCTAGATCCAATTTTACCCCAATGGGATAATTAACCACCAACAATCCCTTGGTCGCCTACTTTCTAATCAAATTTGTTCCACCTAACATCAAAACCAAACGGCTTGGTCATCCCAAAAATCACATATCAAGATGCCCGGCAGATCAATTAATTTCCAAATCAAATAGATAATGTTGCTTTTAGCATGTTCAGACCCTGTGTTCACTTTGTTGCAAAAAGCTAAATAAACTACCGTTCTTATGATTTACTTGATTGATGAGCTGCACTTCATGAGTGCAATTCTGCTCAATATATCCAGATGTTTTGATTAAAAAAAGTAACCCCCGATATGCAAAAATGAGAACTCATAAATCATACATAACAGTTACGTGGTTTTTGAGCATTTGTCGAAAGAAATAGAAGTACAATTCAATGGATAATTTGTCACCATAAAAAAAAGAATATATATTCACATTCATCATCCTTGGTTAATATTACCTGCAATTATAGAGAACATTTTGGATCAAGTTGATGCCACTCCTTCGATCAGTAATAGGCAAAAAACACTCATCCATGACTGTCAAAGCAACAGCAAGCTTAGCATTCCATTCCACTTTCTGTGAGAAACTTCGATGCGATGGATCAGCATCTAAATCATTGCGATGGATCAGAGACCATGAAAGCCCTGATTCCAGATCATGTTTCACACCCAGAAGCTTCTGTAATTGCTCAAGAAGCTGCAGAAGAAGCATACAGATTTTTTAAGTTGCTTAGACACCAAGGCACAGAACAGGAAAAATCAAACACATGTTCATAGCACGCATGAAATGTTTCAAGAACTGAAACAGCAGCAACTCTAGGAAAGGGAGGGAGTATGTGCCTGGCCTGAAACCCATGGAATTTACCAGGTCACGCACACAATATATGTGCTCCATATATCGTAATCTAATGTGATGATATGTGAAAATGACCTGAACAAATTGAACTCTACCCTTTCTTCTGAGCTCAAATTTTCCAAACACGCAAAAAGAGATTCTAATGTGACGAATGCATAAAAATGACCTGGATATGGCTTGGATAGTTGCAACTTACAAGTTCAATGCCGAAGTAACCCAAAACCTAAAGTGGGATTTGTGAAATAAAAATGATGGATTTGCAGCTGAAATATTATTTACAAGACTGTATTTGCATTGGAGAGAACTCAAACACAAATCCATAGATAGGATACCTTTAAGGGGCAAGGTGTCTTATATTCAATAGGAACGCTTGGCGTAGGATCAGGCACCAACATTATATTTTAACTAGTGCATAATTCAGTACAAAGGGTGAAACAGTTAATTGTTGGTCAATAATTATAGACACTTCGGATAGCAGTAACATCAGTTCACAAGAAACACTGGAATTAATAAAAAAACTAGTAGTAGAATTTTCAATTTCAAGCTATCCTTTGAAATGACATCTTCATAACCGAAAGTATCACAGATGCAAAGAAACAAGGGGGCTTAACTATCTTAATCATTGATGAAGGACGACATACAGTTCAGAGAGCAGCGTCGGCTGAATAAGTTTAGGAGATATATCAACTTATCAGCATTTTTATGCAATCAAAGAGGTGAATATAATTCATGAAGCACCTTCTGGATTAATATATACAATTTTGGTACCAAATCATTAAGGTCTCAAAAATAATCCATTACCTCCTGACATTTCCTCCCACAAAAAGAAGTCTGATTGCTGGAATTATTGCAGACAGAGTTCATCACTGGGGTGCACGCTTGGTGATCTACAGGAAGAATAGATTAAATAGGCATAAAACTATTTACAGAAAAATAAGAAGGCCGTGAGAAACTACGATATCCTTTTGGAAAAAACTTACATTTTCTCTCACATAGACTGCATTCCACTAGTGCAACAGAAGTGTTTTCCTCACGTTGAGAAGTATCCACATCAGCGAGACCACAAAATTTACAAGAACAGTGTGAGCAATGCCAATCACCAGAAGGAAGCGTCTGCAGGAAGAACACACAATTGCACAAAGACAAATCAGTAAGAAGAAATAGATATTATGCCTTGAAAGCCACCCACTAATACAGTCTTCAAAATGATACATATACTTAACATACCTCTATACCTACGCAGCTTTGATGGAACGTGGATGGACAGCCATCACAGCAAATTAAGTTTCCACCATCACCACAAATCCCACATGTGTCGTCATTTGGATCATCTCCATCAACATCAATTGTATTAAAACCAGTGCGCTGAGAATCACCTTGGCTATTCCATGCATTAACTTGACACTGAAGTAGGGATACTCCGGATGGAAGGCATATATTTTGATATGGCTGCCGTAGTTTGCTTGCAGAGTGGATCTCAAACTTGGAAACAGTCTGAATTTTACTACAACAACCACAATGTATGCCATCCCTGGTGATCCAACCCTCTAGCATCACCCTTGTTCGTTTACGGTTCATATAACAGACCTTCTCACTTAGCTTGACTGTTCCAGAGTCGATTAACCAGGAAAGTATTGTACGCTTTCCCTTGTACGGGACGAAGCTATCACCTTCAGAATTCATCCCTTTATCAGCATTGCGGACCAACAATGTGCATCTGCCAATTTTTTTAGTTTTCCTTCCATGGAAAGCATGAGATGATGCAGCTGATACTTTCTCGATTTTTTCTTGACCCTTACCAATTTGATTCCTTCCATTCCCATGCAACCTTCCCTTCGACGTTCCACTGTGTTTGTTGAAGGAACACGACTTCTCCTCCTCACTGCTACTATCTGTGCAGTCTGTTTCAGAATCATCATTCACAAATTTATCTGAGGCAGCTTTTTTCTTCTGCTTAAGTAGATTGTTCTCCCTATTCTTCCTCTTCATCTCCTTCTCAAGTTTCTTCTGGGTTTGCCGGGTTAGTTTACTGAGTGCATCATCTGGTATCAGATTAACCCCGGTGTTCTCTCCACCAGCTTCAGGTCCTTCCTCCTCAAATTGCTTTTGCAGTGCATCATAAGCCTTTATAATGGACCAATAAGCCGTACCTGCAGGATTTATGTAGACAGCATCAAAGTAGTCCCTGTTCCTTCTAGGCCTATAATCAATATTCCAGCCAGCACTCACAAGCATTTTCCTTATTTTTTCACGTAGGAGCTGCTTCTCGGTGCCACTACCACGCTTGACTTTTGCCTCCTTTGACTTTGAAACCTGAATTTCAGGTGATAGAGTAACTTCAGTCCTCCTTCCCCTCTTTGTGGGCCTAGCAGAAGTTTTGCCATTGCCTAATAGTACCCCTGCTGGTTCTTCACTTTCTTCTGATTGTGCATCACTATCCTCACTATCCTTTGATGACAATAGATTTCTTGGCTTCATTTTCTCAATGCTATTTGGATCATTTAGAATCTTCTTTTGGGTTAATTCCCTGGACCTTGATATACTGATGCCTTCAACTTCTTCATATTTTGTAGCTATTGAGGGGCCACCAACCTTATTTTTTACCATAAGTTTCAGAACACCATTTTTGCCTTGCAGTCTAATAGCTTCATTAGAATGAGACTGGAACCTTTCCTTCCGCTTATTCTTTATATCTACAGAACTTCCACCTATTGTCTTATTGCCACTGGTACTCTCAAGAAATGATCTCTTCCTATCGGTCTTTATCATGGCAGGCCTGGCAGAGCCAGTTCCAAGCTCTCTCCTCGTTGCCGATTTTGCACCCACAAAGATCCGACCACTACCCTGAGTATCAAAAAATCCCTTCTTATCCGCTCCATCCAAGTCATCATACTCATCGAAATCATACACATCTAGAGAATTCCTCTCTTCTGTAAACACATCATCTCTCGAAAAATCCACGCCTTTCTTCCTAGCAAATTCACTCCCCTTGGCAATTCCCTTCTTCACACGTGAACCACCACTAGTACTAACTTGACTCGACCCTGCCCACATCCTGTTAAGTTCGAGCAATTCATCATCCCTCGACTCAGAATCACTCTCCACTAACCTTGGCCTCTTCTTTTCCTTCCTCGTGTAAACTATGTCAGGACCCGAGTAGGCACCCACCCCATCCACCTTCTTCTTTACAATCAAACACCCTGTTGAATTCCGATTCTTGACCACACCAGCAGATAATCCAGCATTCCTTGCTCCCTCTTCCATATCATACACTATACATCACAGAAGCCCACCCCAAAATCGCTAGCAAAATTAGATCCAAACCGAAACCTAATTCATCACAAATTAACCCACCTCCACCTGGAAATTGATCCGGTGATGAGAAATTATACGAGCATGCAGTGCCAGATCTGAACACAACTCGATGAAAATTCAAGAGATTCAAACAAATCCAACTACCGACCGAAAAATGATAAAGTTGGATTTTGTGTACCGAGAAACACGGCGTACCTGACTAAATGAGAAAAGAGAAATTGGCCAACGGTAATCGGGCAGGGAAGCAATGGAGCTATATCCTTTTCCGGCGATGGTGATCTGGTGAGAACGAGGGATGGGTAAAGGTAGGTTTGGGGCAGAGAGAGTTTTATATGCTGCTGCTCATCTTTGGAATTAATTTGTATACATGTATGTCTGCAACGTTACTTACTGGTTAATATAAAACAAATTAGCCTTTCAAACAAATAAAAAATACTAATACTATTACGACAATTACAATTTGTACGAAATTTTTTATAACAAGTGTTCGAGCCCCGGGTTCTTTTCGTCATTTTATAAAAAATAATATTTGTTCAAAATTAATTTTGTTGTAATTCAATTGCTTTTGGATTCCTTACTTGTATTTTATGAAATGTGTTCAAAATTAATTCTATCTATTTATAGGCAAAGTGAAGTTGAATTTTCTAATAGAAAATTATGGAGGCAAAGAGGTGAGCAATTCACATTGTACAATTTACTTGTAGAACATATGTACAATTTACTCGTAGAACATATTTCTAACATGTATTAGTGATATTCCATAACACTCCCTCATTAATGTTCACCCTTCATACTTATTATACGCTTGGGTAAAGCTGCCTCATTAAAAATCTTGTCAAGAAAACCCATTGGGATAAAAAAAAAACTGATCGAAGGGAAAAAGAGTGCAGCGCGTATAATGTTCCCCTGATTTCAACATATGTCTCGGAGTCTATGCACTCCAATCTTGCGCACAAACTCTTCAAATTTCTTAGGGCTCAATGATTTCGTGAACAAGTCAGCAAGATTGTCATCAGAGCGATTTGTTGAATATCAGCTTCCCCGGTTTCCTCCAGCTCACGGGTGGAGAAGAACTTTGGAAATATATGCTTTGTACGATCTCCCTTGATATGTCCTTTCTTTATCTGAACAATGCATGTTGAATTATCTTCATACAAGATGGTTGGTTCTTCATTGATAGGTTTCATCCTACACTCCTTCTGTATGAACTCGATCATTGCTCGTAGAGACACACATTCTCTTCCAGCTTCACACAAAGCGATCAACTCTGCGTGATTTGAAGAAGTGGCGGTAATTGTTTGTTTTGTTGACCTCCATGAAATTGTCGTGCCTCCATATGTGAACACATATCCATTTTGGGATTTGACCTTGTGTGGGTCAGACATAATATCTTGCATCTGCATATCCAACCAAAGTGGCATCTCCTTTGTTTTGATAAAATATTACCAAGATCATGTGTATCTCAAAGGTAGCGGAATATACGTTTGATGTCATTCCAATGTCTTCTCGTAGGCGCACAACTGTACTGGGACAACAAATTTACAACAAAAGCAATATTCGGTTTTGTATTGTTAGTCAAATACATTAAAGCACCAATTGCACTTCAATATGACACTTTTGGGCCAAGGATTTCTTCATCCTCTTCTCGAGGACGGAACCCATCATTTCCCACATTAAGGGATCGAACAACCATGGGTGAGCTTAAAGGGTGTGCTTTGTCCATGTAGAATCTCTTTAGTATTTTCTCTGTGTAATTAGATTGATGGATAAAGACTTCATCCTTAGCAAGCCAAGACAAAACTTAGTCTTTTCGAGATCTTTCATCTCAAATTCTTTCATCAAATACTTTACAGTTTCTTCAAACTCGTTGGAAATTCTAACGATATTCAAATCGTCAACATAAACTGCAATTATAGCAAATCCACTTTTGGATCACTTGATGAAAACACATGGACATATAATGTTGTTCTTTTATCCCTCTTTAAAAAGATATTCACTAAGACGATTATACCACATTCGTTCTCATTGTTTTAATCCATACAAGGATCTTCTCAATTTTATGGAAAACATTTCTCGTGGCTTTGAGGAGTTGTCTTTAGGCAATTTTATTCCTTGTGGGACTTTCATGTAGATGTCGGTATCAAGTGACCCGTATAAATATGCAGTCACAACATCCATAAGGCGCATCTGTAGTTTTTCAAAGACAGTCAGACCAATTAGGAATCTACATGTGGTTGCATCAATTACCGGCGAGTATGTTTCATCATAATTGATTCTTGAAATTTGAGAAAAAAACCTTGGGCTACAAGTCTTGCCTTATATCTCACAATTTCGTTTTCTTAGCCGAATGATTTTACGCCCTTTGGTGTATGGACTACAGGCCCAAATACTTCACGTTTTTCAAGTGATTTCAATTCTGCCTAAATTGCTTCTTACTTGATCTTGGTCAATCCTTTCTACGACGACATTCATCAACTGATTTTGGCTCAATGTCGTCATCTTCAATTGCGATATCATTAGCCACAGAATAGACAAATATATCATCAACAATGATATCCTTTCTATTCCACTTTATCCTTGTGTCGACATAATTTATAGAAATTTTATAATTGTCGATTATTTCGTCATTATCAAGGATATTATCTTCATTTGGGATGTTCTCATTCTCATTTCCTTTGTCTTTCTCATGTTCCTCATTTGATTCATTCACTACAGGCTCTCCTGCTATACTCTTTTGGTTCCTTGTTTTTCTCGGTTTCAAATCTTTTGAACCGAGTGGTCTACCACATTTTCGGCGTGTCGTAGATTCATTTGCAATGGACACATTTGGTTGTCCAATGGATACATCAATTCTTGCAGGGGTATTTGCCGCTGGAACATGTGACTTTACCACCTTCTTAGTGTTTGTAAATGCACCTGCTAATTGATTTGCAACACCTTGTAGGTGAATGATTCGTTGAACTTCTTGTGCACACATTTTTGTTCTTGGATCAAGGTGTGATAACAATGTTGCATTTCATGTAATTTCTTTCATACTTGGATCCACTTTTTTCTTTTCTCCCCCTAAGATTGGGAATGTATTTTCATCAAAATGACAATCAACAAATTCTTGTTGTAAACAAGTCACCCGTTGTTGGTTCAAGATATCTAATGATCGAGGGGGATTCAAAACTAACATATATTCCCAATCTTCTTTCACTAGTACATATGTAAATTTCCACGACGTCCGAAAAACATCATGTAAACTGTTGTATGGCGTTTTTCAACGCCATGAAAAAACGCCGTCTTTATAGACGTCATGCTTTTGACCACATTTTGAGGGCGTTTTTTTAACGCCGTCTGTTACGACGTTTGTTAACGCCGTAGATTGTATTGTAATGACGTTTGGTAAACATCACATCCCGAAATATACATGACGTTTTCCAACTGACGTCCCTTTGCTTACGACATATTCTAAACGCCATGGATTGTTTTACAACAAAATGATTAAAATGTCATGGATTTGTATTTCATGGCGTTTACACATCGCCTTAAGTCGTATCTCTATTAGCCTTTTTTTTAGGGCGTTTTTTATTAGCCTGTTTTTTTTATTTATCCAAATAAAATACTTTTATTCACAAAAAATAAATCCAACATTCTAATATAACAAAATCTGAGTGATAGAATCTATATAACTTACTAAAACAAAGGTCACTACCGCCACGTGTCAATCAACTAGGTATGCCACATAGGAGTTTTTGTAAAATATTTACTGAAATGCCACTCTTAAAAAATTTATAAGAGATTACTAAACTACCACTCCTAAATAATAGAATCCGAATTATTAAGTAAATATTAAAGATTTATATATATAAATAACTAATTACTAAATAAATATTAAAGATTTATATCTATAAATAAGTTCTAAATATACATATATATTCTTAAAAATATATTTATCCTGTTATTTATACTATCCGTAACTAATTATATTTATTTAACTACAAATCTATATATATATATATATATATATATATATATATATTAAAAAGAATCTTCTTTTGCCACGTGTCAACGTCACGTTTTTCGAAGTCTTGAAATTTTATTTTAAAAATAATTTCAAAATGTTAATATAAGCTGAAAATTTTGAAAAAGCATCTACAAATAAAAATTAATATAGATGATATGTATTCGTAAAAAAAAATTAAATCAGCAAGTGCTTTAGAAAATCAATTAGATTTAAATATATACTTTCAAATAAAAGAATTAAAAAGGTTTTCATGAAAATTTTAAAAAAAATCGTAAAAATCTTCTCAAGCAATTTTCAACCAAAATCTCCTTACAAATCTTATTCGATATCTAAAACAATATTTTTTGTAAGTTTTAAAAATTATTTTTAAAAACAACTTAAATCTATATATATATATATATATATCTAGATATATTTTTAAGAATTTTCTGTAAAATATAGATATAATCTTTTTAGAAAATTTCTGTCAGTATCCTTTCGATTTCTCATGCCACCAATCTTTTAATTACGTAATTTATTTAAATTGATATTTTGTGATTGAATTTTAAAAAAAGTAGTTTCTAATTCCAATCTTATCTACCAATTTGAAAAATATAAAATCTCTAATTTTCATCTTAACTGTCAATCTTTCAATACAAGTTTAATTTAGTGAAATCTGAATTAATTTTAAATTTTATTAATTAATAATCAGGTCTATATAAAAAATCGTCGTAAAGGTTTATTCATCATCGTTTTCATTCCGTCTTTTCTATAGCTTATTTTCGTTTCTTAAACTCTATTGTTATTGTCACATCTATTCTCATTCTTTAATGATTTGCAGGATCTACTGAAAACCATACTCATCTGTATTTTACTTTGTTGCAGGATGAACGAATCAAAAAGAAGAGATAAAAGCGATATATGCCTCAACTTGAATGAACTTCCAATAACAAAGCTATACATGTTCGGTGAACAGGGTAATCACATGTATTATTAGTTTTAATATATTTAGTTTTTTTTCTATTGTAAATAAACTTGCGGATTTGAATTTGTTATGTTATGTGGAATCAAATGCTTCATTATCACATTCACCGGTTCCGTGAACTCCTCTGAGATTGCAGATGAGATTGAGCATGGTCAAGGTGTGTCGAGGCCATGTTTGATTGAGGTAAGAGGTTAGGGTTCCGGGAGGCGTGTTTGGGGCGACTTGGAAGAATAAATCGAGACAAGGATTGCCAGAAGAGAGGTAGTTGGCGGAATAGTTTCCATTGAAGACCTCATGTGGAGGTATGGTGTTGAAGTAGGGATTTCGGTGAATTTCAGGAAGAGCAGGCACAATTGGATTGGAGGGTTTTCAAAGGTTTGCGATTGCTTGCAACCCAAGGGCACATGAAAACTGTTAAAATGATTTGATAGGTTGCAGAATAAGCTTTGTTTCAAACTCACAGTAAATTGTAGCATTTGACTATAATAGAAAGAGTTTGAGGTTAGGCAACTTATTTTTATTCTGCTGTTATTTAATAGAAAATTATGTAAGGTATGTGCATATCATCGATAATAAATTAAATTATATGTTCATGTAACTTTGAAAATTAGTGTTTGAAAGAGAATGAGATATTTGGGTTTTCTGAGTTTGATGGCGTTTGCAAGGGCGAAAAAAAAGGGCAAGTCAGATGCAAAATAATTCATTTTAGGGGGATTTCGCCGATATTCATGTACTTTAAAAAGTATCAACTGAATTGTCACTGCTATATACAATAGAGTTGAAAAAAATTATTTTTTTAGATATTGAACAAAGCTTGCAATTATGAACAAAATTATAAATTGTGTGTTAGATATTGAACAATGTTTCATTTATTTTAAATTTTAGTTATCTAACAAAATGCATAACTTTTTATTGATATAAGATAAGGTTTGGAAAATTGTACAATACTTTTTAAACTGTTTTCATTTTAATTTTAAAACTAAAAGTTTAAGTCAATTAAAATTAAAAAAAATATCATTTAAAACAACACATCTGATATAATTTTTGTCTAAATATTTTTCCATCAAAGATGTCATTGTAGATAAGTTTAAATCTCCTTTCCATTTCAACTAACTTTGCCGGTATTATTTCATCAAAAAAATTCACCGATAATTAAAAAAAAAACTATTTACTATTATATAAAAATAAAAGCAGCAAACAACCATTTTTACTCCACGAAATTTCAATTTAATTTTTTGTTAAATCATAATTAATCTTTTTATAATTTGATTCCGCCTAATGCTATAAATCTGATTGATTTTTAGTCAAATATAATTACTACAATCTAATTAATTAATAATTATATTATATTATATTATATATTCAAATCTCCTTTCATAAATTAGTTTTTGATTCTACCTAAAAGTTAAATTGATTAAATTTTGAAAGTTTTATTCTTAGTTGTTATATTAAAGAGTTTAGGCAACAACTCAAAACAATTTTTTAAAAAAAACTTATTATACATATTAAAGAATTTGATAAGTGAAATTGAATTTTTTATTTAAATGAATTCAAATTTTACAATTCTTTTGTTCAAATATTTTTATTTGTTTTTAAGTTGATATTTACAATTCTTTTTTAAATAGTCAATTTAAAAACATATTTTTTAAAAAAGTTTATTTAAAGTAGTAATTTACAACAACTTTTCTTGATAAATTTAAAACTTATAATCAAATATTTGGTGAATTTATAGATATGTTTGTAGATATATATGAATATTATATTTGGTTAAAATATGCATCATCTAAATAAGACTGATAGAAGAAGTTGAAGAAATTAAAAAATATTGTAACAAATCCCGTGCAAGGCACGGGATTTATACTAGTATATATATATTGCATAACAAAAAATGACAATCCTTACACAATTTTTGACCATTACAAAAGTTGTTCCATAAATCTCAAAACCAAAACATAGTGTACGCAAATGTTTAATTTCATGATCTAGCTAGAAAGTTTGATCACCAACCGTGGTACTTCATTTATCACCTATGACATTGTGAAAATGTAATCTTTAGAATATAAACAAATGGTAATTGGCAAACATTTCTAATCAATATCTAGCTAAGTAAATGTGATGGTTACTTGTTGAGATATCGTGAAGGACAATATACTTGATTGGCCAAGCAATTGTGCTACCAAGTGCATCTCCTATGTTTTCAAATTCAGGCTCATAGTGATATAATTCAGTTTCTTCAATCAAGACCTCTTCAACCGCAACACTATAATAGTCCGGTCCAATTGTGTACCCATGCACATGTCCTTTTGGATCCACAGAAAAAATGTATCCCTTCGCTACCTCTTCCTCATTGCCGTTCCAATTAAGCAACATGCACTTGTCTTTAACCGAAGGTTGATGACTGCTTCCTTGTTTGGACTACAAATTATAAAACAGAAAGTAATCAGAATCAAGTAGAAAGAGAGGTGGACGTAAGGGATGTCATATGGAGACCAAAGTATATCAATGGATTGAACTAATCTATTCATTAATCCAATATGAATAGTTCTTAAAGTAATACATAAACCACCCTACTATTGGAAATATCTTATCATTAATGCCAATCATTTGTCGTATTTGAAATTTTTTTTTTAGGACAGTGAGCAATTATGCCCAGCAGATTGAGTACACTGACAGTACTAAAAATATTGAGACTAAGAACAAAAAGAAGAAGAAAGAAACTGTGGAGCAAGATATGGAAGCAGCAAGGCATGAGAATTTGATTCATACCTTTGGAGTTGTTGTAGCCTTTAGAGTTTCACTTTCACTTACTGGACATTTGACCTTCCTCTATTGAGTTGGAAAAAAAATATAAGGATTCATATAGCCTTCTTCACTGTCACACAAACTAAAATTACAACTGAAATTCATTTTATACCTTCTTTATTGTCACACAAACTAAAAAAACAAGCCACACAATGAAATGCAACACAATGCTTAAGCAACCAGAATGTATCACATCAGAGTTTGACAAGTAGGATCAAAGCAAAATATCCACAGTTTGACAAGTCTCCAGTTTGGATCAGCATTGTAGGCAAATTCAATTCATTTGCTCAATAGCAGTGATTGATGAAAAAAATAAA
This sequence comes from Fagopyrum esculentum, assembly GCA_033239045.1. NCBI lineage: Eukaryota > Viridiplantae > Streptophyta > Magnoliopsida > Caryophyllales > Polygonaceae > Fagopyrum > Fagopyrum esculentum. The sequence continues at coordinate 122,051,940 of BSUD01000004.1, forward strand.
GAGCACGAACTGTCACTCAAACTAAAAGTACGAAGATCAACAAATGTTCTCCCGAAACCAGTGAAGAAAATCTAAAACAAAATCACCAAAAACTAGTGAGCAGCAAACAAAAAGGTTGTTCATACCTTGGAGCCTACATGTATACCTTCTTTACTATCATCGTCTACATGATTACCATCACCATCATCTACGATTATACCAAATCTGGATAACAATACAACCTTTACTTTTTTCAATTCAGACTCCATTTTTGCATAAGCAGGGTCCCTAATTGATTGAGCATACAACTTAGTTTTTGTAACCCCTGCTCCAAGACCTCTAATGCGTCCAGGGTATTGCATCCCAAGTGTTTGAGTCATAATATCGACTCCTCGCTTGATGAACTTTCATCCATTTTCTTTTTTATCTCCTCCTACATTAATTTCATTAATATGAGAGACCCAACAGTTGCAATAATAACTCCACATACAAACATAAGCTCAACAATTGAAAAATGCAAATATAAACAGAGAGTGACTATGGGGAGGAAGAGGGTTTATATAATCAGTGGCTCAATATTTGCTTCAATTTCTCTGAGATTTCTTTACAAAATTTGAAGAGAGAGAGAGAGAGGTGTAGATCAGAGAGTGGTCATGGGGAGGAAGAGAGCTTAGATAATCAACTTTGGGTTTGGGACCAAGCCAAATGTTGATATTAGGAAACAACACAAGAAATGATAAGATCAAAATTCTAAAATAACATATAGCCTCAAGATAACACAGGTTGGCACCCATGGAAAATTTACAGTCCAAAAAGGCAAAAGCTGAGCAAATAACTTGTAAGAAAGAACTACTTATACTAACAGGAACAATAAGGAAGAACTTGAATATGACTTGTTCATGTTTTAGATCTAGAAATGTATGAAGAGAATCCAAAATAAATGAAGAGAATCCAATATTATCAATCAACAATTATAAGGTGTATACTACATACAATTTTAGCAATGTTAGCCTCGCTTGTCTTTTTCTTTGACAAGTGTCCTTCAATCCATAGTTGTGCCTTGGTAAATGGCTTGTCCGGATGTTCTTTGTTCTAAATAAAAAGAGAAGTCATGAATGAAGAGAATCCAAAATACGAAAGGGTACAAAATTAAATATAATACTCTAAAGACTTACATCCTCATCTTCCTTTCGTGCATACCCTTTCCGACTCAATGTGTATGAAAGAGTCTGCTTTCCCCTTATTTCTCTAATTTTCAAACTTTTTGCCTATTTAAATTAAATGTATATATTCATATAATTATATTAAGTCAAACATAAATTAAATCAAATACAAAAGGGTACACAATTATTTAGTAATTACTTACTTGCCACTCTTTTGTTCGTTCATCAACAAACTTTTTCCACTCTTGTAAGGTCACATCATGTGGCTTTAATGCAGCAATTGAACTATTTCTCTCTGCGTTAGTTGATTTTGCTTCTAAAATTTTCCTTATCTTAGTTGAAAGTTCAGATTTCCAAGACCTCCAAAGTCTTCCCATTTGCTGTAGAATGAATGGCTTGTAGTGTACATCGACCGAGTATTTTTGCTGAAAATTATATGAGCATCGAGGTTGTTGGTATATTGTACAATAATATAATTGAGTATTAAAAACGTATGTAAGCTTACCATTAAGAGTGTCCAAAGATTATCCTTATCTTCTCACCAACTTTGCGCCAATCGTCAATGACAATTGACACTTGTTCTCGGACTACTACACCAATTGTAGATGAAAATTGCACAAATGCATCGCCAATAGGTTGCCCCCTAGCATTCCACTCCACTTGTTTTCTTTCCTTTGTCCCAATTGCCATAACTTGCAAACATGTCCGGCTGTTTGGTTTCCTCCCCCTCCGAGATGCACCACTAGCTTGTTCACTTTGGGTAGAGCTCCCTTCTTTGTCAGTTGCACTCGAGTCTTCATTTCGTCTCTTTTTGCTATTAGTATTCTTCAAAAAATAAAATGAAGTATACTTGCATGACTGTTAAAGATACATGAAAACAGAAGTTGAAATGTTCTATGTTTGTTACCGTGCTATGACTTTTTGATTAAATCCAAGTGTTTGAGTCATTAAACATGGACTAAATGTTCTAAAATTCAGAAACAGAACACTTACAAGTATCTTTCTAGAGTCATTAAGCATGGACTAAATGTTCTAAAATTCAGAAACATAACACTTGCAGTTGCACTTGAGTCATTAAGAATAGACTAAACGTTCTAAATGTTCTAAAATTCAGAAACAAAACACTTGCATGACTGTTGTATATTAATAAACTAGTGTAGAGGACTCTCTTTTGATTGCTCATTCGAAATGGAAAAATAGCAACAGAAAGAAAGCGCTCAATATTTTGCACACTTATGAAATTATCATATTATAGATTCAAGAATTAAGATAAATGATACCTCTCTTGCATGAGTTGATTGATCCATTGAAAATATGCTTTCACCTTTCCCTGATAAATACTACGAAGCAATTTACAGATTATAGCACACAATTCACATGTCAACATCCAGATTTTTACAAGATCAGATCTATACTCGATTGTACAACAGTATGGAAATTATGGAAATTGATAGAAACGAAAATTTTATTATCAGCACATGATTCTGGAAATTTATAGGAGAATAAGTAACACCAAACTGCAAAGACAAGGACACACTCAAGTGTTGAAAAATCTAAGGGAACATAAAACTTAATCATCATCACTATTCTCAATGTCTACCTCAAGTGTTGAAACATCTAAAAGAACATAAGATGTAAAAACAGACTCATCAAACATCTCTAAATCATCAAAATCTCGCGGAGGAGCCTTTAAGACCACATACCAGCTAGAATGTTCGGTTTCCCTATAATAGAATACTTGTTTTGCATGAGATGCTAAAATGAATGGGTCCTTCTTATCTAAATTATCATGAAGATTAACTAAAATGAGTCCATCCTATTTTTTGACACCATTCACAATGTTTGCCCAGTCACACCGAAACACAACTTTCTGAAACATGTAGAAATCCAACACAAGATCCCTCTTATTACTCCATAGTAATTTTGAGTTGTATTTGCTTCAACATGAACCCCGTAATCAGCTGTTAAGACATTTGCATCCATTGTGTGGAAGTGTTTTCCATTTATTATAAAACCCTTATGTGACATTGCATAATATCTTGGTCCTTTCACAAGAAACTTTAGAGAGTCCTCTACACTAGCTTCAGACATAATCTGTACACAAGAATTGATACCAAATTATTAGGAAGATAATAAATATTATTTGTTGTACTTATACCATAATAAGTGACAACAAAGTCTTAAGATTATCAAACCTTTTCTTGTAACCATACAATGAATGTCTTCAAATGGGTTTTCTCTAGCAAGTTGGAATTGCTAGCTAATTGTGGATTCGAATGATTTAACTCTTTTTTGTGCCGCCTAATAAACAAATGAGTTAGACTATAACTCACTAATGTAAACAGATACATATTAATCACAACAAATATTTTATTGTGCTTAACTCTATATAAGGTTCAACTTCAATACTGTTAAGCACCGCATACAAATGGACAGCCTTGCTATCCGGATCAGATAAGAGTACAAGTTTCCCTTTTAACAGTGTAGACCCTTGTACAATTGTCTCATCTTCAACTTCCTCATTGTGTTTCGGTTTAGAACTAATTGCATCGACTTCTTTCATGTAGTGACCACAAAATCTCAAGCACTCATTAGCTAAGTAATTTTTAGCAACAAAGCCTTCTGGTTTTGCACGATTTCTGACAAAACCCTTAAGTGTCTTCATATATCTATCAAGTCAAAACCCAAACAATAGTTATAAGGAAACTACCTCAGCATGGAGGATTAGTTACATGTTAAAAAATCAAATTCATTACCTCTCAAAAGGGTACATCCATCTAAATTGGACAGGACCACATAACTTTGCTTCTCTTCCAATATGAATGGTGAGGTGAATCATGATGTCAAAGAATGAGGGAGGGAGGTATCTTTCTAACAAACATATAGTCAGTATTATCTCATCTTCTAGTTCCTCTAACCTTCTACTATTCAAAACCCTTTGACACAACTCATTGAAAAAGGAAGATAATCGCCATAGTGCCTTTCTTATGCCTTCAGGTAAAAGCCCTCTTAGTACAACAACCAACACTTGTTGCATTAGAACATGATGATCATGTGACTTTAGACCAAGTAGTTTGCCATTTTCTAATCTAACACAATTAGAAATGTTACTACAATAGCCATCAGGAAATCTTTGATTATACAACTTCCTTAAAAATCTGGTTTTCTCATCCTTTGTTAAAGTGTAAGGGGCTGATGGTAGCTCTAATTTGGAACGTCTATCTTCCAACGGCACATCTGTCATCAGTTCTAGCAATTCAAGGTCTCTACGAGACTCATCTTCAATTTTCGATTTACCATTGACATCTAATATGGTGGATATGACACTTTCACAAACGTTTTTTTCGATATGCATGACATCGAGATTGTGACGTAAGAGAAGTACCTAAAATTAAGCAACATGGATTATTGTCAAGAAAATTGTAAACGTAAAAGCATATGACAATTTGTAAGGGGAATTGAAGTGGCATCGACTAACCTCCCAATATGGCAAGTCAAAAAATATAGACCTCTTTTTCAACAATTTTGCAGGGTCTCCTCTCATATATTTTGGCTTCTTTTTTTTCTTCCCAAAATCATTTTTGAAGCCACGCAGGGCGCGCACAACAGCCATCCCATTGAATATCTTTGGCCACCTCTTTTTTTTCCTTTGTTCCATCAAACCACTTATGCTTAAAATAAAGATGGTTTTTTTGGGTAAGAAATACTCTATGACGATTATACACAATCTTGATAGCAAGAGGTAGCCATACCAAATTAGTTTTGGGGCAACAAAAAGGACATGCAAATTCCCCTTTTGTAGTTAATCCAGCTAGATTACCATATGCAGGAAAGTCAGATATTGCCCACAAAAGGATAGCCTTCAAGTTGAACATCTCCCTCTTGAATGCATCATACATTTGCACCCCAATTGTCCATAGTTGTGTGCAATCATCTATTATTGGCTCTAAATACACATCTATTTCATTTCCTGGCTGCTTTTTCCCTGGAATGATAAGACTTATCATCAAGTATTCTTTTGACATGCAAACATTTGGAGGGAAATTGTAGATGACTAAAATCACAGGCCAAATGCTATGAGTTGAACTTAGCGAATTATAAGGGCTTAATCTATCAGTAGCTAAGCCAAACCGCAAGTTTCTTGGATCGGAAGCAAAGTTTGGCCATTTTTTTTATCAATGGTGCGCCATTGAATTGAGTCAACCGGATGACGCATCATGTCATCTTGACTATGATGAGTAGAGTGCCAATTTAGTTGTTCACTCATACTTGGTGAAAGAAACATCCTCTTAATTCTTAGAATAATTGGAAAATACCGCAAGACCTTGGCAGAAACTCCCTTTTGTATCGATTTCGTTCTTGGATTCACTTTCCACCTTGAAGCATCACATTCGGGGCATGTTTCCAAAATTTCCTTATCTTTTGTAAACAAGCAACAATCATTGGTACACACATCAATCTTCACATATCCTAAATCAAACCCTTTAAGAAACTTTTTTTTTATTGTAGAGAGATCCTGGGAAGCTATTAGTTTGAGGAAGCATGTCTTTGATTAGTTCGAGTAGTTCTTCAAATGCTTCGTTGGATAAACCATTAGAGGCCTTGAATTTATAAAACAACAGGTAGGTTGATAATTTAGTATACTTCTTATTACACCCCTCATATAGAGGAACTTCAGTCTCTTCGACTTTTGGTCTATAATCTTCCTCCGTGACATTTGTTGTAGAACCTCCTGCTCTCTCAGAAAAGGATCCATCTTTGTACATTTGAAGCACATCTGGTAAGTCGTAGTCCACATCAATAGGATCTAAATTTTCATTATCTACAACTCTTATAGATGAAGTAGCATCTTCACCATGTGCACACCAAACATGATAAACAGGATCAATTTCATAGTGCAATAAATGAATTTTCAAGTCATCATCACTTTGTCGACTAAGGTTGCGACATATTGCACAAGGACATACCATCATTTCAGGGTTTCTTGCATGTTGCTTTGAATTTAAGATAAATTGTTTAACCCCTTTCCGATATTCATCACTTCTTCTACCTAAATTCACCCATGTTTTGTCCATTTTGAGGGAGACAAATTACATAAGGATTCAACTCACCTAAAACTTGGCAAGAAAATAAAAGAAGGGGAAAGTACATATAACATCAGTAAACATCCAGTTCACAAACATTGAAAAGAATAAAAATATTAAACACTGAAATACTAATTTATAAGGCCAACTTATGCTGCATCGCAAGTGAAAACCGTCTAAATGTTGAGGATGACAGAAATCGAAGTGGAGACTAGATTTAGATTATATAGAAGCTAAAATAGTCATATATTAGTTAGTCTAGCTACATACAGATGCTAAAATAGTCATATATTAAACATTGAAAATAATAAAAATATTAAACATTGAAATACTTGTGTAGATATATATAACATACAGTACTCTTTATCTTGTTTTATGATGGGGGACTTAAAATGATATTACTTCCAGATGGAGACTATATTTAGATTATATAGATGCTAAAATAGTCATATATTAGTTAGCCTAGCTACATAAAAAAATTATAAGTTAGCCTAGCTACATACAATATTCAGTTCATATATTGAATATCTTTGGCCAGGTATAGTAAGCAATTTTGCATACTTATCCTTTGTTTACTATAAAGAGATCACCTCCATTATAAGTTGGTTGTACTGCCTATGTTCAACATATTCCTAATGTAGCTTCTGCTTATGGTAACAAGTACAATACATATACACCATTATATGCATGCAATAGGTGAGCAAACAAAGCTAGTGTATGAAAGAATGAACATATTCCTACTCCTACAACATTTCATTATCAACAACAAAGTCCTTCTTCACTAGCTTGAAACCTAGATGGACCATGGAAAAACCCTAAATTGATGCTTATCTTTTGATTAATGTTGAATCGACAATAAAAAATCAACAATAAGTAAACCTAGATGGAGCATGAAAGATACATACCTGTGAATCGGAATGGATGCCGGCCACGATCGACCAACTCGAAAGAGAGAGATTAGATCCAGAAACAACCCTTGTCCGCCAAAGTTGTAACTGAAATTAGTATAATCGAAAGAGAGGGAATGGATGCCGTTCATTAGCAGAATGAGTAGAGAGGAAACCCTTACCTATAGATTCCTTCTTCACCGGCTCGAGAAGTGTCGACTTTGGGAGTAGCTCAAATCGTTTGTACTAGAGAAGCAGAGAAGCGAGCGGCAGGATATGGCTAAACTTTGGAATTAGGTATAAGGCAAAGGAGAAGTGTCGACTTTGGGACTGCCCAACATTTACTTTGTTTTTTTTAAATCTTAAATTTTAAACTTTGACTTAAATTAATTTAAAACAATGTCCGTCAAAATTTTAATGACTCAATATCCGGAATAATTTGGTGGGAAAAAAGCCTGCAATAATATAAAACGTTTTTCAAACGTCGTTAATTATATAGCATTTAGATACTGACGTTTCTGAATGACACACTAAAATTGGGGGGAAAACCCCGCAAAATTTCATGTCGTTTTCTAAACATCATAAATTGCATGTCGGTTAGAATACGCCATAATCCCATCTACGACGTGTCTAAAACGTCATAAGTGTTTATTGCGTTCCGTCAACGTCGTCTTAAATTTGGCGAAACCAAATTAAATGACAATACATTGAAACAACATCATTGTAATGAATTTTGATTATACTTATATGTAAAACGTCATCTTTTAAATGTCATTGTAGTAACAGTTTGTAGTAGTGTTTGTGGACCCATCTTTGTACGTTGTGGTGGAGCAAGGGACATAAACTACACATCCAAATATTTTTAGATGTGATATATTAGGCTCCTTACCACACACTAATTGCAGTAGGGATTGTTCATGGTTTGCACTTGGTCTTAATTGGACCAAGGCTACAACATGCAATATCGCATGTCCTCAAGCAGATGGTGGTAGATTTTATCAATAATGGTCTAGCAATTAATTGTAATATCTTTATCAATGATTCAACAAGACCATTTTGTGTGTGAACATGAGCTACTGGATGTTCCACATCGATCTTAATTGACATGAAAGAATCATTGAATGTTTGAGATGTAAATTCTCCTGCATTGTCAACCCGGATTTTCTTTATCGTATAATCCGGAAATTGAGATCTCTTTCGGATTATTTGAACAAGGAGTTTAGAAAATGCCGCATTTCTAGTCGATAATAGGCTTACATGTGACCATCTTGTAAATGTGTCAATTAATACCATAAAGTATCGAAATGGGCCGCATGATGCGCCCTTGACCTCTATGACCCAAGATGAGGAAGACGAGGCACTCCGGGTTCGCTCCGATGGACCGCTCACCCGTTCACGTGCTAAGGCAATCGCCCAAGCTACCGGCTCCATCATTAGCCGCACCATTGCTTGTCACGGACCCATTGGATGCAAACCGTGTCTCTACGCCACAATGACTTGAAGCTTGTCAAGCCGGCACCATTCCGGCGCATTTTCCACATTTTCCGTAATTTAGCATTTTGTAATAATAAGTCATTTTATTTTCGGAATATTAATTTCCGGGACTTTATTTCCGGGTATTAATTTTCCGAATTTAAGATTAGACTTTTGGTTTCGGAATTTAATTCGGAAACTTAATTCCGAACTTAAATTCTCAACCTTTCATTTTTAGGTGTTTCATTCCGGAACTTAAATTCCGACTTTATTTCCGTCATTTAATTTCCGACTCTTTGTATAGCCTTCATCCACTATATAAGGTGATGCTTGGCTCATTTGTAAAGCATGTTCAATTTGATTAAGTAAAGAGAAGTATTTTCCTCCAACTTACTTGAACATCAATCCCTCTTCCAACCCTCTCAAAGTTCTTCTTTTGGATCTTCGATCCAAACTCAACCATCTTCGAGGGTTCTTCAAGAACCAACTCAACCAACCCACTTCAAGGTTTGATCGATCAATCTAGATCGACTCAATCATACAACTTCCGCCTCCATCTCTAAGCTTCCGCAACCCATCTTCAATTGCATTCGCACTTCAACTAAGGAGTAGTTGAGCTTCAGCTTGATCTAGATCCGGAATCATTCATTGACGTGTCCACGGACGCATCAAATTGGCATCAGAGCAAAGGGATCTAAGCTAAGTTTTCTTTACTCTTGTTTTTGTGCGTTATTATATTCATCCTTTTTGCCTTTTGTTCATCACCATCTTCATCTTGTTCTTCGCATCTTCATCCACGTTCTTGAAAATTTTTTTTTCTCAATCCATTTTGCAAAGCAAATTTAGGAGATTTTTGGTTTGCCATCAAACCATTAATCAACAAAACATTTTTCCTTACCCAATCCGACATTTTTGTTAATCAATTTCACCATTTTCTTGAGATTTTTTTGTTGACAAAATCGAATATCACGCCTTTTGATATTCCAAAAACAAAGCAAAAACTCTTCAAAAAAAAAAAAACGGATTTGTTTCAAAGAAAAGTGGATTCATCTCTTGCATTCCAAAGGTTGCATTCAAAAAGTTTCAAAAAGAAACATTTCCACAAAAACAAAAGTAAAAGACGTCCGGCAAACCGGTCCATCCGAAAAATCGGATTTTTGAAAAGGTCAAAGACCAAAGCAAGTAAAACTTGCCGATAAACGATCCGTCCATTTCCTACCTCTCCATTTTCTCACAAGTTGCAAATTTTTCTCTTGAATTTGTGTGCATTTTGGTTCAAATTTGTTGGATTTGCCTTCCTTGCCTAACCGCCAAACGGCTTTCCCAAAGGTAGAACCCTAACGCACTTGAACTTGGGTAACGTTGACTTATCTTGTCACCTTGCTCATTTGATTGCTTGCAAATTTGTGTCCAATCTTGGAGTTATGACTAACGTCACAATTGAAAATTCTCAGGAATCTAGTGACAGGCATGAGATCACTACTTTGACCGAAGAAAATGCCTCCCTAAGGCAAGAGCTTGAAACGTTGAAGGCCCAAATGCTTGCACTTACGACCGCTCCACCAAATCCACATGGAACCTTGGTCGATGCTTCCACATCCGATGGACGTCGCAAAGGAAAAGGTATCTTGGGAGCCGAACCATCTAACGGTCGACGGCTTGCCTCCGTCATTGAAAACCACGGTCCCTCCCAAAATGACGGTCATGAGTCCCACAATGAAGGTGACGAGAATCCCGACCCTTCTCCAAACGATTTGTTATATGTTGACACGGAGAATCGGCACAAACGCTATGAGCATAACCGACATAAGTATGGCTCTTCCCCTCCTCCATCTAGTGCCCAACGCACCAACCGTCCCTCCCGGATTGATGACCGGTACCATCATCAAACAAATGACCGCTCTCAACGTCCCGAGAATGATCGGTCCGGACAACGCCGCCAACGGCATAGCCGGCAACCGATTTATCATGATTATGAAGAGTATGATGAACGAGATGACTTTGACGAGTTCTCCGATGATGAGTCGGACTTGGAACGGGTGGCACATGTCCGTCCATGGCACCCACCCATTCGAGAGCCTTTTGAGAACCAGGATCGAGGAGAAGAATGGTTGCCTCCTCCTAACCCACCAAGGCGTGCCCCACCTAATCATTGGCGCCAACGGCATAACGATGGCCACCGGCGAGCCCATCACGACGAGGCATACATGGCACCGCCTCGACCGGATCCCTACCGAGCTCGTAGGGAAGGTAAGGTTAAATTTCCGGTATTTTATGGTGAATATGATCCTTGTGCGTTTCTTGATTGGATACAGGATATGAAAAGAGCTCTCAAGTATTGCCATTATGAAGAGTACGAGAAAATCGAAGCGGCGACACTTTACTTTGAAGGTGATGCAAAATCTTGGTGGAACCGGTACGAGACCAACCGTGAGAACCGAGGATGGGCACCGGTTGCGACATTTGATCAATTGATCTATGTCATGACTAAGAAGTACGTGCCCGATGACTTCAAAAACGACATGCGGTTGCAAATTGCCGAATTCCAACAAGGAAGCCTTACTCCGGTGGCTTACCTAGCCAAACTGGAGGACATGCATATGAAGGCCGGCATCTCGGCCTCCGCCTCGGCCCTTCGAACCAAATTCATGAGCGGCCTTAATCCATCAATTCGGCGGCCCCTCGAGATTGTCCCATACAAGGACTTAGGAGCCTTATGTCATGCCGCCATGAAGCTTCACAAGCAACAACTTGAAACGCCTCGATACTCAAGGTATAACTCTTCCACTAGTCAATACTCTTATACCACTAATTCTCGTTCTCGAGATGTTGCTAGTCTCCAAGATTCCGGAGCCGCTAAAGGATCACCACGGATGAGTCAACCCACCCGGCAAGCGGCTACCGAGAAACCACCATACCGTGGCACCGTTGCACCACCACAAACGCCTCCGGGCCGACCCCAACAAGGATCTCAAACGGTGGCCCGCCCAAGAGAACCCGTGTGTTTCTAATGTAGCGGGTTTGGTCATGTCCAACGTGATTGCCCGAACACCAAGCGGGTGATGTTTGCCAACCCATCATATGACGATGGCGAAGAGGATTATAATGGTGATATCCTCTTGGAAGATGACCAAGATGCCAACCCATACTATGGCATGGAGCCATGCGACGACCAACTTGCTTGCGGTCCGGCACAACCAGGTAAGTTTGCTCTTGTCTCTCGTCGCATTCTTGCTATAAAAGAGCATCTCCCCATTGACCAACGCGAGAATCTCTTCCACTCTCGTTGCTTGGTCAATGACACTAGTCTCTCTCTTATAATCGATGGGGGTTCGTGTTGTAATATTATCAACGAAAAAGTGGTGAAACACTTTAAGTTGCCTACAACCCCCCACCCACAACCTTACGGACTCCAATGGATTTCCGATAAGGCAAGTGACACCGTCACACAACAAGCGTGGGTGACGTTTTCTATTGGCGCCTATGTTGATAAGGTCCTTTGTGATGTTATCAAAATGGACGCCACACATGTATTGTTGGGACGACCATGGCAATTTGACCGAAAAACTTTTCATGATGGTTATCTCAACCGTTACATGTTCCAATACAATGGAAAACGGATCACACTTTTGCCTATGACTCCACAGGAAATTTTAGTTGACTATGCAGAACGAAAGAGGCAACAAGTGATCGATGACACCACTACACCGCCGGCCACATCGGACCCTTCTCGTCGTTCTCCCGATGTTGTGGATGTGCCTACTTCCGGTTCCCGTACTTCCGGCCATAAGGGTAATGCTACCGAAGCAAGAGGTAGTAAGAGCATTGTCCCGACACATGCACCTCCGGTTCCTACCATTCAAGGGCGATGTGAGCCCCGAATTCTTTTGGCCCGACGACATGACTTGACACCGGTCATGGAAGGTAAGTTTCCTTGTTTCTTACTTGTCCCTTTTTGTTTATCTATTTCCCATGACCCTAGTAATGTGCCGCACGAGGTGTCCTTGTTGTTGTCCGAATTTCAGGACATCTTGACCGAAAAACTACCACCCGGCTTGCCACCAATCCGAGGAATTGAGCACCAAATCGATTTGGTGCCCGGCGCGTCTTTGCCCAACCGTGCCGCTTACCGTGCAAGTCCGGAGGAGACCAAGGAGCTACAACGCCAAGTCCAAGAGCTCCTAGACCGGGGCTATGTCCGTGAGTCCTTGTCTCCATGTGCCGTGCCGGTCATACTTGTGCCCAAGAAAGACGGATCTTGGCGGATGTGCGTCGATTGCCGAGCTATCAATCAAATTACCGTCAAGTACCGCCATCCGATCCCGCGCCTCGATGATATGTTGGACGAGCTCCATGGCGCCACCATATTCTCAAAGATCGATCTCCGGAGCGGATACCATCAAATCCGCATGGCCGAAGGTGATGAATGGAAGACGGCTTTCAAGACGAAGCATGGCCTCTACGAGTGGCTTGTCATGCCATTTGGACTCTCCAACGCTCCATCCACCTTCATGCGCCTCATGAACCACGTCTTGCGCAAATTTCTGGGTATTTTCGTTGTTGTCTATTTCGATGATATCTTAGTTTTTAGCAAGTCTTTGGATGCCCACATCGAGCACCTTCGCCAAGTGCTCGAGTGCCTTAGACAAGAGCAATTATATGTCAATTTGGAGAAATGTGTCTTTTGCTCGGACACCACAGTTTTTCTTGGCTATGTCGTGTCTAAGGACGGACTACGAGTGGACGAATCAAAAGTTCGCGCCATTCGGGAGTGGCCTACTCCTACTACGGCCACCATGGTTCGAGCCTTTCTCGGCTTAGCGGGTTTCTATCGACGCTTTGTCAAGGACTTTAGCTCGATAGCGGCACCGCTACATGAGCTTACTAATAAAGGTGTCACGTTTGAGTGGTGTGACACCCATGCTCGAGCGTTTGAGTCGCTCAAAGACCGTCTTTGTAATGCGCCACTACTCCAACTCCCAAACTTTTCGAAAACCTTCGAGGTGGAGTGTGACGCATCTAATGTAGGCATTGGGGGGGTTCTCCTACAAGAGAATCGGCCCATTGCTTATTTTAGCGAAAAACTTTCCGGTCCCTCACTCAACTATCCAACCTATGACAAAGAACTATATGCTTTAGTTCGTTGTCTCAAAACATGGCAACACTACTTGTGGCCGAAGGAGTTCGTGATTCATTCGGATCATGCGGCTCTTTCGTATCTCAAGGGTCAAACTACTTTGAGTCGGCGCCATGCTAGTTGGGTAGAGTTTCTTGAGACCTTTCCTTATGTCATTCGTCATAAGAAAGGTAAAGAGAATGTGGTAGCCGACGCCCTTTCTCGCCGATATATCCTTCTTGTGCATATGGACGCCAAGATCCATGGCTTTGCTCTTATCAAAGAGTTATATGCCACGGATCTTGACTTCAAGGATATATTTGCGCAATGCCTTGACCTCCGAGAGCATGAGTCTTTCTTTATTAACGATGGCTACTTATTCCGTGCGGGCAAACTTTGTATCCCGCGCTCGAGTATTCGTCATTTGTTGATAAAGGAGGCCCATGAGGGTCGTGGTCACTTCGGTGCTACCAAGACTCTCGCCGCTCTACAAGAGCACTTCTTTTGGCCCCGCATGCGCAAGCATGTGACACGGTTTTGCACAAGTTGCATCACATGTCACCATGCAAAATCGCGCCAAGGTCCGGATGGATTGTATTCTCCTTTGCCTATACCAATGGGACCTTGGGAGGATCTTTCTATGGACTTTGTGGTTGGCCTACCCATGTCAAAACGAGGCAAAGACTCCATTTTTGTGGTAGTCGATCGTTTCTCGAAAATGGCACATTTTATTGCATGTAAGAGCACACAAAATGCTAGTGAAGTAGCTACCCTTTTCTTTGACAATGTTGTGCGCTTACATGGAATACCGCGTTCCATCCTTAGTGATCGGGACGTAAAGTTTGTGAGCCATTTTTGGAGAACCTTATGGGGAAAACTTGGAACCAACTTGTTGTTTTCAAGTAGCTATCACCCCCAAACCGATGGTCAAACGGAGGTGACCAATCGGACTCTCGGCGCTCTACTTAGAGCGACCCTTAGGAACAACCCACGCAAGTGGGAGGACTTACTTTCGATTGTGGAGTTTTCTTATAACAGGTCTCGACACTCGGCAACAAAGCTTTCACCCTTTGAAGTTGTCTACGGCCTTAATCCACACACCCCGATGGACTTCACTCCGCGTCCACTCAAAGACGGAGAACACATCACCGGAGCAAGTCGTGCCGCTCACATCATTGAGCTTCATGAGCGGACTAGGACACAACTCCAACGGCGTGCCGATCAACTTGCCACACAACGCAACAAAGGGCGCCGTCCATTGTCATTCGAGCCCGGTGATCTAGTTTGGCTCCACTTAAGGAAGGAGCGTTTTCCATCCCGCCGCAAAGGCAAGCTCTCGGACCGCGGTGATGGACCATTCCGCATCTTATCCCGCCATGACCCGAATGCTTACAAGTTGGAGCTTCCGGACGACTATGGCGTGCACCCGACGTTCAATGTCAAGGACCTTGCACCATACATTGAGCCCCTATTTGACGAAGGTGAAACGGGGACGTTTCACATCCAAGATGGGGGGACTGATGCGCCCTTGACCTCTATGACCCAAGATGAGGAAGACGAGGCACTCCGGGTTCGCTCCGATGGACCGCTCACCCGTTCACGTGCTAAGGCAATCGCCCAAGCTACCGGCTCCATCATTAGCCGCACCATTGCTTGTCACGGACCCATTGGATGCAAACCGTGTCTCTACGCCACAATGACTTGAAGCTTGTCAAGCCGGCACCATTCCGGCGCATTTTCCGCATTTTCCGTAATTTATCGTTTTGTAATAATAAGTCATTTTATTTTCGGAATATTAATTTCCGGGACTTTATTTCCGGGTATTAATTTTCCGAATTTAAGATTAGACTTTTGGTTTCGGAATTTAATTCGGAAACTTAATTCCGAACTTAAATTCTCAACCTTTCATTTTTAGGTGTTTCATTCCGGAACTTAAATTCCGACTTTATTTCCGTCATTTAATTTCCGACTCTTTGTATAGCCTTCATCCACTATATAAGGTGATGCTTGACTCATTTGTAAAGCATGTTCAATTTGATTAAGTAAAGAGAAGTATTTTCCTCCAACTTACTTGAGCATCAATCCCTCTTCCAACCCTCTCAAAGTTCTTCTTTTGGATCTTCGATCCAAACTCAACCATCTTCGAGGGTTCTTCAAGAACCAACTCAACCAACCCACTTCAAGGTTTGATCGATCAATCTAGATCGACTCAATCATACAACTTCCGCCTCCATCTCTAAGCTTCCGCAACCCATCTTCAATTGCATTCGCACTTCAACTAAGGAGTAGTTGAGCTTCAGCTTGATCTAGATCCGGAATCATTCATTGACGTGTCCACGGACGCATCACCGCACGGTGGAGCAATTGGTCCACATATATCTCCTTGTATTCTTTCAAAAAATGCAGGAGCTTACTTTTAGAAGGTCGAATTATAAGCTTTTCAAGTTTGCAAGCAGCACAATTAATATGATTTGGCGGCAGAACTTTCATGTTCTTTAGTGGGTGTCCAAGTGAACCTTTTATAATTTTGTGCATCATCGTTGATCCTAAATGACCTAGTCGGTCATGCCAAAGTGTAAATTCAACTTGGTCATCCAACCTTTTCTTAGATATCACATTAGCCTCAACCGGATAAATATATGTCTCATATATTCCGGAGGCTTGTCCTGACATTTTTTCAAGGATCTATATCTTATCATATTTATATGTTCTGATGCAAAAATATTCTCTCCCATTTTCATTCATGGTTTCCATATGAAACCCATTTTGACGCACATCCTTAAAGCTCAATAAATTTCTTCAAGATTTACTCGAATATAATGTGTCATTTATTACTATTTTTGTTCCCTTTGGGAGTAGAACAAGAGCTTTTCCCGAGCCTTCGATGAGTCTAGCCACACCGGATATGGTATTCACATTTTCCTTAAAGGGTTTCAATTGTGTGAAATACTCTTTATTTCTCAAAATGGTATGTGTGGTGACACTGTCTACAAGGCATTGCTCCTTCTCATAGAGTCTTTCCTTAGAAGCTTCCATGTATTCTATAAAAGAGGAAACATAGATAAGTCAAGCCATTAATAATAAAAACTTCATATTATACATTAGGATAAAAATATTTTACATAGTCCAACTAAAACTTAAAAGAAAATATTACATGGCATAATATACATGATTATACAATAAGGATGATCTCATAAGTTCTTAAACCAATGTTTCAGTGCAAGGTGCATGCATCATCATTCTCGAAGTTGAGAAAGTGAGAGACATCTAGGCTAGTCATGGGTGAACTACCAACACCTTCGTTTTCAATGAAATTTGTTTCATTAGCCTTTTCTTTGTTTCTTTCAACTTGGTAAGCATCCACCAAATGTGAAGCGGTACGGCATATTTTTGCCCAATGACCAGCTATACCACATTTGTAGCTGATAATTCTTGGCTTATGAGAGGACACCTTTTGACCCGTATGGACCTTTTGCTTTTCATTCCTGTTGTAGCCATAGTTACCTCGATTATCATGGCGGCCATCATTATAGACTTGCCAACGGCCACGACCGCGGCCACCACAACCACTACGACCTCGGCCACGGTTATTGTAGTGTCGTGATTGTTTCCCATGTTCTTCATAATTCTTGTATTTGTCATTGAATGCATTTTCAGTGACATTGTCATCCGGAGTTGCTACTGATCTAGTGGGTCTGAGGTTGTGGTTTCTCATTAAGACCTGATTATTCTTTGAATTAATTAGGGAAATAGGACCTCTTAAAATTATCTTTTGTGAAGTAGGCTTCTACATAAAAGAAAGAAAAAGTAGGTATAGAAACTAGAAAATAGGAGCAATAATTGCTTTAATTGAATGATGGTGATTAGATGTTTACTCTTAGTTTAAGTATATTTTTTACATGTTTACCTTTTACCTTTTATTTTTGGTTAATGTAGCTAGTTTGATGAAAATTTCAAGTCCATAAATGTTTAATTTTTTTGGGTGATATTGTTTTCGTTACCCAAATATAAATTGTAGTATTTTTCTCATTATTGGGTATATGTTTATTGTTTTTGTGGGATGTTTCTTGTTGTTGAGTATGCTTAAAGTGATATTTTTGGGTATGTTTTATGGTTATCCAAACCGTGTTACAAGAACCAAATTTGGTATTGATGTTTGTGTACAATATCGATTTGTGTAAATTTTGGTTATGACAAATTCAAGTTGGGTATGTTTTTATACGTGTATTGGCTTTGTAGTATGTTTCTTATTATTAAGTATATTTAAAGTGATATCGTGGGTATGTTTTATGGTTACCCAAAATGTGTTATAATGATCAAATGTCAAGCGAATTTTTGGGTAATGATCAAATGTCATTTGATATTGTGTTTGTGTACAATATCGAATTTTGAAAATTTTGGGTATGACAAATTTAAATTGGGGAATTTTGTATTAAGTGATGTTTAAATTGGGTATAAATATAAAATATTATCCAATTCATGGATACTGTTTTATTTTGATATTTGATTTATTGGGTATGTTGTTTTCGAGTATGTTTATGCACTTTGACAAATTTATTTTTGGGTATGATTGTGACATTAGTTGGGTAAGCGGATTTTTTGGGTAAGCGGATTTTTGGGTAAGCGGAGGGCTACGTTTTTTTGCCCCAAATTCCCTCCAAATGTCAATCAAAAGTGTCACAGTCAGCACTCACATCAGCCATCACTCATTAGTCATCACTTTTGTCAACTTTTTGTCCTATTTATGAATTAGTCTAGTAAAATAGGAGCCCTATTTCTCAATTTGTAATTAGTAGGGCCTAAATTTCAACTTTATAATGTAAAAGACCCTAAATGCCAATTCATCCTTATTCTTTTCAGCCACTAATAATACTTTTAAAAGGTATGAGTACCTGTTGAAACCTCTTTATCGGCATTGTTGTTGTAACAATTTATTTGTGGCATGCATAGTAGGAAATGTTCTCTCTAGCATTTCTTCTTGAGTGATTATATGACCACACAACCTCAATTGGGAGGTAATCTTGTGGATAGTACTGTTGTAATCAGATATGGACTTAAAACCCTAGAACCTTAAGTTGTTCCATTCATATAAAGCTTGTGAGAAAAGGACTTCATTTTGGTGTCCATATCTTTCATTCAAGCTTTCTCACAACTCTTTAGGATCCTCCACAAATAAGTATTCGGTCTTGAGGCTTTCATATATGAATGTGGTGGCGGAGGAATACAATTGCTTTTGCCTTCCCCTGTGGAGTGGCATCATTGTTATCCTCAATTGTTTTTTCAAGGTCATTCGCCTTAAGATGGGTCACTACATTTACCTTTCATTCAAGGTATTTTTGGCCCAATAAGTCAAGAATATCAAAGTCTCTTTTTGCAATGTTTGTCTTTTTTTTATAATGGAAAACGGTTAGGATGACTATCTTCTAGAGGTAGTCCATCCTAAAGCATCCTTGTGGATGAGCACACCAAGTTCAAGATCATAAGAAAAGTTGGTGTTAGGTGTCAAAATTTTCATATGGTTAATCAGTCTGCAACACAATTTACTTCTCTGAAAACATGTCTAATGTGGATTTCGTCAAAAAATCGGAGGTCTAGTTTGGAGTCGGAAATAATCATCTCGACCTCTCAAGGGCAACTCTAACATCCTTAGAGTGCCTTAATAACACATAGGTTGTCTCCTTCAATTTCAATCTTTTTGATTTGTAGTCAAATTGCCTCATGAAGGCTTGATTTTAAGGGAAAAGCTTCAGCTTTTAAAACCGAGTTAAAATTATTTTTTTTCATCAAGGCTTACGACTTTTCCATTGTGATCCCGGATCACATAACCAATAGAAGTAATTCCGGAGTCTAATTTTGATCCGTCAAAATTTAGTTTATGAAAGTTTGGTTTTGGTTTATCTCATTTAATATTATGTTTTTTTGCCTTATGGTAGGATTTACATTCATTTGTTGTTTAATGTCATAGTCATCTTCTTCAAGAGTATTGACCTTCCATCTATGGATTTGATCTTTGATGAAGCCGGTGATCTTGTTGCATGACCCAATGGGTTCATTGCTAAAGATGATTTTGTTTCTGAAGTACCAAATACTATTTGCAATGTTTGTCATTGGTTACTACATAAAAATGTAAATAAAATATATAAAGTAAGTAAAAGATGACATAATTATAAAATTGTTAGTACGTATTAGTCATGTGTTAGTAATATGTTAGTCACATGTTAGTAATATGTTAGACATAAATAAACATAAGCAAATAAATAGTCAATAGTCAGTTGTATTAGTAGTCCGTCACGTGCAGTCTATGTATCATTATCCGTCAAGTACAATCATGTAAGTCATAGTCAATGGTCTAATAGGAATGTCGTGTAATTTAGAGTAACAGTCTGACTATAGTCACTAATAGTTCATGAAGAGTAGTCATGTAAATCATATCAATAGTCCAAAAAATGGATAATTATGTATCATAAATTGTGATCATAGGGTTATATTAGTCTAGTGGGAATAGTTGTAAAAAAACTAATTCTTTTTATCAGGCACACCTACATTAGGTTAATTGTAAAAAGAACCCTTAGTTATTGTAATTATATAAATAACCTTATAGTTATTTATAAATGTTTAAATTGTCCTAGTTTACCTTACTTATTTAATTAAGGTAAAATTAACTCGTATTCATGTTACATGAAATTCTTAAATTTCATAATAACTCGCATCATAGATTACTATTTGTATACCTTATTTAACCGAGTGCTACATACTTCCCTTCTAAAATTACATTTCGTCCCCAAAGTATCATAATTCAAAGAGGTGGGGATATTGACTTTTCATATCATCCTCAGTTTCCCATGTAACGCCCTAATTTTAGGCATGTTTTCAATTTTGATTTTTCCCGATTTTTATCAATATTTTAATAACTTATAAATATTTACGGGCATTCTCATGTTGAAAGTTAATTTTTTTATAAGTTAATATATTTTACATTTGTATATAGATTCCGTAATTTATTTTACGGAAAGTTCGGAAATATTTCTGATTTGAAAATCCCGTTCCGAATGATTGTTGATCGAGTTCACTCTTTAATCTTTTCTTTTTCTTTTTCTTTCTTTTTCCTTCATGAGCTTGCTGTTGCGTGTTCTACTCCATCCCCGCCCAGGCTATGCTCCTCTAGCTTGAGTAGCTATCATGCCTCTACAACCTTCACCCTCTATGGCCCTTCCTCACCATACACTCTCGACCTCACCTCTCTATCAATCTTCCCTCACATCAGCCCTTGCTCCTAGATGCAACCCTGCAAGCTGGAGACACACACCAACCCCAATCGTCTCCTTCGTTGGTTTGCACACAACGCCAACAATCTCTCATCTCTTTTGTCTCGATCGCGTTCGCAACCGGAAGCTAAGACTCCAGCTTTCAACTACCCTATCTTCACCCTCCTCTTGCAAGCTGGTGAACCCTTACCCAGGTCCACCTCCCACCTCTTTGTTTCTGGCAGCAACCTGCGAGAGTCTGACAGACCGCTTCATCCTCGAGCAAGCCAAGGCCAGCCGTCAACCCCTTCTCTGTCACTGTTCGTGTCTCCCTCAAGGAGGCAAGTCGACTCCGCCGAAGAAGAGTCGCAGGCCGCCACCAAGGGAAGCCCCACATCGCCGGATCCTCTGCTTCTCCTCATCCCCTTAAATAAGCACCAATGATTATGTTGTCAATCACCATCTCCGACTCGCCTTGACGGAGACTAAAGCCACATCAGAGCCTTCGCCCTCACTACCGGAGCCCAAGGTTGCCGCCCCGCGGTTGGTTCCGCCTCCCTTGCCGCTGTCAACCCTAGCCATGACCTCCACCGCCGCCCTGCGTAACCCTGCGTTCCTCTCTTTGCCCTTTCCCTTGCTGGTAAAATAAAAGAACCCTTATTTTAATTTTCAATCGGATCCCCTAGTTTTGGTGTAATTACATTTTAGTCCCCAAGTTTTGTATTTGCAGATTTGACCCAAGTTTTAGAATTTTGAATACATAGCCCTGCAGATTTATTTATGGAATTTGGCCCAGAAAATTTAATTACAGAATATAGCCAACTTTAATTTACATTTTATGACCCATATTTTGAAGATTAACATTTATGCGCTCTACTTGTGACATTTCAAAGAAAAGAGACCATATTTATATTTATGGAATTGACGAATGTTTTTATATTTATAAGTTGGCCGGAAGGAGTCGTAAGATTTTTAACATTGGCTTTGAAACGAGTTTTACCTTAAATTTTTATAAGTTATACTTTCCATTCAAATTTAGCATATAAGCTAAATTTGTTTAGCTTTGGTTTTAGGTCCAGAAGTGTCCCGGTAAAGGCCAACGAATCCAAACTCGACATCCATAGATCGTCTTTCGCCTTTGACCTCGTGTGAGTACCTTCCTCCTCGATCTTGTTATGATTAGTAGTAGTATCATGCTAGGTTGAATCTAGCATAACTTAGAGTGAATGCCAAGTAGTGGCCATGAACCTTAGGTGAGTTTTGAGGATTTGATATTGTTTGATGGATTGATGTTGATTCTAAGCTTGAGGTGATATTGTGGTCTAGTGAGGTTGTTATAAGGATTCGAGTATATGGTTTGATCTTGTGAGAATATTTAGGCTTGAGGTTTGGGATACATGTTGTTGTGAGAGCATCGAGATTAGGAACAGGTTATCCTAACATGTGAGTTGTATGATGTTCGCTCCAAACAGTGTGTGCAAGCTTTAAATTTATAACCCTAGACGTAAGCTTAAAACAAGGATGCGAACCCGCAGTGTACGGGTCAATCGTAGTAAAAAGCAAGGAATTCCAGGGGTCGATCACAAGGACTTAGTGAAACAAAGTCGACAACGGTAAGCTTTAGCAATTACTAACCACAAGCAATTAAAACGATCAAAGATGATAAAAGTCAATAAAGGAAATATGCAATTCTAGGGATTAAAGCATCTAGTTGTGGTTCCAACTCAAGATCTAAAGATAAGCGGACAAAACTGAGATATTTGCATAGGGAAGGTGTTACTAAAGTGGAATAGATCACCGGGTAAGTCTCACTACTCACTAATCCTAAACCGTAACTCCTATTACCGGGTAAGTCTCAAGGAATTAAGATAAAGAACTATAACCTCAAATTAACACACCATCTAAGGGAATAGAATCAACCTTTACCGGGTAAGTCTCAGGCTAACTCACAAAGATGGGATGAATGCACACTCAAACCCCAATAAAGGATAAACCTTTATTACCTACACTTATGATCTTAGGTAAACAAACAAAGGAATTACCGGGTAAGTCTCATCCTAAGCTTGCATGGAACCAGGAAAGGTGTAATAAGGATAGGATTTGGCAAACTTTAACACTTAACTCTCATTTTCGGATCAAATAAGTCACCTCGGTCAGCCAAATTCCACCCCGGCCGAGATGTTCATCGACTGAGCGAGATGCTTAGGGTTAAGGTTAAAGACTCGAACTTTCAGGGTCCTACTGTAATTAAGATCATTCTATCATTGTTTTTCCCACAACCTTCAACCAATCACCCTAGAATCACACAAAGAGATTAGCCACTAATCATCATGAAAGTATTAATCAAGTATATGGGAAGAAAGAGAATAATTGAACAAGAAAACCTTAAGAGAAAGGCTTCAATAACTGAATCAATTATCAAACACAAGCGTTCCTTGGATAGAAATCCAACAAGACAAAACAACAAGGAAGGGAATCTAAGATGATCTTACAAAAACCCTTCAAAAGCTATAAAAGCTATAGACTTTCTTCCTTCAACCCTTCAAAAAGGTTCTCCAATTCTCCCAACTGGAGTATGGCTGCAGCGGTGTATAAACCCTAATCGGTGGTATAGCATGTATGTAGGATGTCGGATTTGTGGGAAATCTGACCCTTTTTATAGGAAAATTACTCTACAAAGATAATATATCTTAGAAAGATCTCTTCCCATAAAAATAGGTAAAATATATGATCTAGCATATCTTCTTCCTTCCAGGAGCCAGACCCAAAAATATAAGATCCTCTTTCCAAAGATAAAAGATCTTAGCCAAGAATAAAATATTCTCGCCGTGTCCCAGGTGTTTGCCTCGGTCGAGTCGACTTCTTTGGATCACCTCGGTCGAGGTGACTCTATAGTCAACCGAGGTGAGTCACAACTGAATGTGAAATCTCTTAAATCTGGTCAAAAGTGAACCTTTAATCCATGGCTATGCTTCCTGGATGTTTCATTATGTTCCTGAATGTAGCTTCAATGACTCCATAGCTCCTTTTGCTCCTTTTTGATGCAAAACGTGCCATTTTACCTACGATTACAAAAAAACTAGGTGTAGACCTCGATTCCTGCAAAGGTAGATGAAATGGTAATATAGTCACATAATATACATACAAACATGCAGATTATTGAAGATAAAACGTCTAAACAAACCCCAAAATATAGACTATAATTCATGCTATCAAAATACCCCATACTTAGCCCTTGCTTGTCCCCAAGCAAGTTCCGCATATAAAAGGCAAGATATAATGGATTATAAGTCAAGAAAATCAATGAAAAAGTCTTTCAAAACATTTTTATGGTGTGCTACAATTATAGATCACTCTAAGAGAATACTTCATGGAATTTAGAATCAAAATATGATCAAAACATTTTATAAATATAAGAAAGTTGTTCATCTTTGCATAAATCATAGAATGCATAATAAATCATAATTATCGAAATTAATCATGCATAATCCAATTTAAACCACTAAGTCAATCAACAAGCTCGAGGTCTCAAGGGCTTCCCAAAAGAAAGGTCAAGAAACGTGTAGGGTGGGGATGTATGTAAGGTAATGTGGTGCTAGAATCCGGGAAAAGGATATACTTCACTTTCACTTTGACCTTCAACATCTTCCACCAATAAGCTTTGCTTATTTCACACTTTTCTTTTTTTTTTTACTTTACTTTTTGGGATGCATGGACAGAGGTGCACAATAACCGAAGCCTAGGAAATCAGCAATCATCAATTTCTTGAGATGCATCAAACCCTTGATGCACATACCATGACCCGTTAGGAATATCGCTCAATCTGACTTTGGCAAGGCACAAACACCCGGCTATGTGAATGGTGCCGAGTTACTCATCATCATGATTGACTTCCCCAAACCTATTTATTTCTTTCTAACACTTTCACTTCCAGCCAACTTCTCAACTTTAACTTCACTTGCTTTCACCACTTCGCTTGCTTCCAAATTCCCAGATAGGTAAAGGGAGACAAAAATGTATATGAGGGGCTAAGCATGATCAAGAAGAAGAAGAGAGAAATGAATTACCTTGGTCTTTCCAGGAAGAAAGTGAGAGAACTCATAACGTGGTTTCAACCTTCAAATTCAACATAATTTGGATAAAAACAAAGTATTAAACATGCCAAAAATTTCAAATAAAGCATTTAGCAACTTAAACATATTATAAAACCTTTCAAACACATAAAGATTTCAAAACCAGTCAGTAAGCAAGATCTTCACTGAGATCATATCCAAATAAGAAGCACAAAAATCGTTTCGAAAATTCTCAGTTAAACCACCTCGGTCGAGGTGTTCTTAGGTCAACCGAGGTGAAGTACCTCGTTCGGCTAGAACTACCCCGGTCGAGGTCAAAAAATTTTTTTTCTGTCCAGTTTCGACGTTTTTCTCAATCAAATAACCTGTGTGTATGCATGTAATCTCAGATAAAATTCATGGAAGCAAAATAGGCATAAATATCCGATAATGTAGAGTCATACAACACATAAGTCAATCAAATACATAAACACCCCATACTTGGGACACACTGTCCCAGTGGGTCAAAATAAGTCTAAGAAATAAAATACTCACCGGACATAAAGCTGAGCTGCATAATAAATAAGAAAGAAAATCATGCAGCTCTCAATAGTCACGATCCGGTGGTGGTGGTGGTGGTGGCACATATGGATACTGAGATGGGTCGAACGGGTAGCCCATGATGTGTTGGAACTGAATCTGAGCCATCATGTGCTAGTAATGCTGTCTCTCCTGCACCTCACGGATATCCAGTGATAGAGCGGCATAAGAATCAATCATCTGATCCGTCAGATCATCGATCTGACGGTGAGCCTCTGGATCTCTGTGTCGGCGTGCCCTACGCCTAGCAGGTCTCACTGGTGATGTGGCTGGTGCAGGCTCAGTATCATCATCATCAATATCAATAACTGGCGGCACTCGTCCCAGCAGTATCCGTCCTTGTATCCATGGGAACTCCACCATCCTTGTCATCATCATCAGTTGTCTCCTCCTCATCCTCCTCAGCTGGTGCAGCTGCTGCCTCTCTAGCATCCTCCATCAATGGAATCCAAGTAGTCTGCCAGTAGTGAGGGTCATAAACAGAGAACTAGGGTGACCATCTGATCCCCTGAGGTGTAGTCAACTCCCATGGCATCGCCACATATGGCGTAGTCAGTCCCCGGGGAACCAGAATCCTCCGAGTGATCATCTCCTGCAGCCCTAGCGGCTTGGCAGCCGCCGCCATAGTACAAGCGCTGAGATCCATGTCCTGATAGCTGGCAATGTGGGTCACAAGTCCTCCGTAGCAGATATCCCCCTTTGCCTTGGCCTTGATCCTGTGCAGATCCTCTGCCAGCATCAAGCCAAAGTCGGGGATCCCTCCAGTCACTATGCAGTAAAGGCTGAAAAGCTCCCCCTGTCGGACCTTCTGGGGCGTCTCAGTACACGCCAGAAGCGTCTCGCTGAAAATGCGGTGGGCTAACCTAAAAGCTAGGTGGAAAATAATGCGCTCCCTGGAGTCTCCAGGGCGCCACCTGTCTGCGTGCTCAACTACGTGAGCAGTCTGACCCCAAAACTCCCTAGCTACAGTCCGGGAAGGGAAATCAACAGGGGTCGGGGCCGGGAAACCAAAAATGTCTCTCCAGTACTCTAAATGAACTATGAAGTTCTGGTTCATCAACTGGTACTTCACAGAACGCTCTGTGGGGAGGTAGGTGAAAGAGCTAACAAACTCTAGGGTAGGCTCTAGATAGGCAGGTGCACGGATCTCAGTAAACTAATCTAGCCCTACCATCGATATCATCCGCCTAAGGTCTCCATCCACATGGAGACAATCAAAAGCCGAAACGTCCAGGAAGCATGGTGCAATCACTGGACGGGCTGCTATGCGGTCATAATCGACTTGGTGTCGCTCGTGGATCACCGGTCGATAATGTCTGGAAGTAGAAGAAGAAGGAGAAGGGGAGGATCTATCCCTAAGGGCAAGCTGTCTATCAGAACTCATTCTCAAAATAACACTGTCAGGTCACCTCGGTCGGTCTGACACAACTCAAGAACACCTCGGCCGAGGCACAGCACGACTGGACCAAGGCGAAGAACTACGCGATCGAATCTCTCAAAAATCCAGTTCTTTTCCCCCAAAATCACTACAACTGGTTCCTATGGGGTTTCTTAATCTGTTTCTCAGAAAATGCAAGGCAATCCAAGCCCAAATCGAAGCAAAAACAGCGAGGTTAGGGTTTTTTTTACTTTTACCTCGTTTGGCCGTTTCGGCTCGATTTTCTTGCAGATTCGTACTTGCAACTTGATCCTCTAAGCTTTAATCGCAATTTGGAAGCGAAAATCTTCGAAAACGAGCAAGAATCGAAGAGGCGAGGTGAAGGGGCTGCCGCGGTCGAGGAGGGTAGGTAAAGTGAGGAGAGAGAATTTCACCCCTTTTTATACCCTTTCTGGAACTGTTGTCACCTCGGTCGAGGTGGTCTCGACTGGAACGAGGTGGTACGGACCGAGGTGGATCTTGAGAAACCCTAGTCGCATCGGTTGCTCAAGAATCACCTCGGTCGAGGTGCTTTGACAGCAACCGAGATGTGCCTCAGTCAAACTCCGTCTTCTCAAATTCTCAAACTTCTGTCCTCCTAGTTATGCTCCTGGTTTGTGCTCCTTCCTTAGATGCAACCTATTATCTGTCTAGGACGCCAAAAACAAAACAAAGCAAAGCAAAAGCAAAACTATCTAAGCTAGACTAGAAAAAGGGAAAAGAAAGTAATACCTTGGGTTACCTCCCAAGAAGCGCTTGGTTTAAGGTCGCTAGCTGGACCATAGTGCGTCTCTCAAACGTGATGGGAGGTGCCCTCACCCCATACTTCACCTCCATCGTGGGATGAAGTAAGTAAGTCTATCAAACGCTCCAACAAGTGTAAGTGCTCATCGGGGAATGAATCGTCTATGGGTGGGTCGTCCTTCTCGCGTGAAGATGCAGGTAGCCGGCTGAGGTGATCCGCAACAGAATTTTCGGATCCCTTCTTATCGCGGATCTCTAAGTCAAACTCTTGAAGCAAGAGAATCCGTCGAATAAGGCGTGGCTTGGCATCTTTCTTAGCAAGCAAGTAACGGATGTCTGCGTGGTCGGTGTAGACAATGACTTTCGCCCCTACTAGGTAAGAACGAAACTTCTCGAAAGCATATACAACCGCCAATAACTCCTTCTCGGTGGTAGCGTAGTTGTGTTGTGCTACATCTAGCGTCTTGCTAGCATAGTAAATGGCGGTGGTCCGGCCATCTTTCTTCTGTCCAAGCACCGCTCCTACGGCTACATCACTAGCATCACACATGATCTCAAAGGGCAAGGTCCAATCCGGAGGTTGGATAATGGGAGCGGAGATCAACGCTTCCTTAATCTTGTAAAATGCATCAAGACACTCTTGTAAAAACTCAAAAACGACATCCTTATTCAAAAGGTTAGTTAGAGGTTTAGAAATCTTAGCGAAGTCCTTGATGAATCTCCTGTAGAAACCTGCATGCCCGAGAAAACTCCTCACACCTTTAACAGAACAAGGGGAAGGGAGTTTCTCAATAGTCTCGATCTTAGCGCGATCGACCTCAATGCCTCGATTAGAAACGAGGTGTCCTAGTACAATGCCTTCATTAACCATAAAATGACACTTCTCCCAATTCAAAACAAGATTAGTGTCTTCACATCTTTTCAGCACTAGAGAAAGGTTAGATAGGCAATTGTCAAAAGAGGAACCATATACTGAAAAATCATCCATAAATACCTCCACGATCTCCTCTATGTACTCGGAAAAGATAGCCATCATGCATCGCTGGAAGGTAGCGGGTGCATTGCACAATCCAAATGGCATCCTCCTGTAAGCAAATGTCCCCCATGGACAAGTGAAAGTGTTCTTCTCCTGATCATCCGGATGGATAGGAATCTGGAAGAATCCACTATAGCTGTCTAAGTAGCAAAAGTGTGAATGTTGGGCCAACCGTTCGAGCATTTGATCAATGAAGGGAAGTGGAAAATGGTCCTTCCGAGTGGCCGTGTTCAGCTTCCTATAATCAATGCAAACCCTCCAGCCCGTAACGGTCCTGATTGGGATCAACACGTTGTTCTTATTCGTCACAACGGTCATCCCTCCTTTCTTCGGAACTACATGCACCGGGCTAACCCATTTGTTGTCCGAAATAGGATATATGATACCTGCATCCAACAACTTAAGAATTTCCTTCTTCACAACCTCTTTTATGATCGGATTTAACCGTCTTTGAGGTTCCCGTGAAGTCTTATGATCATCCTCCATTAGAATTCTATGCATGCAGAAAGAGGGCTTAATGCCAATAAGATCATCTATAGTATAACCCAAAGCCTTTTGATGCTTTCTCAGGACATGCATTAGTTTAGACAATTCAGATTCGGAGAGGGAAGCGCTAACAATAACGGGATAAGTGGAATCCGGTTCAAGAAAGACATACCTCAAGTGATTTGAGAGTTGTTTAAGCTCCACAACTAGGGGTGCTTTCTGAGGGGAATCCTGGCTTCCTCCTTCCCGTAGAGTAGATACAGAAACTGGACTTTTGGAAGTCTCAATTGAAATCGTCTCGCCATCGACCTCGTTCGAGGCGCAAAGGCGTTGACCGAGATGTTCTTCAGTCGCCTCGCTCAGTCCAGAAAGTGCCTCGGTCGAGGTACTGTAACTGGAATCGAAACTGGAGATCTTGGTCCCCTGGATTAGCTTCTCATTTTTAGCTCCTGGATCTTCTTCCAGTGCTTTTAAGCTCCGTATATCTGTATCACAAGAAGCATCTATACCTTCCTCCGTTAAACTGAAACTAATAACTCTTTCAAGTGGATCGTTAATAAGGATAGAGCTCACCAATTCCCTTGATTCTTCTTCATCATAGATGTTGAAGATATCATTGCTTAGATGCTCTCCCTTCATGGCTGCAAGTAATGCGAACTCCACTTCATCGCCACCAATGTTGAATTTCAACTTGGCGTTCTTACAATCCACGTTGCAACCCGAAGTTGCTAGAAATGGCCTCCCGAGAATAATAGGAACAGGATAATCTACGGGAATGCCAAGTACAACAAAGTCTATTGGTAAATAGAAGTTACCTAACTTGACCGGAACGTCTTCCGAAATTCCCACGGGATGGGTGATGGAGCGATCCGCCATGTATAATCGAATCTTGACCGGTTTGGGCTCTCCAAGTCCGATCTTCACACATAGCTCCAGCGGAATGATGCTCACGCTGGCTCCTAGATCACATAAGGCTTCACAAGTGACATCCCCAACTTGAATGGGAATGCAAAATGAGCCGGGATCTCTCAACTTAGGTGACATCTTCTCCTTCATGATTTGAATAAGCTCCGAGGATTTAGATGTCATCCTTACTTCACCGAAGTCTTCCAGTTTCCTCTTCCTTGATAGGATCTCCTTCAAGAACTTCCCATAGGCGGGCATTCCTAGAATAGCATCAAGGAAATGAATGTTAATGTGCAATTTATTCAACAAGTCAAGGAACTTACCAAAGTGCTTGTCTAGATGTGCTCTGGCCCTTGACTGGGGGAATGGAAGTGGTGGTTTGTATTCAGGAGGTGGAACATAAACTTCAGTTTTCCCCTCCGCTTTCTGTGGCTCCACCTCGGTTTGCATCTCGGCCGAAGTGTTCTTCGACTGCACCTGGACCGAGGTGGTCTTCGTCGGTACTGGCACCGACCGAGGCACTGGATCTGCAGTTTTTAGTCTACTCCTCGTAGTTATGGCCATGATCTTGCCCTTAGGGTTGCTTTCCGTCCTTGCTGGAAGCTTCCCTGGATCCCTTGGCGCTTCATTCGCCCTACTAGCAAGTTGTTGTTCAAAGGCCTTTTGGGCCTTCGAAAATGAAGTCATGGATGTCTCCATAGCACTAAGCTTGATCAAGATAGCCTCCAGCATTGCGTTTTTCTTTTCCGGCTGGGACGAACTTGATCCTTGCCCCTGGCTCTTTAATGGAGTGGAAGAAGAAGAAGGGGAAGAGAGGAAAGGATTAGAGGAATCGTTAGAATTGGAGTTAGAATGATTGTTACCAGAATTTTGGTTGTTCGCCCTCCAATTATTGCTATTAGATCCTCTATTGTTGTTGTAATTGTTGTTCCGGGAACCATTGTTGTTGTTACGGTATCCATTGTTGTTATTCCTTTGTCCTTGATCTTCCTTATTGGTTTGAGCAACCAAGAGTTCCTTCAATTGCTTCACGTCGTTCTTCAAAGACGTGAGTTGATTGTTGTTAGGCTGAGTATCTTGGAAGTTAACTGTTTTAACTCCACCTTCAGCTCCTTGATGGGTGTACTTCTCCATATGCAAAGCTTGCTTCTCGATGAAGTCCCAAGCCTCGTCATTCGCCATGTCCATAAAGGTACCGGCGGAGAGTAGTTGGAGGTTGAACTGGGTGCTTCCGTCCAGTTCCTTGAAGTATATCTCCAATAACTCTATCTTTGGAATCCCATGATGTGGGCAATCCAAAAGAATATCCTTAAACCTCTCCCATGACTTGGACAAGCTCTCCTTGTCCTTCATAATGAATGGATTAATCTTCCCTCTCATTTCAGCGGCCTTAGAGGGGGGAAAGAATTTAGTCAAGAATTCCGTAGTCATCTCCTCCCAAGTGCTGATTTTTCCTAGAGGAAGAGATTGATACTAAGTAAGAGCTCTATCTTTTAAAGAAAAGTAAAAAGGTCTTAGCTTGTAGTTGTTGTTTTCAATCCTTGAGGGTCTTAAGGTCTCCATCAAGATCTCATAGTTTTGAAGATGTTGATGCGGAGATTCCTTCTCTAGCTCTCCGAACTGGCATTGGCGAATCATGGACAGAACTTGCGGTCGAAGTTCGTAATCATGGTCCGCTGGATCTCCTAGGTTAACTCTTGGACGCCTCAGTTGTTGATTGGGGTCCATCCTTTGACCTAGGGTTTGCGGGATTTCTGCAAAAAGAGCGCCTCGGACTGGCATCCGAGGTGGAAGTACCTCGGCCGGGGCGTCAGGTACTGGGACCTGCCTCGGTCGAGGGTCAGCGACTGGGTCCTGCATCGGTCCAGCATCGGGAACTGGATCTTCCCTCGGTCGAAGTTGATATTGGTTTCGTAAGGCTGCCATATCTGCTTCGATTTGCTTCAGTCCTGGTGCGAGTTTCTTCTTTCTCTTGCCTTAGTTCTTCCCTGCTGAGGCGTACCTGTTCTAGCGCCTCCTTTAATTCGGCCTCAAGATCGCGATTGTCTTGGTTGGCCATCTTCGCTTCTCTTAAGCGTCGTTTGTATGTCTTTTCTGGTTCGGGATCGTAAGGAACGATTTCCTTCCCAGTGCGGGTTCTTCGCATAAACCTAAGAAAGAACCTGCAAAAGTCACTCAAGTAGAGTGGTTAGTAGACATGGGGGCAAGTGCCCCAAAAGCAAACCGTAACCGGATCGGTCTAGACCAAGTCCCCAGCAACGGCGCCAAAAACTTGTTCGCTCCAAACGGTGTGTGCAAGCTTTAAATTTATAACCCTAGACGTAAGCTTAAAACAAGGATGCGAACCCACAGTGTACGGGTCAATCATAGTAAAAAGCAAGGAATTCCAGGGGTCGATCACAAGGACTTAGTGAAACAAAGTCGACAAAGGTAAGCTTTAGCAATTACTAGCCACAAGCAATTAAAACTATCAAAGATGATAAAAGTCAATAAAGGAAATATGCAATTCTAGGGATTAAAACATCTAGTTGTGGTTCCAACTCAAGATCTAAAGATAAGCGGACAAAGCTGAGATATTTGCATAGGGAAGGTGTTACTAAAGTGGAATAGATCACCGGGTAAGTCTCACTACTCACTAATCCTAAACCGTAACTCCTACTACCGGGTAAGTCTCAAGGAATTAAGATAAAGAACTATAACCTCAAATTAACACACCATCTAAGGGAATAGAATCAACCTTTACCGGGTAAGTCTCAGGCTAACTCACAAAGATGGGATGAATGCACACTCAAACCCCAATAAAGGATAAACCTTTATTACCTACACTTATGATCTTAGGTAAACAAACAAAGGAATTACCGGGTAAGTCTCATCCTAAGCTTGCATGGAACCAGGAAAGGTGTAATAAGGATAGGATTTGGCAAACTTTAACACTTAACTCTCATTTTCGGATCAAATAAGTCACCTCGGTCAGCCAAATTCCACCCCGGCCGAGATGTTCATCGACTGAGCGAGATGCTTAGGGTTAAGGTTAAAGACTCGAACTTTCAGGGTCCTACTGTAATTAAGATCATTCTATCATTATTTTTCCCACAACCTTCAGCCAATCACCCTAGAATCACACAAAGAGATTAGCCACTCATCATCATGAAAGTATTAATCAAGTATATGGGAAGAAAGAGAATAATTGAACAAGAAAACCTTAAGAGAAAGGCTTTAATAACTGAATCAATTATCAAACACAAGCGTTCCTTGGATAGAAATCCAATAAGACAAAACAACAAGGAAGGGAATCTAAGATGATCTTACAAAAACCCTTCAAAAGCTATAAAAGCTATAGACTTTCTTCCTTCAACCTTCAAAAAGGTTCTTCAATTCTCCCAACTGGAGTATGGTTGCAGCGGTGTATAAACCCTGATCGGTGGTATAGCATGTATGCAGGATGTCGGATTTGTGGGAAATCCGACCCTTTTTATAGGAAAATTACTCTCCAAAGATGAGATATCTTAGAAAGATCTCTTCCCATAAAAATAGGTAAAATATATGATCTAGCATATCTTCTTCCTTCCAGGAGCCAGGCCCAAAAATATAAGATCCTCTTTCCAAAGATAAAAGATCTCAGCCAAGAATAAAATATTCTCGCCGCGTCCTAGGTGTTCGCCTCGGTTGAGTCGACTTCTCTGGATCACCTCGGTCGAGGTGACTCTGTAGTCAACCGAGGTGAGTCACAACTGAATGTGAAATCTCTTAAATTTAGTCCAAAGTGAACATTTAATCCATGGCTATGCTTCCTGGATGTTTCCTTATGTTCCTGAATGTAGCTCCAATGACTCCATAGCTCCTTTTGCTCCTTTTTGATGCAAAACGTGCCATTTTACCTACGATTACAACAAAACTAGGTGTAGACCTCGATTCCCGCAAAGGTAGATGAAATGGTAATATAGTCACATAATATACATACAAACATGCAGATTATTGAAGATAAAACGTCTAAACAAACCCCAAAATATAGACTATAATTCATGCTATCATATGACCTTATAGAGGTCATTTGGGCTAGAAGTCTAAGGACTTCTAGCATGAGAGATAGATTTTGATTGTGTGCCTTGTTTTGACCAGGCGTTGAGTGCCTTCCTACAGGAAGTTGAGAGCGGTGGTTATGTGGTATAGCTTTGTGACAGGTAAGTCTTCGGACTTACTTAGCTCGTATTCCTTGTATTAGCATTGATGTGTGTTTGGTGGTGTGTGTTTATTCTTTATTATTTATAACAACTAAACCGGAAATAGGACCACCGACCCTTATATTATTTGGCCCAAGTGTATGATAACAGGTGATGACATCACTGCCTAGCTCTTGCGTAGAGCTAGGAGGTTCTTGGCGACTAGTAGTGCTGGTTAGACGGTTGGAGGCATCTGTACCATTCCATGCCGGAAATAGGGACCGAGGCGAGCTTCGGGAGATTCTCGTGTCACAAAAGAAGTTAAATTAGAACGGGATATGAATTAATAATAAAAAGATAATAAACCGGACTTGTGTGATTTGGTGTATATTGTGTGTTATGTTGATTGACTTGTGTATGTGCCTTTTACCTTGATTCTAATGCTTCGAATATGAGCTAACGGTTTTATACCGATTGTTGTAGATTGCCTTGCAGGTTAGGAATGCGACCGAGAGATCCAAAAGAGTGGACAACCGGGGTACTGTACATTTTTGGAGGGGTTTTGGTTGAAGTCGGGTTGTGTTTTGTTCTTCGGCTATTGTGTTTTGTATGATGCGTGTATGGCGTTTAGTCTTTGTTTTGTATTTCAGCTGAAGTCTTTTGTTTGTTCGGTTTTGGATTTCATTGCATTGCATAAAAATATATTTCATTTTTGCCTTTATTTGTGTCTTGTTGCAAGATCCGGTGAAATTGTTGTCAGGCTAAGGGTCGGGACCCATTGTAAGGTCTCAACCCGTAGCGCCCCGAGTCCCGCGGATTCGGTGTGTTACAAATGTGGTATCAGAGCCCTAGGTTGACAACAATGACACTCACAATCTTCTAAAGGCCGAATAAGGAATAAACAGAACCCCGCGGGTTTTGAGTTTTCGTTTTCAAAATCACATGCATGAGTCGGGGTAGAATGTACGGACCACCACTCCTTCCGCGGATCTCGGCAGCATAGTTTATTGGATTTTTAGTATATATATATGTATATATTTAGATATGGATCGTGGACTTAGGATGTTTTTGGATTATTATTGTATGTGGATTGTAGTTGCATGATGGACATGATTTATGTGTATTGTTGTATATGTAAACGATTATATGTTTTGGACCTTGTATTGTTGTAATGGAATGCCGAATGCGTGATATTAGTAGTAATATGGACTTAAGACTTATATAGTTATGGATACGTATTCCTATTATATATAGTAGCATATGGAGATATAGGACTTTTTAGTTGAGATGCTATTATGATATCATCGCCCTTGGACGACGTCGTTTTACATAGGATAGTGTACATACGAGGACGAATATGCTGAAGTATCGAGTTGAGAGCTATGTTCGGGCGAACACCTTGGAGTTCTTGTACTGCTTTAAAAGAATTTCGAAGAGGAGGAGTAGAGATGACATAAAGAAGGACGAACAAGTAGAAAGAAGAAGTCGAGACGAATAAAGAGAGGTGAAGATGGAGCAATACGAGTAAAGAGAGCAACATTAAAGTGTAGAAGCAGTTCTAAAGAGGCCATGATCGAACGACGACGAGACCAAGAGAGAGAACGAACTTAAGTTCTTCGAGAAGAAGCGTGGACAACTAAAGAGGTAAATCGAGGAGGAGATGAGTATGTTCTAGCAAGGTTAAGACGGTGTTCTATTAAGATGCAAAGCTTTCCTTAGACGTTTCTAAGCATTGGAGTTAAGATGAGAGAAGTGAACGAAACATGTGAGAAGGATTTAAAATACCGTTAGTTAAGCTTACGAGGTACCAAAAAAGTAAAGTTAAAACATTACTAGAGTTATGAGAAGAAGGGCATGGTGGGGATTCACGTGGAATTGACTGATTTCCATTATGATGATAAGACTAAGAAACGCCAAGAAGGAGGAAATGAGTATAAATGATGACCCCAAGAAGATGAAAGACGAAACGAAGAGCTTTGATCAAGAGACTTAAGATACCAACCAAGAGGAACATGAGTGGATGCTAGCTAGGGAAATAATCTTTGGGAAGGTGCTCTTGAAAGACATCAAGGAAGAATTGTTAAGTCTATGAAAGGGATTTATATGAAACAACAACGCAAAGAAGATATTGTTACCTTATAAGGAAAGGAAGCTTAGAAGGAAGAAGGGACTAACTGAGTTCAAGGTAGATTACCCCGAGAAGGGTAGCCTTCATGAGAATGGTAACATGGATAGTGTAGCAGAATAATAAGTCGTTGATCTAGGAAAGAGTCATTAATGAGTTAATCGGTGACCATCGAGAATGTACATGTGTGTACTGGTGACTGTAGGAGGAAGGAGTAACCCAGGATTTGGGATCATGAAGAAGGGGAGCAAGAAGTGGAATACTCGTGGTGGTTGAATGTCGGCAGTAAAGTGGTATATCAAGGGAAGTGCAAAAATCTTAATCATGTAGCAAATTTATCGTTTTTAGCAAGTGATGGTAGCGTACCTTGCGGGGTGGGATTGTAATGATCATGTGTGACTTTCTTAGGTCATGGGATTGACATATGGGGAATGAAATAGAAGAGTCATGGTGGCTATGACGCGAAAAGGAGGACCTAGATTAGGGGCAACATTGCAAGCTTAGAGTTATGAGTTGGACACTTCAGTGATGTTGGTAGGGGGGATATTAGCCTAGCGTTCTTCACAAGGCATACCGATACGATTGTAAGTTATTTTTGGAATACCAATATATTTATAAGGTGACCAACAAGAGTAGAAGAAGATTGAAGTTTGAAGTTTGAAGTCGTTGTGAGATGTACAAGAAGTACATGAAAGATTGAGGTTAGAACCTCTACGGTCGATTGGACGTTACATAAGAAAAGGGAGTAAGTTCTACACCTACTCGAAGGAATGATGCAAGCTTTGGTAGAATATGAAAAACTCAAATGAAAAACTCCCCAATATGTTGGGATGTCTGGGATAGCGAAGAAAATAAGATCAATTGTTTTGAAGCACGGTTAAGTCCTACAGTTAGGACCTTCTTGACTTCACATAAGTGTAAAACCTTAAAAAGATTATTAGAGCAAGTCTCCCGAGTTCCGGAGATAAAAGATCTTTGAATGAGAACGGTGAACATTGCATCTAAAGAAATATTAAACCACGTGTTCGATGGACGTCACCTCAACAGATCGGGCGGACCGCTTGATAAATGTTAAGACAAGATTGTGTCGATATCTTACGATACGTGATGGGAGGAGAAAGGCTGGAACCCGAGATAGAAAGGATTACAATGCAGCGGAAGGTGGATTTCACCATTAAGTTGATTTGAAGTTCATGATTAGAAGTATATCTTGAACTCTTGATTTAAAGTTCATATTAGAAGTATATCTTGAACTCTTGATTTGAAGTCCATGTTAGAATATATCTTGAACTCTTGACTTTGAAGTTCATGATGGGATATATCTTGAATTCTTGATTTGAAGTTGTCATAGAGGACACCGGCTTGCAAAGAGAGAGACAGTTATCTCCGTTTGTACATCGATTACTATAAGTTGAGCAAGATGACAATGAAGGACAAGTATCCCTTACAACGAATGGGGGACCTACTCGATCAGTTGCAAGGGTCGGTAGTCTCTTCGAATATTAAGTTAAGATTTGATTGTCACCGTTTGAGAATTCGAGACTCAGATATTGTAAATACGACATCTTGGACCAACCAGAGTCACTAGAGGGAGAAGTCGTATGACAAGTTGTCTCGGGATGGCAAACCCCGAGAGATATGGAAGGAGTTACAAGTTATCTTAGATGTGCTGAGCTTTACCAAATCTGTGAAGGGAGGAGTTGTATAACACCAATTATGGTAACCTACTACGGATGACGATGAAGTATTGAATGGGACGAAGATTTGATAATAATAGAGTTTTGAGAGTTAAAGAGGAGATTTGTTGGTGCAACTGTTTTGATTTGCTTTGAGGAATGATGTGTTTGACGTGTACAAGTGATTTTTTGAGACAAAGTCTGGATCGAGTATTGTAGAGTGATGTAAAAGTAATAGCACACGTGTCTTGTTAATAGAAGTAGTATGGAGTAAAGTACTTCCTTCGTTACTTGGAACTTGCGACAAGCATTGAGGAAATGTAACAACAAAGTTTGGTTTGACAAGAATCAAAGCCAATGGTGTAAATTGGAAGTTCGATCTTCTTTGGTGTTGCATTGAGAAAGACCCGAGAAGGAAGTTGAGTTCCGGTATATCGACCTTTTTTGAGATCTTAGCGCAAGTTGGAGAAGTGTCTTAAAAGTTGGTGTTTCCGCCAAGAGTAGAGAGTGTTCACCCGGTGTTTCATGTGTATCAATCTAGGAAGTACAGGTATGACTCGAGAAGTTTTTGCTGATCTTGATGAATTAGTGGCGTCGCAGAACCAATGAGGCTAATAGGAAGTCGGGGGATAGTATCTTTAGTTGAGTTTTACGATGAGCTAGTAGCATTGATAAATCGAAGGGTTGGACCTAGTTCTTCCCTTAGTTGTGTATATGTGTGATGTTATATGTTGTTTGCGCCCGTGCGGGATTGGGTTTTATGACCGGTTATAGTTATATTGCGTTGGTACTGTGAGCAGTTCGTGTATATAGATTAGAAGGTCTAGCCTTCTTTGTTTGAGAGTTTATACCTCGGCCTTAGGGAGCGAGAAGTTCGGCGTGTGGCAAGTTTCGGGACAAAACTTATTTTAGGGGATCTAATGTAACACCCTAATTTTTAGGCATGTTTTCAATTTTGATTTTTCCCGATTTTTATCAATATTTTAATAACTTATAAATATTTACGGGCATTCTCATGTTGCAAATTAATTTTTTTATAAGTTAATATATTTTACATTTGTATATAGATTCCGTAATTTATTTTACAGAAAGTTTGGAAATATTTCTGATTCGAAAATCCCGTTCCGAATGATTGTTGATCGAGTTCACTCTTTAATCTTTTCTTTTTCTTTTTCTTTTTCTTTCTTTTTCCTTCATGAGCTTGTTGTTGCGTGTTCTACTCCATCCCCGTTCAGGCTATGCTCCTCTAGCTTGAGCAGCTATCATGCCTCTGCAGCCTTCACCCTCTATGACCCTTCCTCACCATACACTCTCGACCTCACCTCTCTATCAATCTTCCCTCACATCAGCCTTTGCTCCTAGATGCAACCCTGCAAGCTAGAGACACACATCAACCCCAATCGTCTCCTTCGTTGGTTTGCACACAACTCCAACAATCTCTCATCTCTTTGTCTCGATCGCGTTCACAACCGGAAGCTAAGACTCCAGCTTTCAACTGCCCTATCTTCACCCTCCTCTTGCAAGCTGGTGAGCCCTTACCCAGGTCCACCTCCCACCTCCTTGTTTCTGGCAGCAACCTACGAGAGTCTCACCCTCTGTTGCTTCATCCTCGAGCAAGCCAAGGCCAGCCACCAACCCCTTCTCTGTCTATGTTCGTCTCTCCCTCAAGCAGGCAAGTCGACTCCGCCAAAGAAGAGTCGCAGGCCGCCACCAAGGGAAGCCCCACATCGCCGGATCCTCTGCTTCTCCTCATCCCCTGAAATAAGCACCAATGATTATGTTGTCAATCACCATCTCCGACTCGCCTTGACAAAGACTGAAGCCACATCAGAGCCTTCACCCTCGCTGTCGGAGCCCAAGGTCGCCGCCCCGCGGTTGGTTCCGCCTCCCTTGCCGCTGTCAGCCCTAGCCTTGACCTCCGCCGCCGCCCTGCGTAACCCTGCGTTCCTCTCTTTGCCCTTTCCCTTGCTGGTAAAATAAAAGAACCCTTATTTTAATTTTCAATCGGAACCCCATAGTTTTGGTGTAATTACATTTTAGTACCCAAGTTTTGTATTTGCAGATTTGACCCAAGTTTTAGAAATTTGAATACATATCCCTGTAGATTTATTTATGGAATTTGGCCCAGAAAATTTAATTACAGAATATAGCCAACTTTAATTTACATTCTATGACCCATATTTCAAAGATTAACATTTATGCCCTCTACTTGTGACATTTCAAAGAAAAGAGACCATATCTATATTTATGGAATTGACGAATGTTTTTATATTTATAAGTTGGCCGGAAGGAGTTGTAAGATTTTTAACCTTGGCTTTGAAACGAGTTATACCTTAAATTTTTATAAGTTATATTTCCCATTCAAATTTAGCATATAAGCTAAATTTGCTTAGCTTTGGTTTTAGGTCCAGAAGTGTCCCGGTAAAGGCCAACGAATCCAAACTCGACATCCATAGATCATCTTTCGCCTTTGACCTCGTGTGAGTACCTTCCTCCTCGATCTTGTTATGATTAGTAGTAGTATTAGGTTGAATCTAGCATAACTTAGAGTGAATGCCAAGTAGTGGCCATGAACCTTAGGTGAGTTTTGAGGATTTGATATTGTTTGATGGATTAATGTTGATTCTAAGCTTGAGGTGATATTGCAGTCTAGTGAGGTTGTTGTAAGGATTCGAGTATATGGTTTGATCTTGTGAGAATCTTTGGGCTTGAGGTTTGGGATACATGTTGTTGTGAGAGCATCGAGACTAGGAACAGGTTATCCTAACATGTGAGTTGTATGACCTTATAGAGGTCATTTGGGCTAGAAGTCTAAGGACTTCTAGCATGAGAGATAGATTTTGATTGTGTGTCTTGTTTTGACCAAGCGTTGAGTGCCTTCCTACAGGAAATTGGGAGTGGTGGTTATCGGGTATAGCTTTGTGACAGGTAAGTCTCCGGACTTACTTAGCTCGTATTCCTTGTATTAGTATTGATGTGTGTTTGGTGGTGTGTGTTTATTCTTTATTATTTATAACAACTAAACCGGAAATAGGACCACCGACCCTTATATTATTTGGCCCAAGTGTATGATAACGGGCGATGACATCACTGTCTAGCTCTTGTGTAGAGCTAGGAGGTTCTTGGCGACTAGCCGTGCTGGTTAGACGGTCGGAGGCATCCGTACCGTTCCATGCCGGAAATGGGGACCGAGGCGAGCTTCGGGAGATTCTCGTGTCACAAAAGAAGTTGAATTATAACGGGATATGAATTAATAATAAAAAGATAATAAACCGAACTTGTGTGATTTGGTGTATATTGTGTGTTATGTTGATTGACTTGTGTTTGTGCCTTTCACCTTGATTCTAATGATTCAAATATGAGCTAAAGCTTTTATACCAATTGTTGTAGATTGTCTTGCAGGTTAGGAATACGACCTAGAGATCCGGAAGAGTGGGCAGCCGGGGTACCATACATTTTAGGAGGGATTTTGGTTGAAGTCGGGTTGTGTTTTGTTCTTCGGCTATTGTGTTTTGTATGCCGCGTGTATGGCGTTTAGTCTTTGTTTTGTATTTCGGCTGAAGTCTTTTGTTTGTTTGGTTTTGGGTTTCATTGCATTGCATAAAAATGTATTTCATTTAGGCCTTTATTTGTGTCTTGTTGCAAGATCCGGTGAAATTGTTGTCAGGCTAAGGGTTGGAACCCATTGTGAGGTCCCAACCCGTAGCACCCCGAGTCCCGCGGATTTGGGGTGTTACATCCCTCGCTATCAACCCAATTTCTTGTTTTGACCAAAGAATTTTCACCAATGGAATGATCTTAGTCCTCAAATACTTTTCTCAACGTTCCAAAACTCAAATGGGTTCCTCAAAACTTGTGTGTTTGTGCTTTACTATCTTTCTGATATCCAAAATGTTAGCTAACGGTTTATACCGATGTAGTAGATGTCCCACAGGTTAGAGATGTTGTTGAGTGATCCGGACAGTGTCGTCATCTGGGGTTCCCGTACATTATAGGACGGGATCGGGTTTATATTTATGTTGTTGTTCTTTCCTTTTGTTTTGAACTCGGTTGCGAGTCTTTGACGCTTCCCTTTGTTGTTCTTTTGGTTTTTATAATAGTTTTGGTTTTTCATTTATTTGTACCTTGTTGTAAGATCCGATGTTATTGTTGCTACTTTGAGGGTCGTGACCCATTGTGATGTCCTAGCCCGTAACGTTTCGAGTTCCCAGAACTTGAGGTGTTACAAATATGGAAACAGAACTATTTCAATCACAGTAAAACTACAATAGAATATTGATTGCAGAATTTGGAAAAGCACAATGGTTGAATTTTAGTCCAAAATCAACCCATTGGTTTATGTGATAAGTTCAAAATAACTTCATCCTGTCTAGCAAATTTCACCTAGTCCATCCTCCAGAGCATCAGCTATTACTACAACAAACTCGTCTCGCATTACAATAAGTCCAATTAAATTGCTCTGATCAAAGCTTAACTTGAAGA
Organism: Fagopyrum esculentum; assembly: GCA_033239045.1. Classification (NCBI taxonomy): domain Eukaryota; kingdom Viridiplantae; phylum Streptophyta; class Magnoliopsida; order Caryophyllales; family Polygonaceae; genus Fagopyrum; species Fagopyrum esculentum. The sequence goes on from BSUD01000004.1 coordinate 122,094,570, forward strand.
AATAATGAGCATTAAGTTGTTATGATAAACAAAAAAGTAACCACAAAATACTAACCATAGAAGGAAATTAGAAACACATATAATCATTCACCAACCGGTTGGTTAGTTCTCGTGTTCATAAAACTTTCTAGCAAATCAAATAACTCATGTGCAATTTGTACACAATTTTAACTCATATTGAGTAAACATAAAAATTTGCTTCTTGATAAGACACATGACCACAGTTCTCCTTAAGTTCTCAATAATGCAATTAACTTAAAATCTAAAAGCTCATACCATTTGTACATAATTTTTTTGGCATTGTAAAAAAATCAACAACACTTATGAGCAAGGTAAGATGCATACAAGGTTGTTGAAGCTTTTCATAATAAGATTATGTGCTACTAATTTATTTCTATGTGTGTTATGAATTTCAGTTTTCTTTGTGAAAAGTACCCAATCAGTAACACTTCTGGACTACTTTTAATGTTGAATTTAAGTTTTTTGGATTACTTGGCATTGTAAAATAATCAACAACACTTCTTTGCAAGGGAAGATGTAGCCTAACTTGCATAGAAAGAGCGGATGAGTGTAACAAATGTAGTGTTGAAGGCAGTAGATGTTGCTGGTTATGGTTCCATTAACTAGACAATGAATCTTAGTTTAAAATCACAATACACACGCCGAAAATAGAAATAGAGCATGCAGGCTCATTAAACACACAACAAACTATGTCCAAATGCATGAAACCACATAGGAGAATGGCAGTGATAATGGGAAGTGGTTTTATAAAGGAAACCATTTATCAGAATGGTAGTCGTACCTTGTTGAGGAGATCCGAAGAGGGAGACATGCAATTCTTCTTTGTTGTGCAGGAAACTGATATTCAACAGAGAAGACTTTGTAAAAAAAATCGTACCTTGAAAAAACTCAGCAGAGAAGGGTTGTAGAAAATCATACCTTGCTGAGGAGATCTGAAGAGGGAGACTCGGAATGGAGACATGGGAGGAAAAGAACGTCATACCGGTCAATTTCTAGGGATATCAAAATCGATAAACAAGTAAAGTATTGATATGTGGGTATATCATCACTTTGATACTCATATACTCAATTACCAAACATGGATATCGGATATGTGATATCCATACTCATATCCCATATCAGGATATGGGAAACGAACATGCCCTTAGGTATGTCCCTTTCAAAAACTCAAAGTTGATGATATCCATCTGAGGTCGATCTTAGCGAACACATTCGCGCCTTAAAGTTGATCTAGTAGATCGTCAATCCAATGAATCGAGTATTTGTTCTTGATTGTGACCTTAATTGATTCCCAGTAATCGGTGAAAAGTCGCAATAAACCATCCTTCTTCTTAACAAACAAAATAGGTGATGCGGGGTTGAAGCCGCAGTTTTCGATCTAGATTGAAAGCCCTTGCAAACGGTCTCAGAGAAAAAATCTCGGGTTTTAACCTCACGCAATATTTTGGATATGGCCGAAATTTGTGAAACTTCGAACCAAAGAACGTGAGTTTGATGGATTGACAATTGAAATAAAATAAGATGGTTAATGGACTCACAATAATGGAAATATATATATATATAGGAAGATACGAACCAAGATATTCCTACAAAGAACCTTGACTAATTATGTGTCAAAACCCTTAACGAAGAGCTTACCTTACACAAGCCTTCTAAGGAAGACAATTGCAACGAGGGACTAGAATTGACCAGAAGCACCAACGTTTAAAAAGATTAACACACACAAGCACAATCTAGCAAGGACTCACAACGATTCAATCAAGGCTTTCTCTTTGATTAATAGAAATGAATAAAAACACAAACTTCGTAAGCGAAGTAGCGTTCACACAATATTATGGAAATATTAATCAGATTCAGTTTACCTAATAATCTCACCCTCTAAGGCTATTTATAGGGGAGACTCTCCTAAAAAGATAAGATTCTATCAATTAAAAAATAATCCTAAAAGATAGGATCAAAACTAACAAATACCTTTAAAATGTTAGAGAGCTTTAAATATATTGAAAATAATAAAAGATAACTAGAGGCATTTAATCCTCATATCTAGGCATTTAATTCTCATATCAAGATTCTACTCGATAACATGCAACAAAGCGTAAATCTCGGGCGAGAGTTTAGGGTGGTGGCCGAGATTTCCTTATGCCATGCAATTCTCCATTCTACCGGATCCTCCCATGTTTGAAGCTTACCAGCAATCTTTTCTTGAGTGTCTCTTGCTCTTGACTTAGTGACGGTTCCATGTAATGTAGTCATGTAGGTGCTATCAAGGATGGTCCCACATCAACAGGTGCTCCCCATGACAATACATTAGGTTGAATATATCCCTTCATAACATTTCTGTCAACTACTTCTTGTAAAAGTCCAAGACAAACGTCTTGCTAGTCATCATATTCATCCATTTCATATCTCATTTGGTATGGTTTGTTTTCATATAGAGCATAAATCTTTCATATTGCACATCGTGGTGTCTACTTTGGTTTATTTCGTATTTCAGGCTTTCGAGGCCAAAAATGTGCAAGAACGATGAAAGAACGCCTGAGTTTGGATTTCAATTCTCTTGAGGCCTAAAACATCATTGAAGACAGTTATATTGACCGAAGATTGAAGTTCGATGGTAAATTTATGTTGGATAAATAAGAAATCGAAGAACCTTGTGAAGATCATTGACGTTGGATACCATTTTATGACCTTTGGGAGATTACCATTTATGACCATCTTCCCTTTTGATTTGAACAATTCCGTCAACTACAAAGTTGTCTCATGGGTCTTGTGGTTCTAATTAGAGCAGCGTACAAGTCAGTTTTACTAAATTGTCGAAAAGTTATAGAAGAGAAATACGACCTATGTACAAATACACATACAATTTATGTGTTATTATTATACGGTTTACAAGCCGTATATTATTTACTCATAAACCGTATTTTTTACCCTGAAAACCGTACTTGTCTCTCGAGAGGTCGAAATTATATTTTCTTCTATGTTATCTTATGTTTACGGGATAGGCTTCTTGTGTTCATCCTAGGGTTTGTTGTAAACACTATATAGAGGCCTTTTCACGTTAGATTAGAGGTATCTCGCTGCAGAGCGGTCCATCAAGGTTTTCAAAGTTCCAAGTTCGCGTTGCGGCACATTAGAGTTAGATTTCCCCTTCCTTTGTTCTGTAAGTACTAAACTTTGATATATATAAAAGTATTCTCTTTTATCGTGTCTCGTTGATTCTTCTTGATCTAAGGATTGGATAATCCCTATAATAGTTTGATTTATTATTATTATTATATATATATATATATATATATATATGTTTGTGAATTGAGATTGTGATATTTCTTTTTTCAAAGTACTTCATTCCAACCTTTTACTTAACTTCGAAAAGTTGTATTTATAACTGGTTTAGATAAAACAACTAAAGAACCACAAGTGAAGGGCATTTTATTGAATCTATTGAAAAGAACTTGGTTTTGAGAGTGTCGGTGTATCAATGCTTCGAGGATTTCTGATCGTGTGGAAGTTTACCGAAAATTAACAACAACATCCCCGCAAGGATACGAGATCAGATGTAGCATAATCGGGTATCGACTCACATGGATCAAGTAAGACTTGAAAATTAATAACAACATCCCCGCAAGGATACGAGTGAAGGGCATTTTATAATGAAGCTTTCCATAATCATATTCATTCTCATCCTTGCACACCTCTTGATTTTTGTAACACCCCGAATCCTCGGGACTCGGGATGCTACGGACCTCACAATGGGTCTCGACCCTTAGCATGACAACAATTTCACCGGATCTTTCCAACAAGGCGCAAATAAAAAGGCAAAACCTTATAGTTGAATGCAATGTGACATGAACCAGAATACGATATAAGGTAGAAACTCATCCGAGTTCTCAAAACAACATACCAAGAACAACTAAGGTACAAAAGAAAACGAAACGTAATATAAAACCCTCATCCCCATCCTATAATGTACGGAACCCCGGCTGCCCACTCCTCCGAGTCACTCGGCGGCGCCCCTAATCTGCAAGGCATCTACAACAATCGGTATTAAACATTTAGCTAACATTCGAAGCATTAGAAAGATGGTAACGGCACATACACATATCAACACGAAAACACACAACATGATATCACGCAAACCGGTTATTATCTTTTCATTTACATCATTTCATTACTAATTCAACTTAGGTTTGTGACACGAGAATCCCCGAAACTCAGCTATGTCCCTACTTACCAAGAAGGAATAGTATTGATGCATCCAACCGTCTACATGCTTGGGCTAGTCATAGAGAACCTCCTAGCTCTCGCAAGAGTTAGACAGTGATGTCACCGCCCGCTATCATACACTTGGGTCAATTCATAATATATAAAGGTCGTCCTTGTTCCGGTTTCGTTGTTATAAACATAATTATGCACACACAAGCATCACACGTCGATGCTAATACAAGGAAGCTAGCTAAGTAAGTCCGGGGACTTACTTGGTCTCAAAGCTAAACCGACAAATACCGCTCTCAACTTCCCGTAGGAAAGTACTCAATGCCTGAGCAAAACAAGGCACGTAATTAACATCAGTCTCATAAACTAGAAGTCCTTAGACTTCTAGACCCTATGATCTCGCTAGATCATAAACCATAACAACATAAGCTAAGATAAAACATGCCTAGTCACGATGGTCTCAACGATAGCAACGTTATGCTAGGATACTCACATCCTAGTCCACAACCTTAACAGACATATAAGCACAACCCCAAGCCTCACAAGAACAACCATACAGTCACAACATTATAACAAACTCAAGATCAAACACCCATTAAGCCTTAGAACATTCCAAAATCCTCAAACACTCGCCTAAGGTTTCAAGTCACTACTTGGCATTCACAAGGCTATCCTAAGCCATTCTAGCATGATGCTACATCTAAGCACAATGATCATAAGAGTAAGGTCACTAGATCGAGGGGTAAGGGGCTTACTGGAGTAAAGACACCATCGCGGGACGAGAAGGCACGACTGCGGAGAGGAGCAGGCTTGGCCGCACCTGCGGCTGGAACGGCCGCCCCAGCAACCAAAGAACGCCGTCCCCGCGGCCAGTGGCTCCGCCCTGCGGCCATAAGTTATTGGACGCCGCCCCTGCGGCTGTGGGGTTGTTGGCGCACCCACGGCACTGTCATGCCGCAGGTGCGGTCGAACTCCAGAATGGCAATTCGGATGGCTCTTCTTCGCTGTGTAGGGTGTCTCTTAGCTTGCTTGCTCCACCATTGATGTCAATCACTCGATCATCATCATCAATTATTGTCCCAACTCGATCCACACACATACAAGCACAAGGGAGGGAATAACTTAAGAATCCATGGCTTTCACCATTAGGGCTCAAAGGAGAAGAAGATGAAGAGAAGGAGAAGAGAAAGAACTTATCCTACAATCCAAATCTACAGTCCACCACTTACCATAGATATGCATGGATCACACAAGGGGAAGGAATCATCAAGAGATCTCTTAAGCAAAAGATGGAGGAAGAGAGAAATGAGAAGAGAGAGGAATGAGAGTTACGTGAAAGGGAAAGGGAGGAGAGAGAGGGATGCACATTAGGGGGAAAACAAAAGGTTAAGGCAGCCAAGGGTCGCTTAGAGAACGAGGGGTTGGATTCCACAAACGAAGGGTCGGAAAGAAGATGGAATAGAAATCTCGTTCACTCAGATCACCGCGCATGCAGCGGGACTGAGTCGCAGGGGCGGTGGCTACCACTAAATATTATCAAGTCGTAGGGGTGGTCGCTACCCCCCTCGGTAACAACTCAAAAACCGTAAAGTGTCAACTCTTTACTTGATAACCAAAGCCTACTCATGCTACCGTGACAAAAAAAAAGCACAAGGAACAAGACATAGACTCGCAGGAACACATATAGCATACCACATCAAAATCTAACAGACCATACAACACATTCCCGCACGGGGCACACACTACACATAGCATCAAACATGCACATAAGGTCTAACCCATCTATTCAATCGATGCAACTAGCTCAACCTAAAACTTAACCAAAGATACCATCCTCCTTTCTCAGTTAGCCTCATTGGATCCTCATCTATGCCGCTAGATCATCATAACTGACAATGTCCCTCAAGTCATACATGTACTCCCTCGATTAATACGTATGAAACACCTGGTGAACATCCTCTATTCTCGGTGGTCATGTCAACTGGTAGACCACTTCACAACTCGCGCTAAGATCTCAAAAAGGTCTGATATATCAGAAACTCAACTTCCCTATTTAATGTCTAAAACCTATGACGCCTCACGTCCGTGATACTCTTAACTAGACTTGTCCCATATCCAAATCCAAGAAGTTTGTACCTCTTATCTGTATACAACTTCCGGCGGCTCAGCTCGGCTAGCATCCGCTCTTGGACCACCTCTACTCTAGCGAGGTCATCCCTTATCTGCTCAGGGCTATCCCCACATGTACTACTCTAATTCCAACACAACGGCGTACTACACTCCCATCCATTTAATGCCTCATAAAGGCCATCCCAAATCGACACATGCTCACTAATTTAATACGTGAACTCAATCACGGAAATTGTTCGGATCACACTTGTTCTCACTCTAGCACACATGCTCCCAACACATCCCTTAAGGCCTGAAAAGTCCTATCTAATTGACCATATGTCCGAGAATGAAAAGTTGTCATGAAATGCAACTAGTAACCCAAGCGGCATGATCCTGGTGCAAAAATCCGAGGTGAATCGCCCACCTCAATCCGAGACGATGGTACTCGGTATCTCAATGAAATCCACCATCAACCTAGTAACTTCCTTGACTTGCCGACTCATCACCCTGTTTCCCCATTGGGTATAAAACGCGTTGTCTTTGTCGGTCGGTCCACTATGACCCACTCACGTCACAACTGTTATTTGGTCTAAAACCAGTAATAATCATTATGGAGGTATCCTCTCACTCTCACTGTGTAACTGGCAGTGGATGAAGTCCTCCTCCCGTCTTATGGTGCTCAAGCTTGACCTGATGACATGTCGTATACTGGCTCTGCACTTAGCCATATCGACCTTAAGCCGGCCTCACCAACACAAACATATGATGTCCCGGTACTTCTTACTTTCTGTCTAACGGTACACCCACACACTCTTAGCTTCTCAACCACCAGTAAACACACAAGGTAGCCTCCCCTCGGGACATCCTATCCCAGATTCTCATCACAAACGGACATCTTTCTCATTTCCGTTGGATCTCTCCCGATGACTCAGGTAACTTCCCCCAAATCAGACAAGGGTATGTCCCTACCCGGAAACCGGATATCTATCTCCATCCTTACTAAATCTCTCTGCAACTGAAGTTGGACCGTCAGTCGAGCTATTGCCTCCTCTCGAGGCATCCACATACTAAGGGTGTCAGTGACCATATTCACCTTCCCTGGATGATACCAAACCATCTGACCGAAGTCCTTAATCCACTCTAGTCATCACCTCTAGCAGATATTCAAATCTTGTTGAGTGATATATATCAATCCCTTATCACCCTTTCAAGACAAGCATATCGCTCCATAAAATACCGACATCATCTTAAGCGCGTGCATTAAAGCGGATAGCTCTTGACCCTTCTTCGGTAATTCTTCTCATATGCCCACAGTTGTCTAACACATACGCAAAATTCTCTCTTGTTACTTCAACTGCATCCCAAGCCCCGCTTGGATGCATCACTATTTGTCACCACGACTACATGACTCTTCATCTGTGCAAAAGAAATCGGAGTGGAGGTCACTCGCCTCTTTGGCTTTTCAAAGCTCCATGGACATGGCTCAGACCACACAATTCTAGTATACTTCCTTAGAACGGAAGGGTGTGGTCGGGCGATCACTGAGAACCATTCCACAACTCAGCGGATATAGCCCACCAATCTAAAAGCTTCGTACCTCCCCAATATTCCTTGGAGGTAGTACCAAAGACACCACATTGATCTTCATTGGATCAACTTGATCTCTCCCGTCGGTTGTCACTACGTGTCCTAGGAAGTTACTTTAGAGGTCCTAACTCTCACTTAGATAACTCTACTAATAAATCTTATCCCGCATAACTTATATTATTGTCAACCCGTGTCAAGCTTGTTCCTCTCAACTCCGAGAGTACAACAAGACGTCCTCAAAATGAGAACATAAGAATCATTCGTACATCTCACACCTCAATAGCTGCCATTACTAGCATTAGGTTAGGTTCCACATCGTAACCACTTAGAAAACCACAATTTGTACGCATCCATTGCAACCCGATTCAGGAAACCGATGAATACTCGTTCATAAAATCCATAAACTCATCAAGCGCACTCGTGAGCCAAAATGGCTTCACTGCAACTTGTAGTGACCATACCGGTCCGAAATGCCGTCTTACATAGGTCCTTTTCTTTCTCACCCTAATCTGATGGCATCCCGACTTCAAGTTGGTTACATAGAACATCATAACCACATGCAACCGGTCTAGCGAGTCGTCCTCTATGGGGCGAGGATACTCATTCTTATTGGTAGCCCTACGCATTTTTCGAAAATTCAAGGAAACTTCACCGTCCGCAACTAAAATAATTGAAAGATCCAACTCGTTACTTTACCGAGCACTAGCATCAAAATATCTAAGCTTGCAGCGTTGCCCTAATTCGGCTTCTCCATTACCCGACATAGCTATCATGGCTTCTTCTGGTGAGTCTAGAACTTTTGACTCTCTCTTGCTCTTGACAACATATCATCCATTTCATATCATGCACCCTTTATATATATTTTTTAATTTGCGTAAAGCCACAATGAAAGTCTCACCTTCCTCTTAATCTACTAGTCCCCTTTACCATGATCAAAACTTAAAAGTTCAAATCTGTCTCGTTCTCCCATATGCCAATCCCATGACCTAAGAAGGTCATGTAAGGTCGTTACAATCTCCTCCTAGGAGGTCTTGTTATAAGTACTTGCTTCGAACTCATGTATGTTACTTGATTGTGACATATGCGCTTCCGTTGATATACTTCCTTGCTACTGACATTGAACCACCGGAAATACTCCAAACTCTTGTTACTGATCCTGTATGATCCCACAACCTAGTTTACTCTTCCATCTACACTCATCAATAGACAACCCGCACCAATGTGTTCTCAATTGTCACCGATGAATTTGTAGCCGACTTCTCCTAGGTCAACGACTTACCATTCTTCTATACTTCCATGTTACCATACTTGTGAAGGCTACCCTCTAGGGGTACTCTACCTCAAACTTTGTTAGCTCGATCTACACTCCATGCTTTCTTCTTCTTCTTTAAGGTAATTATACCTTCTCGACTTGTTGTGTCACCCGATCTACTTCATAAGCTTAACCGCTCTTCATGATATATTGTATGTGCGTCTTCTCAACATCTCTAACGTTAGTTAACATCCACTCGTGTTTCCCTTGGTTGGTATCTTAGTCCTTCGATAAAAGCTCTTTGTTGCGTCTTTCATCTTCTTGAGGCCATCATCATACTTTTCCTTCCTCTTGGCGTAGCCTAGTCTCATTACCATAACGGAAACGGTTCACTTCACTAAGGTAATTCCACCATGTGAACCCCCACCACGTACCTCATAACTCCCGTAAATCTGAATAAGTCACCCCACTTAGAATCTCATAACATTAACAGTTTATTTTTTGGTACTTCCGTAAGCTCAACTTACGAGTCTCTTAATATTTCACAATAGTTCGACCACACTTCTCATCTCAACTTCCATGCTTAGGAGCACATATAGAAAACTTTACATCTTGATGAAATACCACTTTTACCCATTCTAGAATGTACTCCTTTCCTCCTCAATTCGTGTCTCTAGTTATCCAAACGTTCTCTTGAAGAATCCTTAAGTTCATTATCTCTAGTGGGTTTCATCGTTGTTCAATCGTTGTTTCCTTAGAACCACTCCCATATCTTCATGGTGCTTCCTTACTTGTATGTCTTTCTTACTTGTATGTATTCATGTTGCTTAAGTTGACTTGGGGTTCTCTTCTATATGCTTATCCTTCGGTTATGTCATCTCTAGTCTTCTACTTCGGCATCCTCTAAATTAGTCCGTAAAACCACCGGGTGCTCGCCAAAACGTGACGCTCAACTCGATATCTTGAGCATGCTTATCTTCGTTTGTACATTATCCTCAGCCATACGGCATTGTCCAAGGGGTGATGATAGCTTCCTATCATCTAACTACAAATTCTACCACTCTAATATGATACTAGTGTACCATACGTGTGTGTGTATATATATATATAAGGATATAAAAGGCCATGCTACTAATATAAAAATAGCAAGTCCATAAACAACTATAGTCCAAACAATAAGTCGTCGAGGTCCGCGGTAGGAGTGGTGGTCCCGTACATTCTATTTCCAACCCGAATATGCTCGTAATTTGAAAACGAAATTAATTTTGAAAGCTCAGAGCCCTTGCGGGTTCTGTTTGGTTGTCTATTCGGTCTTTAGAAGATTGCGAGTGTCATTGTTGTCAACCTAGGGTTCTGATACCATATTGCAACACCCCGAATCCGCGGGACTCTTACGGGCGGAGACCTCACAATGGTTCCTGACCCTTAGCATGACAACAATTTCACCGGATCTTTCCAACAAGGCACAAATAAAAAGGCAAAACTAAAAAGTTGAATGCAATGTGACATGAACCAGAATACGATACAAGGTGGAAACTCAGCCGAGTCCTCAAAACAACATACCAACAACGACTAAGGTACAAAAGACAACGAAACGTAATATAAAACCCTCATCCCCATCCTATAATGTACGGAACCCCGGTTGCCCGCTCCTCCGAGTCACTCGGCGGCACCCCTAACTTGCATGGCATCTACAACAATCGGTATATACCCGTTAGCTAATATTCTAAGCATTAAAAATATGGTAACGGCACATACACATATCAACACGAAAACACACAACACGATATCACGCAAACCGGTTATTATCTTTTCATTTACGTCATTCCATTACTAATTCAAGTTAGGTTTGTGACACGAGAATCCCCGAAACTCGCCTTTGTCCCTACTTACCAACAAGGAATGGTATTGATGCATTCAACCGTCTACCTGCCTTGGTTAGTCGCACAGAACCTCCTAGCTCTCACAAGAGCTAGGCAGTGATGTCACCGCCCGTTATCATACACTTGGCCAAATTATAATATATAAAGGTCGTCCTAGTTCCGGTTTCGTTGTTATAAACATAACTAAATACACACACAACCATCACACATCGATGCTAATACAAGGAAGCTAGCTAAGTAAGTTTGGGGACTTACCTGGTCTCAAAGCTAAACCTACAAATACTGCTCTCAACTTCCAGTAAGAAGGTACTCAATGCCTGATCAAAACAAGGCACGTGATCAACATCGCACATCAGCTAGAAGTCCTTAGACTCCTAACCTAATGATCTCGCATGATCATAAACCATAACAACATAAGTTAGAATAAAACATGCCTGGTCACGATGGTCTCAACGATAGAAACGCTATGATAGGATACTCACATCCTAGTTCACAACCTCAACAAACATATAACACAACCTCAAGCCTCACAAGAACAACCATACACTAACAACATTATAACCAACTCAAGATCAAACACCCATCAAGCCTTAGAACATTCTAAAATCCTCAAACACTCACCTAAGGTTCAAAGCCACTACTTGGCATTCACAAAGCTATACTAAGCCATCCTAGCATGAAGCTACATATAAGCACAACGATCATAAGAGTAAGGTCACTAGATCGAGGGGTAAGGGGCTTACTAGAGTAAAGACGCCATCGCGGGTCGAGAAGGCGCGACTGCGGAGAGGAGCAGGCACGACCAAGGCATGGCCGCACCTGCAGCTAGAACGGCCTCCCCAGCAGCCAGGTGGCTCTGCACTTGCGTCTAGGAGTTGCTGACCACCGCCCCTGCGGTTGTGGGGTTGTTGGCGCACCCGCGGCACTGTCATGCCACGGGTGCGATCGAACTCTAGAATGGCGATTCGGCCGGCTCTTCTTCGATGTGCAAGGTGTCTCCTAGCTTGCTTGCTCCACCATTGATGTCCATTACTCAATCATCATCATCATCAACCATTGTCCAACTCGCCAAACACATGCAAGCACAAGGGAGGGAATAACTTAAGAATCCATGGCTTCCACCATTATGGCTCAAAGGAGAAGAAGATGGAACGAAGAAGATGAAGAGAAGGAGAAGAGGAAGAACTTACCCTACAATCCGGATTTGCAGTTCACCACTTACTATAGAGATGCACAACTCACACAAGGTTAAGGAATCATCAAGAGATCTCCCAAGGAGAAGATGGAGGAAGACATAAATGAGGGAAGAGAGGAATGAGAGTTACGTGAAAGGGAAAGGAAGGCGAGAGAGGGTTGCTCATTAGGGGAAAAACAAAAGGTCAAGGCAATCAAGGGTCATTTAGAGAACGAGGGGTCGGATTTCACAAACGAAGGGTCGGAAGGAAGACGAAATAGAAATCTCGTTCACTCAGATCACCGCGCCTGCGGCACGATTGAGTTGCTAGGGCGGTGGCTACCACTAAAGATTATCAAAACGCTCTCCTACCGGAACTAAAATTCCGGACGTTAAATTTTGCTCGGAATTATCTTGACAATGTGCTTAGGTTGCACGCTTATCATCGAGGCATATTGGGTGATTGAGCCATCATGACCTTGAGTGAAGCTTGCCGAGAGTAGTTTAAGTTGTATGGTATATTCCAAGCATGTCAACTTACATCAGAAATTATTAAATTTCTCTACTTATCACCAGCAATGACATTTTCAGACTGAAATTATAAAACAAAACACTTGGAGCTTACTAAAAGTATATGAGCTTCAATGAGCCTTGGAATGGAATAATTGGCCCATGAGACTTTGCAGCAATGACACTAGGAGCTTACTGTAATAGATAGATCGCAGAATATCACATGGCCGGACCTCATAACACGATGACATTTTTATCTTGGCAGACATACACCAGGTTATGCCTAAACCACATCATTACAACAAAAACAACAGAAAGTTCCACACCAATATGCTAAAAAAACACAACCGCCAAGTATTGAAGTACTGATCAAAATGGTTATACAAAACTTTAGCCAATCTTTCGATTGAGATGCTGCTATTTTTTGCTCTTTTCGATCTTTCTTTTACGTTGTCTCAGTACATCATTACTGGCCTGCTTCCTCTTCTTGCTAATCTCAATGGCTTCCACAAGGCCACGTTGCTTGCGAGACATACCAACCTTCTCCATCCTAGCTGTATCCTCAGCAACCTGGTCATGGTTGGGCTGTGCTTCCTCCTCGCTTTGCTTTTCCTGGACGGTCACACTAGACGACGTACCCTGGAGGAGTTGCAACTCCTTCTTCAGCCCCTCATGGTGTCGTTTCTCAAGCTCCAACAACTGTTCAACACAAGCCATATTAGTCATGGCAGATGCCACACGCTAAGTATAGTGACTATTCCGGCAATCAAGCAACTCCGTGTTTCTAGTTTAGATCAACAATCCTTTCAATTACGCACCTTTCTACTCCGCTCAGCAGCCTCATTGGCTTCAACCCGACTAGTAACAGAATCACCCAGTAAATTTTGAGGATCTTCAAGATCTTCTGTTCCTGTACCTGCAATTGGTAAGATTTGATTTTTTGCAGCAGCCTGAAGCCATTTTATTTTCTCTGCTCGCTCAGGAACGTAGCCTTCTGCCTCATTGTCAACAAAGGGCGACAAGTGGGGAGGGCACATCCTGTTAAAAATCATTACTGTTAGCAAATGACCAATTGAAAGTTTGAAACAATCATGGGAGATAAGGATACAGAATTCTTTTTCACACTTTTTAAAGTTATACTAACTTATTAATCTACATTTTCTACAGTCATGAAAGCCAACACTAACATTCTACAGAAAATTACAAGGGGAGGTGAAAGACAGTTATGATCATTTTTTTTTTTTTTTTGAAAAAAGGAAAGCGGTTCGAAACAACTAGGCGGCGCGCCGTCTAGTGGATCGAAAGGCCGAAAAATCGGCAGACGGTCTAACCGTCATGACACAAATAAGGGAGAAAAGAACTACACAAAAATACATCAAAATGAAACCGAAAGCAAAAAAGTCTTCAAGTGGAAAGCAGGATGATCCGGCCGGCAGGAGGCAACGGGCATAAATGTTCATCTTCGAAGGAAGTACACAGGGAAAAAAGACAGTTATGATCATGTTCCTGATTCATACCTGCCTATAAGATACTCCTCTGTCGGGAGTATAATCCGTGTGTTCACACAATCATAAACCCACTGAGGCTGAACATAGTCCCTAGAGGGAATCTGGTTTGCAACTGTAGGGCGGTCAACAATCTGGAGAATCGATAACAAAACAGTTGTCAACACTGAACACATTTATTATGCATTTGAAAAGACATATCATCATTATTGTTTCTTAAGCAAATGAGTGTGCATCAATAGTAACATAAATTGCTACAAGAGGTTAACATGTAAAGATATTGCACAAATTTGATTGTATTTATCTGCCATTTATCTTCTGCAGATAATGTTTACCTGATGTGTAACGGTTCCATCTGTCTCAGGGATGCAAAAGACACTGTACAAATTTGATAGTATTCATCTACATTTATCTTCTGCACAAAATGTTTACCTGATAAGTAATGGTTTCATCTGACTCGGGAAATGGAGCGCCCTCCCCCTCCCAAGAAACCATGCCCCCAAATGCAGGAATGACAAAGAGCAAAGACTCCCTGGGTACCTGAAGGTCAAACACAATTAAATCAAGGAGATCGCTGTTACCATAATTTAAGGATTTAGGAAAATTTTCACACAAATGCTTATTGTAGCTAAATAAAAAACATCACCTGCAAGTTAATTATGAACTTTTCTCAACGCTGCGAAACTACCTACCAGAATGTTCCAAGAAAACATTCCAAAAGTTCTCTAAAATGGATTTCGATTTCCAAACTAATCTGAGGTCCAAATCCTACAGGTAAAAACTCAGCCATCATACACTGGAAACCTTTTTATATCTTCCTTGGCACATACATAATTGTTTTCCTATACTAACATGTAACACCAGAAGAGCTGTTCAAGTTTGAATCTCACTAATTTGACTTTCAAAAGAGCCATTCAAGTTTAAATCAACTAGGAAATAATCGTGGAAGTACAAGGTTTGCAGCAGATTTATATCATACTTCTAAAAACAAAATAAAAAAGTGCAAAGTTGAAATAGAGTTTTTCCTTTTAATTTATGCTTTCAACAATTGGTGGTTAGGGAAGTGAGTCATTAGTTCACCATCTAGCAGAATAAATGCCTACTCTTTGATAGAAATAACTTATAAAACAAAATAACAGACCGCGAATAAGTTGTAAATATAAAAGACTAACCTCTCGGTTCAAGAAGAACTTCATATTCTTAAAAAGTGACTTGCATTCTTTGGTTTCATCATCATCATCATCCTCAACAGCTTCAACAAGACTCGTCAGTGAACCATGTTCATGGGAAGGGAGTTGATGCTGAAGTTGGGCAAGTCGAAGCTCAGACTCATTTTGCTTTTGATCTGTGGTGTTGTTGTCACTCTCTGCCGATCCGATTTGCTGTCCAGTCACAGTAGCTGCTGATTTAGCAGAAAGGAACCTTGAGAGAGCATATAGTTCTGCAAAACCACATAGATTGCATTAGAAAACACCGGAATTCTTACAGTACAGAAATATTGTTCTTATAGATCAAACTGGATAGACGGAAAGGTCCATGCCTTCTGCTAAAGCTTCTAGTCGGGGATCAAGGATTGGTGGATACTCCACATTTAGGAAACGATAAAGTTTCAAGTTCACAAATCCAAGCAGGGTCTGCAAGAAATGGTTTAATTACTATTAAAAAATACAGAAGTATAAAAACAGCCAGGGTCATACAATACAGGCTAATATTTTCAGCATGATTACCTCGTAGAATTCCAGAAAGATCAACATAATACCGAAATCAATATCATCTGTCACAACTTGCTGCAGCTTGTGTGGGGTTAACCATCTTATCTTTTGCCCTCTGACCTCCACCTGTAAAGACATTATCAGCAGATTCATGCCACAAAATCAGGAAGCGTTTGAGAATATGCAATAAAAAAGGCCAAGTATCTCATACTAATGAAATCGTACAAAAAGATCAGATTACCTCATAATATAAACCCTTCACTGAAATGAAAGTTTTGCGTAGTTTGTGAGTTCGAGAAATGTAAGCTTGCCATTCATGGCACAACCTGGACACACCAAATGATAGAGGAATGAGGAGGGGTTTAAAACTTGCAAAATCCAACAAATATGCAAACATATGTTTAATCCACAAACCTCCGACAATTATGGATGCGCTCTACTCCAATCTTATCTTGTTCTGATGCAGGAAGTGCAGCAAACAGGTGCACCATTGAGAGGCAATCATCTAAATCACCGAGTGCATCTTCAAGTCTTGGATACCTATATTGCCACAAATGTCAAATAAGACCCTTTCAAATGTGGCTCGAGTTACAAATTTAACAATCCAAAAGGTAAGGTGTAAGCCTACCTCTCCTTAATGAGTCTATCCAAGGTATAGCCTGGTTTGCGCGACAGCAAACTTTTTGCAAGATCTTTATTCTTCTTGGCCACAGCCTTCTTAACCTTCTTTTCATGTACCCTTATGTCTCTGAAGGTTTCTACAAGTGGCTCATGTCGAAGGAACGATACATCTTTCACATGGTAATAAGTCTGATGAGTTCCTTTGAACTTCTTCTTTGGCTCCCGCGGGTATATTCCCTTGAGAATACAGAGTCTCCTGTAAATTGTTTTATGTAGAGCAGTAGTGTCAGAAAACGGTAAAACCATGACATAAAGTATCTAATGCACTGAAAAAAACTTGACTTAGACTAAGTATTTGATAGACTATAAAACGATTGAATGTAAAAGTGTACATTTAACAGGTTAAACTATCGCTACCAAAAAGTATATCCTGAAACAGAAAATCATTCAGTAACCCAGCAACACGACATATCAGATACACACGGTAAGGTCGGCATATAGACGGCTCAAATTCCACCTATGACATTAAACTCTTAACTAAAAGCAAAGAACTAGAAATGGTTAAAATTCAAATACACGTTGAAATTTGTACTCTAGCTTCGTTAAATATTGATAGCACAATTATTCATAGCAACTGTTATATTTGCAGGTATGGTCGTCAAATGGAATGATGATAAGACCAGCAGAAATATGAACAATTTCTCTGATTCTATGGTAAGGTGTGCACTCTGGTTTTGTTTGTATGAATAGAAACCAATTTATGATAACAAATATATGTATATTTGCAGGTATGGTAGCATTAAGAGATCAAGTGTAGGAAGGACCTGAAAAGAGGGAGGCTAACTTGGAGTTGCTTGATAGCCTGAGTGCGAGTAACATACTTGGCGGCATTTCCTTCCTTCTTCTTGCCCTACGGAATGAATTCATCATTAACAAGACAGAAACATAAATCATAGGGAAACCATGAGACAGATGGATAGGGAATAAGAAGAAATACAGCAGGGCGGTAGTGCTTGGCCATGGGGATGTGAAGCAGAGACGACGGTGATCGGCGGCCTCGAGTGGTAGTTTGGTAGAGATATCTGAATACCTAAATCCGGTTTTCGTATTAATATGGGCCGTGAATGTTCTCATTCGGCCCAAAATAAAGAAGATACGGGAAAAAAAAACAAACATACTCTAATACACAAATGAGAATAATTAAAATTAGTACTAACTAGGGTATGCGCAGTGGCGGCCGCAGGATTTTCAAAGGGGGCGAAATTTTATTTTCGATAAATATATCTATGAAAATAAAATAGCGATAAAAAAAAGTCAATATGTCATCTACTTGCAATTAAAAAAAAAACATTACACTGGACCGCGCCTATATTTTTTTTTAAAAAAATAGTCTTCCTATAGGCGCGTCTATAACCGCACCTTTTTAGTTTTTTTTTCTTTCAAAAACGTTACACTATAGCCGCGGTCTAGAACCGCACCTCTCTTTGTGTTTTTATTATCTTTATTTCGGATATTAAAACGTTGTCCTCGACAATGCGTTTTACAAATAATAGGGCAATCTAAGACCGCGTTTCTACTTCAAATAACAAATCTCGTGCATTTTGGTGAATTATTTCACTCCGAGCTTAAAACGGAAAATTCTTTTGAAGTTTTGTTTACTTCATTTAAATCGTAGAAAAAAATTTTATAAAAAAAAAAACTATAATCCATTTTAAAACGATTTTTTTAAAAAAATTTTTTTTTTTTTTCGGTGCCCCACCCTGCCCCCCTAGGGCCGCCCCTGGGTATACGCTAGGGCGGTAATATGAGACAAGCTACTCGGGCTCGGCTCGTCAAAAGATCGGCTCGAGCTCGTTCATTTTTTAAACGAGCCGAGCTTGAGCACATTTTAAAGCTCATATAATTTTTAGGCTCGGCTCGGGCTCGGCTCGTTTATAAACAAGTCAAGCTTGAGTATGTCAAACCTCGGCTCGTTCGGGTAAAGTTCGGCTCGTTCGGCTAAAATAACACTATATGAGCATTATTTTAGCCGAGCTACTCGGGCTCGGCTCGTCAAAAGCTCGGCCCGAGCTCGTTCACTTTCTAAACGAGCCAAACTTGAGCACGTTTTAAAGCGCGTATAAACTTTAGGCTCAGCTCGGGCTCGGCTCGTTTATAAATAAGCCGAGCTTGAGCATGCCGATGCTCGGCTCGTTCGGCTCGTATTACACCCCTAGTATAGGTCGTGCAAATGCACGGGTATTTCTAAAAATAAATAGATAATTATTTTATTTTGATAACTCCGATAACAAATACTTTTTTTAATTGTTTTAGCAAAAATTAACCAAAAATTAGTTTTATTTTCTCAAAACGACTGGGCTTCCAATATATTTATAGTATAAAGTATTTGCGAATTATTTGATACGATAAGATTGAAGATTCTGAGTTGATAATTAGAACTTAAATTATAAATATCGCTTTCAAATACATATTTTTTAATAAAGAGATATGATTGATGATATTACAAAAAGTGTAACAAAATTCATTACAAAATTCTAATCTTATATGTGTATAAATAAAAATATAAATATTGGTGTAAAATACATATTTGGTATGAAGAGGTGTGATTAGATTATATTCATTAAGATAAAATCTATTGTAAAAAATTTTATTTTGTATATAAATTAAAATTTGTAAATAATTTTAATTTTAAACACATTTTTTTTATAACTAATTTTAAACACATATTTGATAAGTAAAGAATGTGTTTGATTACATACATTAATTGAAATAAAATTTATTTTTTAAAAAATTAGCTAAAGAATGTATTAATAACATGTATTAATTGAGACAAAACTTATTGCAAAAAATCACAATCTTACTTGTAGGTAGGATGTTAAAAAAATAAAGGTTATAGAAACCGGAGTTTTCTTTAAATTAATTTTACCCTTTTACAAAGGCAACTTACTAGATCCATATATGTTAATTCATGCACACAAATTTCTATTCTATAATGTGGTTTATTATAATATTTGGTCAGTTTTACTTAAATACCCTTTCAACAATCATTAAAGATAGAAATATAAATCAAACGGTCTTAGTACATGAAGTTGTTTTGAAATGGGAAAGGAGAATTCAAATGATAAAATCCAAAAACAATGTTGCTTTTCAACAATGGACATATGAAGGATAAATCGAAAACGCAGGACCTTTAAATTCTAACTACTTTCATTTCCCTACTCAAAATAATGTTGCTTTTTAAACTATATCCACATAAACTTGAATCATCCACTGATCTCGCTCTACCTCAAAATCGTACAAACTAAAAGGATAAAACGATAATTTAGTGATAGTTTTCATGCATTGTGAATTCTGACTTACACCATTTTTCGTCTTCGTCTTGGATTTGTAAGTTCTGTTGTTTCCACATGACAACCATATCCTCTCAAGTCGTTTTTCAATAATTGGCGAAGAACGCTTTATCGTCAATACCATGTTGTGAGATGTACCTATTGATTGCAAATGATGAAGCATAGACATCCGATCCGGCCACCGGTTGGCTGAGTCAAAAAAGTTATGATATCGGGATAAGTTTGTACTTCGAGGCTTTGATCACCATCATCTTAATTCATTTTTTAATAGGTCTTTTTGTACTTACTAACACATTATGTCTTCAAAATTGTGTGTTACGCATATTCCTTACAACGTCATTTATATAACGCATAATTTTTTAAAAACTACCCTCATGCGCTTTACAAAAACGCACAATAACATATCCAGATCCGGGATTTTTTTCCCCGCTATAATACAAAGCCGGAATTCGCTGGCGATTTGAAATTACATGTATGCGCATCCTGAAGCGCATATCTTGTGCATCTTTTGATGTGTATGCTTGTGTGCGCCTTATGAGGCGCATATTGTGTGCACGTTTCGATGTGCATACGGTGTGCACATTTGGATGTGCATGCTTCCAAGCGCCGTAGGAGGCGCATGGATTTTGACGTGTGCACTATAGGATAAAAAGAAGGCTTAATTATTAATAGCAGTTACATAATTATGAAACGCTATAAAAAAAAACCGATTACCTGATTTATAGCATTTACGATATAAACGCTATCATTTAATATTATAAAAATCCAGTTTTGTTACATAGTAATTGTTAACCTCTCTCACGTGGAAGCTACTCAATAACGTTCTTATACTTAATTCTTACCAAAGAAATATCGCTTAAGCCTATGTCTCTCAATTACAACCTAAGTTAAGATGTCTTATATTAATCGATAGGTGAAACATACACCTCTTAAGGGATTCCAATCTATAGAAGTCACACAATCAAGGAAAAATCCGACCAACCCTAGATATCACTTGCAATTCCTAGTTATCAAAACCCATCTAATAGCTCGAATTAGAATTCAACACTCATAGAAAAGAATCTAACGAGGTTTTCAATTAATGGAACAATCAAACATTGTTATCCATAGTCAATCATTCAATAAATTTCAAACCAAAGGAGAAAAACTAGCTATGGATCATTAAGTTTGATTCAAATAATAGAAATGAACAAACACCTCATCAAACATAAGAAAAAACCAAACATTAGTCCAACAAATTGGCCTTCAATCCAATGTAATTTGCTTCCAATTTAATAATCTCTTATGCGAGAATTGAAAGAGAAAAGAAATCAAACCCTAACTATTGCATAAGGCCTTACAAGTGAATCTATATATCCTTATCATCAAAAAATATTTCATATAGTTTTGCAAAAATAGGAAGGAAGCCCTAAAAGTCATATGGCGGCGCAATGGAAGACTATGTGAGCAATACTAAAACGGTCTCAAAGACCACTCTAGATATCATTCCAACTATCTAGAGTGATATAACGGTCTAGAGACCATGCCAGGCGTATGTTCCAAGATGTTTGCCTTGTTTGTTCTAAGGCGCCAATCTTGCACTAATGGGCTATTTTGAAGGTCCTCCTTATGTATTATACTCTCGGTGTAAACTACAAAGTTGTATCCCTTATAAATACCTTTAAAACTAGTACTTATGGTCTTATAATTCAAAATGAGGTATCATATATCTTTGTTTTATCGAAAGCATACAAAAGTGTCCACAAGCCTTCATTCTTTACTACATGGCTCTTCTATGGAACTTATAAGCATCCTTACTTAGGGTGTCTAAGTGTCCTTGACCTCTCATCCATCTTTTATCCAATAAGTGTTTGTTTTATCTCAAAAGTGCTCCAAAGTACCTACGATGCATATGAAAACGAGTGAAGAAATCCATATCGGAATATGGCTTAATTTAAATTCAATCATGTAAAATTCATGCAAAAATAAGATTAAACTAATCCTAAATGCATCTAAAAATTAAACATGAAAGCAAGTCATCAACCGCTCTGGAGTTTTTGGGATTTTGGGACATGTTGAACAAGAATGAAATGACTTACATGAAGATGATTAAAAAGAAATGCCTTCTTTCCAATGTTGGGCACAAAATTGTTTTTGTCAAAATAGACAAAAAGAATAAACTTTGATCAAAATGATGAACATGAGGGACAAGTAGCCAAATCAAGCGATGACTGAGAGTGAACAAGCAAAATTAAAAAGAGGTGGAGCGTCAATCTCTAGATCAAGATGATACTTTTGCTCGAATAATCTTGTTATCAGTGATAGCTTAGTGCGAACGAGTGTTCATGGGCTCACCTTTATTTATCCCTCATCCCTTTTATACCCCGACGTTCTTACATTTTATGTGGATTCTACAGACATTTGCTAGCTTTATTGATTATTTTAGGGTGGATCACATACTTATTAGATGTTTATGCTTAACTTTTGATTCGGGTGTCTATATTTTCTTGTTTTTATTTTTAAGCACTTTTTGAAGCAAAATGACAAGTTTTAGCAAGGATTTGGATGATAATATAAGATTGTTCTTACTAGTTGTCCTTGAGTTATAAGGATTGTGCATGAACTAAATAGTTCAAAGCCGAAGAATTAAGATTTACAAAAGTCCCAAAGGTCCTAACATATATTTCATTCTTTGTGGATATAAAACCTCATTTTTCTTTCTCTCATTTTAAGTTCTTTTCTTTTTGTACATTTTATTCCCTTATCAATCTTTTGGACCGTTGCAAGCTTCTCATTCTTCGTTGGCTTGTCTGCCTCTCGCTTGAACTTCTTTTCTTTGGGTCCAATAGAAGCCGTTAGAAATTACTTCGTAATTAGCATAAAATTAAAAATTTTATTTTGTTGTTACAATGTGTATGCAATGAATCTTATTTATACTCTTAAGTAGTAAATCATAAACTGAGTTTGTATCGTATATAACCAACTTTGGTTTTATTTAAGGCTACCTTCTACATCGTATATATAATAAATTAATTGCTTATAAAGGTTCCAAAAGTTGCATTTCTCATCATATAAAACATTGAAAACTAAGATGCCGAACAAGAAAAATAACACAAGAAAATCAAAACATTGGTCATTGATATCATCGAGTTTGCATGATTTTGAATGTGCATTTGCATCATTTAGATCAGGGCTTCCTCATGTAGTGCAGATTTCATATTATTTCAATATGGATGTCTACACTAGTCTACTTTGCATGTAGATTGCATATTATTTCAATATGGATATCTACACTAGTAGTGCAGTCTCTTTGCATTCTCAGGTGTCCGAAGCTTTATTCGTCGGTTTATAAAGCTACCTTGGATGATACAAGATGAGCGAAAAGGACAAGCACAAAACCCGGATGAAAGGTCGGAGAAAACTTGAAGATTAAGTTGTAACTTTCCATGAGGTCGAGTCGGTCACCAATAAGATTGAGTCGACAAAGAGATGAGGAGCGGGAAGAGAAGAAAGTAAGACGAGAGAAGAAAACAAACATTCATAGGAAGAAAACAATAAAGAGTTATAGCTTTCTATGAGGTGGAGTCGGTCCAAAATGGGACAGAAAACCATTTTCAAACCCGAATGTTAAATTAAAACTCAACGCTAAATTCAAATTTCTTTGAACATAACTTTCTATGCAAGCGCATTTCTCCCATAAACTTTTCTACGATTTTACATATATATTCTTTTCGGTAAGACCGTGCAGGAGATGGAAGTTGTTTTTTATTTGACCCTTATACAAAAAGTGGTTTTCAAGTTTCTACAATCAGCACATAGCCAAGATTTTCTTTTTATCATACTCATTGATGGACTTGAGCAATGTATGTTGAAGGTTGAGTATCACTCGGTTCTTAAGTATCGTCTTATGATTCATCTATACTTGGTTGATGAGATTTTCATATGCCCAGTTGTCGAAGAGTTTTGCATGTTTTTGGTAGCATGTAGTTCATTGTAAAGAGCTCACAGACTTCAAATATAGGCATGATCTGGTCCGTGATGTTTTATGTGATGTGTTTAGGAGAGCGGGGAACTCGGTTAAGAAGGGGGGGGGGGGCGCTTGTGTCCTTCTTGACTTACACGTGGAAGGTCCACATTGGCTGGCGGATGTCTTGATGTTTGGAAAACATGTTTGCATTGATATGACTGGGGTTTCTCCACTGGTTTGTTTGGGTAGTGAGCCTTTTGTGGTGGGTAGGCGGCGCTTAATGCGACTTCTGCTAAGGTAGCCAAACATGAGAGAACTTGTATTAAAAACCAACTTGTGCTTCTTACGTTCGTCTTCGATACTTTTGGTTTCTTGCACCCAATGCTATTGAAATTCTCAAGAGTGTACAACGGATCTTGCATAACAACGTTATGTCTGCTTGGTCTTCTGATGTTGTTCTTAGAAGGATCGGTTTAGCTATACAAAATAGGTTAACGGCACAACTTGTTGCCCCTTCTTTTTTGCTCGATGTAATATTATATTATATAAAGTTGCATAGTTTCTAAGCTCGATGTAAATTATATTTATTATATAAAGTTGCATAATTTCTAATGGAAACATAAATAGCCTGCATGTAAATATTAGTCTAAAAGGGCAAATCACAACTTACAATAGAAATTAAAATTTGGTTGCCGCCTTGCTGGTTTTAGAAGCTATTTTATTTTACCAAAAAACAATTTGATATCTTATGTAGGAAAATCTCATATCAAACAACAAAAGGTATCGCTGATTTCCTACAAACGACCTGATACATACGCACTGAAAACACAACATGCTCCACCTATGGAATGCTAAATCGCAGTTTATAACAAAATTCTGAAGATCTCGTTTCTGAGATTGCAAGGTTTGGCTCGAAGCCAACATTAATGCCAAAATACAACGTCAAATAGCAGCCAGCTCCCTACACTTTAGGAACAGCAGCAGCAGGACATTTCCCCAATGTATTCCACAAGATGTAATCCCCTGCAGAGACCTGATGTATCAAGTACGTTGATTAGTATGAAATCCAAGTTCTAATACAGTATGACCAACTATTGAGGAGCACAAGGAAAGACGAATTCCAACGGGAGGAGCACAATACAAGAGCACAAGTTGATAGCAACTTGTGATGTCCTGTTAAGCTATTTTAAAAGAAGATAAAGGAAATCTTTACTTCACAAAACATAAAGGCAGTCTTGTTTTAGGCAAAGTATGTCCTAGAGCAACAAGTACAGCATGAGGAAATACAACAATGCTCAATAAATGTATGTCCTAGAGCAACAATTTACATCAGCCAATCAATGCTCAATAAATGTGTCTTTTATTCAACCAAGTGTGACATACATACAACCCTAGGTCGTGCTGAACAAACATGTGAGGAACAAATGACACGGTCTAGGAGGATGATCATCCAAATAGATTGTCTGAAACAACCTTGAAACATAAGTGTCTTGTGTTGTTTACCCATTTGTTAAGAACACTTGGCCTCATTGAGAATTTCGGGAACAAATAAAAGTTTTGAGGTGATGTAAATTATAGAAATATATATGTTCAGATGGCAGGAAAAGAAACTCTTTTCTAGCAAAAAGGTGCCTTTTACATGCACAGAGTGTGCTCAAAAGGTTTTAGCGTACATAATGTCACACAAAAACTCGGATGATCCTATGAACTCACGAGAAACAGAGGATCAACCCATGTCAAGCACAAAAGCCATCTCAGAAAACCAAGGGTCAACTAGGACATTCAAGCAATTTTTGGAAATCCTAATTTGCATGAGACATCTCAGGAAATCGGTCAAAGCTTTGACTACAGAGCTCATTGAATATAGCTCTGAAAGACCAAGAAACTCTTCAGTTCATATTGAGATGAGAATCCTGTTGGGGAAGCAAGCTCAAATGTGATGCTAGTGAAGCTGCAGAACTTGTGATGAGTAGCTTCAACAAGGAGCCGTGCACCACCGGTGGACGTCCACATGCAGATAAGCCATGAAGAATGACGCTCCCACATCCCATGAACTCACCTGTTCTTCCTTCACGTGGGCCTCCAAAATTAACTTCTATTTTCTTTAATAAATCCCCCTTTGTGGTCCATGCCCCACACCGCATTAATTAAGGGGTTTATTAGGATTATATTTTTCTAATCTGAATTTTAATTAAGTTTTAATATTTCAGACAACATCAGGGTTGATTTGTTAAGCAATTCTTCCTCTCAATCTCAGGTGTAGCAGCGAGCTGCCATGCCATCTCAAAACACATCTGGGTTTCCATTATAAGTGGCTTTGACAAATACATAAAGAGCCCTCTCTTTGATTCAGGCTTCTTGAATTTCTTCCATTCACAAGATCCCTTCAAAATACTGTGAAGGTCCACACCAAATCATCTTTCCACTAAGCAAACCAAGAGCCAATAGTGGCAGTAGCGTTGTTTGGGAGAGAATTTACATGTCCGAACAAACAACCTAGTGTCTTTGGACATGCAAATGGGGTTTATCAACGAGAATCGTCCATCCCATTTTGTGTTCCATCTGGTTCCCTATTGCTATAAAAAAAAACTCCCACATCTCTATAAAATTAATAAAAAACTGATGTGGCAAATTTTAAAGCTATTATGATTACATGGCTGTCATGAACCTCATGGCATATCAAATGGGGAAGATAATCTTCACTGGGTGCCTAATCCACATGCAGAGAAATAGAAAAAGTTGAACATTAGAAATTAAGAGAAGTTGACATCACTGGACCAAAAGATTGAGGCCAGTGGTGGTGGCATCTACAGAAGTTCAAAGCTAGTGCTTCAAACATATTCTACTTTTACAGACAAGAAGAAGTTTTAGTAGACTATTGTTTATTGGTGAGGGTCAATTAAAGTTTTTGATTTTCAGTCCACATTTAGTCCAAGTATAGGGCGGACCGGTGAACCAAAGGAGGATATTTAAGTACCAAGACATTCCTTTCTCAGTGGATTAATTGGGTGGAGGGTAGATCGAAGGAGGAATATCAACAATGTAAAATATAGACAGACAGAACTGGAACTCTTAGGCATCATCTTTGAAATTGGAAAAGGATAGCCAAAGAGGTATCTCACAATACCGTGGAGTTGATGTATAATTGGCTAATTGCAAATCAAATTCTACGTGAACATATAAAAACATGAGCTGGTACCAAGAAGAAAAGAGTCCAAGACTTATAATATCATGATACACATAAAATTGCACAATGTTCTATCATAAAAATAAAAAAGAAACAGAACAAAACAATCTGAAAAGACTCATTCCAATTTCCAACGATATCAGCAAGTTTTGTGGCAGGAATAATAAAAGAATGTTGACTGTTATAAGAACTAAGAATTAGACCTGAATAAAATATTAACTAGAGTTGAAGAGCGTACACCAAAAGACTCATTCCAATTTCCAACGATATCAGCAAGTTTTGTGGCAGGAATAATAAAAGAATGTTGACTATATTACAAATGAGAACTAGAAAACAGTATAGAAGGTTACCTGATTTGAAATCTCTACAGGTGCTTTGACAGCTGGATAGATGTTGATCTGTGAATAAACAAAACAATCTGAAAATTACAGTGGGAAAATGGTAGAGAAAAAGGAAACAAAATACAGACCTATAACCAATGTTTTTTTGCCACATCAGAGCCAAGTTTCCTCGATATATATTAGCATTGACACTTGAACATATCTTCAAAGGATAGTTGTGTCTAAATGAACAAGGAACGAGAAAAATAATAGGGCCAATATCATAACTAGGCCTTTTAGCAATATTGTTCTATTAAGTAGGCTCATAGCATAATCTCATTTGGTAAATATAACCCTAATAGAGTAATAGTGTAAGTCAATTAGAGTGGTAAAAATAGAGGGGTACACAAAACAAAAGGAAATAGAAAAGAGCCTAATTGACCAAATTCTTTCAAAATAATATGTAACAGCACCCCATCACCAAAGAGGGATAAATGAAGAGAGCGGTACCTAGAAATCTAAAAAACTTAACTACTATCTCCATATTTCCCACTTTCTAGTTAGTTTCATTTCATTACTTCCCATGTGATCACTTCATTGTTTTTACTTTTTAGGCATTTCCCCATTTTCTTAGTTGTTCCCCCATTTTCTCTTGTTAGTTTTTAGCTGTTTTCAGGTTTAGGACAAAATTATGTTCAGTTCTAGAATGAATATGGCTAGTGCCAACTGCCAAGGTGTCGGACTATTTGCCTATTGTAATTCAGCAATTACAGAATTTTTCAAGTCCAGCTGCATGCAAGATTCTTGCCGCAAAGCCCTGTCCTTTTTACCCTATGAGTTCTAGAATGTTGTACTGTTTCACACCTAATGCCAAGGTTTCGGACTATTTGCATATTATAATTCATTCAGATCTGCATATTGAAAAACAATCAAAGTCGATGTAAGGTCATATCCGTCAAATCTCATAAGCTAGGCAGGTAGCTTTTGAGGGTGGTCAGCAATTGAGCATATTTTTCTTCTAGCATTTCCACTATGCTTGTCTTTGTTCATTTATCTTTAAGAAAAAGTCCAATTTTTTTTCTTGGCATCTAATATTATATAGGGAAATTATCACAAAACCACCCCATAATAATGATATCCTTCAAAACGCAACCATTTTTTGTAATTTTTCTTGAGCCAACATTTTTTTCATTTTTTTTCCACGAAACTGCCTCAAATTGTCAACAAACCTGCAATTTAGGTTTCTTTCACAAAACCATAATTTTTTAAGGCCAGCCACTTATTACAATAAGCCAGCCTCTACCCTCTCTCTCATCTCTTTAACTTACTGAATTCGCTTCTATAATCCTGTTTTGTGGGACAAAAGTTATACTATGGGCGGTTTAATGAAATTTATGTTATTTCTTGAAAGGTTTTTTTATTTAAAAAAAATGATTAAGTGTTGGATAATTGAAAAAGGGCATAAAACACGGGTTTGTGAAATGTTCCCCATTTATAGAACCATATTACCAGGAAATTTGATCTTGTCCTGATGTTCTTATGGCTTGTTACAAAAGAGATTTAGCAAAAATAAAATGATAGGATAGGAAAAACTTACTGATTTAGGATCAATTGATATTCTAGACAATGACGCCCCTGTAACCTTGAAGGATACCTGCCAACATCAACTAGAGCTTTAGAAAGAGATCGATCCTTCAAGTACATCAGAAGTTGCTGACGAGCATATTGGATTGAATAACAACAAGAGGTCGATTAAAAAGCAATATCGAGTCTCCAATGCAATCATGTTCCATCTGTTATTTATAGGTCCTCATTCATGTCATCTTATTAATTAAGGTGCTAAAGCACTGAAGAAAAGTAGCCATGAAAAGCCTAATGCATCAGAGGAAGTACAGAAACTCCAAGCGGAAAGTGCCTACCTTTGCATAGTCATATGCTTGCCAGCAAAATGACTCCTCTAAATCAACAGGTGGGAGATCTTTGTTCCTTTTCTCCAATATAAAATCATCTACATTGATCATGTTGTTTGAATTCCCAGTTTCAGTGTCACTATCTCCATCAACTGTACTACCAATAAAAGATCCAGAAGATAGCGGCCTTCGTGTCTGTAGTGGTGCAAATCTAATTGTTCCTGGAAAAGTTGCCTCAATACTCTTTCCTGTTACACCTCGTCCATTTGGTATAATTTTCCACTCAACCAAGTGATCCGTGGTTGATACTGTCCCTACGGAAGGTGTACCATTAAAAGCTACCAACCTCCTATAAGGAAAAGGCATGGTTACCGTGCAGAAATCCATTGTTAAGGGAGACTTGTAACCTTCCATAAGTATCAACTTAAATAAAAATGCCCCTTCATTCTCTGACACCATGGATAATTGGTAAAAACCCTTTACTGGCGGTCCAATGGAACAGCTTGCCTGATAACGCAATAAAATGAAATTACCCGTAGGTGGTGAAAACATCACAGCCTGCTTATCAGCACCCTGCTCAGGTATTTGAACACAAGGATGGAATGAGAGACGGTCAACATGTGCGGTATTTACCCCTTTCAGGGATAATGAAACATCAGGTAATCCTTCCAACTCAGCTCTACAATTTACTTGTCCAGCAATTGATATATTATCTGGAATTTCATCACGATCATACATGGCAGCATGAATAGTCTCATAAATTGTGAATAGCATTCTTTGTTTGCCCCTGTAGAGATATGGCTTCCAGGCTGGCTGTTTGCCATCTGCGGGTGGTATGTCAGATGAAGTAAAACCGTTAATTTTTATAGCTGCAATATTTGTGTAGTTTAGATCCAATGGTGTACCTGTACAAAAGCCAAACAGCATGTACAACATAATTTAGTTGTTTCACTGTTCATATTATGATATTGAATTGAGCAATACTGCAAAAAAATCTACCGACCAAATGGCATTGCAGTGCTGATAAAATTCTGCAGTGTATCTTTGTCCAAGAGCCTGGAGCCAGCTTTAGGAGCATCTGCTGCAAAGGACCCACTAGCTACAGGAACAGAAGTAGCTGAACCAGCACCTGGTGCAGGAGTAGGTTTGGCTCTAGCTGAGATACCAATACCACCTGTCAGTGAATCCAGCAACCCTCCAACAGAAGATGTGTTAATAATTACCTCAGCTTCAGCAATATCCCCTGTTATAATATCACCAATGACATGTGCTACCATAAATGCCCTGCACATACAAAAAATAAACTTCATGGTGATGCAGTGTTCTAAAACTATTAGCATGAAGCGTTTGATTTTGAGTCGGACACGGAGATTAATGTTCAAGACTATGGAAATAAAGAGATGGAAGAGTACTGCATGATGATTAAGTGGTATTTAATTGTCGAGAACCTATTTGTGTTGTGTTTTCTGGTTTTGGACATGTTTATGTGTTATTAAGTTAGAGTTGGACAGAGTCAGAGAACCTATTTGTGTTGTGTTTTCTGGTTTTGGACATGTTTATGTGTTATTAAGTTAGAGTTGGACAGAGTCAAATCTCAGCAACAATGATTTTTATTTTAATTTGCATGATACTTTCTTGGTTTTAAGATGCTGAAGACTTTGGGAATGAATGATCAATTGCATTACATAAAATTTGGACGGAGCCTAGCGATTAAATATAAGAAAATAATAAAAAAAAGGTCTTGTCCATCTAGAATCAGTCTAGAAGACTGTGTAGCCATCTAAAAGCTAGACGGTGCCCCCCCGTCTTGAGTCCGTACAGCGTATTCTGGAATATTGTACTAAATTCAATATACTACCATTCCATGTATAAATAAAAAAAAGATAGTTATGAATGGGCCTCTATTTTTTAGTACTTCAGTCATAATTTGAACTTATGCTCATGTGTCCCACAGCCCACTCCAACTGTAGTACCCAACCTACTTTTGCAGATATTCTACAATGTCACTCATGCCGGCACTGAACGTGGAAATTGTAGTCCCATGTCAAATGCCACCGTGTGATCCCCAGATACCCATGTTCATAGTCATTGTGAAACCACTTTCATGCCAGCAGATGAAGGGGAAAGCCACATTGACTCCCACCATTCACAATTTATACACAACTTTGCAATAAATCGAATCAAAACAGCCCTTTTGAATCAATTTTATGCAATTATGAACCAAACTAATCCAAAACTTCAATTTATGACTTGTAACCATGATTTAACCCTCAATTTCATAAATAACAACTCAAATTCCACCTAATTCAAGAATCAAATATGCTATATAAATCCTAAGAACGAAGATCTTAAACATGAAAGTATTGATTCATAGATTTTTTTGCCACAAATTTAGCTTCAATAATGTAAACCCTTCACTGCAGATGTTGATTGAACCCTTGCTCATCGAACTTGACCAAGAAGTTGGCCTCGAAATGGACCTCTCAGACATTGACGGGTTTGGGGTTAATAATCGCCAGAAAGAGGGGGAGGAGAAAGGAAAATTTGGAAATGGAGGATTTTGGATCAATTTTGCAACTTTTTGGAAAAGTTAGGCTGCATAGTACACTTGGAGTGGGGTTATGACTTGAAACTATGTATAGACTATTCAGGATAGTCAGCAAATTTTATGCAGCAATGCAGCAATCAGTTATGCTTAATAGCTTTAAAACAAACTGTACAGCTAGAAAAGATGCATAGCAAAATTTGTAGGCATATATGCTAGGATTATTTGCACACAACCCCCAATGAAATTTAGTGTTATGCATGAAAGCACCTGTTACATACTCTCTGCTCACAATATACCACCACATGCACATATTCAGTTCAGGGTAATTATGCATTTATTTGAAAGCAGGAAAATACATTCAGTTTACATTATTTTAGAAGGAAATATACTCTATTATAACAGGATATTTTGGTAATTATCTTTGACGATATACCCTAATAGAATAAAGGAGTAAGTTCTAGGTTAACTGGGATATTGTAATGAGGGTGATGCCCTGCAAAGCTGACGTGTATTTATATGAATAAACCTATATTTTATACATTTACAGAAAATCTTAAAGATTAGGGCTTGTGTATGTTTAGTATATCTGAATTGCTCTAAAGAAATATAGCAACTTACTATATACCCTGTGATTGATGGAAGGTCGAGTAATAAGGATGACAAGTTAGGGTCCTCTCCAATGGAACCTCCACAGTCAGGTCTCCTATACAATGTCGCATAAGCTACTAGATGCTTGGGCTCAACCAAAGTCAATACGAGAATGGTAAAAGGGCCTTTCATATGCAAAATTAATGGCCATAGTAAGTGATGTTCTCCTCCTTCTTTGCTAATCTGAAGACTAATGATATGGCGTGTAACTGGATCATCAACCCAAGAATCGGAACCTTCCACTGATTGTGCCAAGCGTATCCCGAAACCATGAGGAGACCCTTCCCTGAAAAGGAACATGAGAAACCAGTCACAAAACTGACGCATATGACCAAAAAACAAAAAAGAGAGACATCCTCAGATAGAAAATTAATAATATTAGGCCGTGCACTTTGTGCCAACTCGAGCAACTATGTTCAATAAGGTATTGCATGATTACCTTCCTCTGAAAGATGGTAACTGGTTTTAATCAAGCAATGTGAAATTATATCCATTTTACCTGATTAGCCCTATGGCTTACAAGTTCGAAAATTGCTTCCCTTCAGCTAACAGTTTAGTACCAACATTAGCACAAATATTACACCACTAATACAAACAATTACCAAACTCACCCAATGATTCCTGACAATATAATAAAATTCGAGGCGTGACAATATAAACATAACTCTTCCAATTAATTAAGAAGGAATACAATTAGGAGCAGAAATTTGCATTGCATTTCCGGATAGACAATCGTGTATAGGATTTATACCTCATTTTCCGTTCGACGAACGCATCAGCGAGTTCAGAATCAGTAGGGACAGCGGAGTTGAGGGTGATTGTTTCTTCCTTCGAGGAAGGCACGTTCTCCGCCTTGCAGGACGTACGCCATCGGCGCTCGACCACCGGAAACCTCCTGATCAGTTCAGTTTGCCGCCGATTTGAAGTTGAAATCAGAAATTGACAGGAAAAAAGAAACTGAACAGTCGAAAAGATGCTCGGGGAATGAATTCATTGTAGAAAACCGACCTGGAGAAGACGATGACATCCTGCTTGTTGAGGATCCATAGAGCTCGCACGCTGCTACTTCGCATTCTCTCTCTCGGCTGTGTTTGACGAGAAGAAGGTGGGCATCTCATATCCTTCTAATTAGCACACATTAAAATCAATATATATTAAATAAAACATTTTGTATTCATTCGTCGTTTTTAACCATTTTTTGTATTTACAATTTTACTACGAGCATACAATTATAACATTATAAGAGGTTTATACATATAAAATTATATTCTTACTACCTTTTTCAATTATTTCCAATTTTGCCCTTGAACATTTGATTTAATTACAAACAATCAGCTGCTTGGTTTTGGCCCACTGGGAGTTCAACTTCGGCCCAAGATTATGACACTTTCCTCAAAATATCCACATGCGTGAAAATTATAGATGCTTTATTTACCTTTTTACACGTGTTTTATAAATATCTAATATCTCTTCCTGTCTTGACACGTCGCCATTTGCATGTCGCTCTTGTCAGCTTCTTCACCGTCTCCCTTTCCTTCTGTTGTGTATGTGTTTATGGTGTGAGAAAGAAAATAGTTCATTTCCGGCTACTTTTTTGTGCTTACTTCTTCCCCAGTCGTCTCCTTCTCTTCAACTTTCAAGTTATTCATTCAAGGATTAAACTTTGTACCGCATGCACATGGCTCGATCGAATTCGGGGATCCGAGAAGCCTTACCTTACTGTTTTCGTTGTCGTCCATCATCGACGAAGCCTTCTTCGGTTTCAAGGTATGCTTTTCTTGGTATGAAACCCTAACCCAATGGTCTTCTTTCATCCATCGTGTTTACCCCAAATCGATCCTTCAACTACTCTCTTCTTCATCCACCATTCTACGTTTTCCTTTCATCGTTTCTACCACAACTCAAAATCATCGCTCTCACCTTCAAATTCCATATCTGCCATGCCTTCTCAAAGCTCGACGTCTAGGAGAATATTCCCAATCATATCCGCCTTGAGGGATCCGTCTAACCGGAGGCTGCGGTGGGAGAGGAGCATCAATTGGATCCCTAGGCGGAGGATTCCATACAACAGGGCCACCAATTTTGTTTCTCCCCATTTGTATGGAAATTATGTTGGATGATGCAGGTAGCCTTTAAATTGAGTTCTTAGAGCAATCATGTAAGAAGATATGTTTTGATTTGTTTCATTCCCCCCTTCGATTTGATTTCAGGAAACAATCTCACGGGCATGCTTCCATCTGAGCTCGGGGGTTATTGTCACTTAAAACCCAAATTTGGGTTACAATGAGTTTGAAGATCCGTTTTCGTTTGAATTAGGTGAATTGAAGAATCTTCAGTCAATGAATTTGATGTGCAATCAACTTACAGGTTCAATTCAATTCATTTTCTTTTATTTTATTTTCTTTTATTTTAAATTTGGTGTTATTCTTCCTCTATATTTTCTTTTCTGCTATTTTTTTGGCCGTATCAAGTAAATAAATGAGATACCATGCACCCAATCAATAGAATTTCAATTATGAAATCAGCATGCGTGTTAAGGAAAGCAATGATCCTTTGGCGGAGGCAAGTCCGTTACGGTTGAAGCTGAAGAAGAGCCATTGTTCTTGGATTTGATCTCGGATAAGCTCAAGGCTTCTAATTTCCCTGCTACACTTTTGAAAATTTGTACCTGGGAGGTATGTAGCTCAAATTAGTACTTCTTTATTAGGCATCTGCCTATTTTTGTGCCTATTTTTGTCCTCTGTATCACTACCATTTGGCGGTTGCTTATTTTCATATAATGTTGAAGCAATTAGGTGATTGATCTCTTATTAAGTTAATACATAGTAAGAGTGTCAATGAGCTATGAAAGGCACCATGCGAGTCTTAAATACATTTGTGCTCATGTTCTATATCTCTATTTTGTGTCTTTTATTGTTTTCATTTCTTATATTTGAAAGTACTGGATTTTGATTATTGTCAATCTCCAAAAAGTTCTAAAAAGTTGTGCTTTAATCATTTTGTAGACGTTGTTTTGTTGCTGGATTGACATTCTAGGTGAAGGACCTTTTATTACAATGAATATAGAGATATTACTCCTTACATCATCATTTAGTGCTTGTTACTAAAATCCATAATTTGATCATATGTTTAGATTTTGTAGACGTTGTTATGCTTACTCTCATCATTCTAACCTTAATCCCCACACACACGCATTTGCGCTTGCCGTAGTCCGCCTTCCCTTTCCATGTTCAGTTTTCTTCTCAAATTCACCTATCTCACTGTTGAAGCCTTGGATAAGACTATCTGGTGACTACTTAAATTTCAAAAATTGGTTCATGATAGATGGGCTTAGATATAATGTATGCATGCGTTGCATGCCATTACTTGTTTCTTGCAAATTTGAATGTGATTTTTGTTAATTTTGAGTTTCTTATCCGGTTTTGTATCAACTTAAATTTATAAAAATCGTAATTTACTATTAACCTATCTGGTTTTCTCAAGGAATGTTCCTTTAAAACTTGTCCCTTTGTTTGATTGAAGGTTGGCATTGAAGAAGCTGATTGGAGCCCTTTTTTAGTAATCCAGTTTTGAAGAAGAGCATTGTACTCTAATTTTTCTCTTTAAACAGGCAAATGCTATAGATGTTTTTTTTTTTATTGTGCTTCATTTGAAAATAATATAAAGCCACATACATCCACAGGCAAGCGAAAGAGAGCATAGTTATGAAAATGGCGTGGAGAATTCATTGTGTAACTAGGTTTAACCTAGCAGTATAGAAGCCTAAAGTTGTGTTCTTTAGAGTGAAGTGTTCTGTTTCGAATACCTATGACACTCGCACCACTGCTGGTATGTTTCGTCCCATTGTTGTTCAGTGGATTCATTTTTAAATTGGCTTTTGGAGTTGCATAAGAACCTGATGTGGGTTTTCTTATTGTTCTTCGAATTCTGGGTTTCCTTAATGTTTCTTAAATCTGTATATGTCCATCACTAGCCTCAGATCCTAGGGTCAAAGATTATGGATATAAAAATTCCCTTATTGCTATTTTCTATGACATTGAAATCATTATTATTAATTAAAAAAAGCTTATGAAATCCTATTTTCTTGCTGCTCTTGAATTGCTCATCTTCAAAGGGGTCTACTTCAGAATCATTCTTCTGCCAATTAATTTATTGCATGTATACTTAGCCTGTTTTTTATTCATATTATTAAAACTTCTAAATTTGTACATTCTGCTGCATGTATCTTCAAACCATGACAAATTAAGAATATCACCTCTATGTAATAATCATACATTATTTTACCCAATTTCATTGCTACCCATTTCATTTCGTGAAGCAAACTGGAAGCAAGCATGTGAATTAGCCCTTGTGTTCAATGAGCTGATGGATCATGTAAGCTTGGATAATCAGTTCCTTCAAGACTCTCTTTCCAGGTACTGTTCCATTCCCTCCTCTTTTAATTTAGAGTGTATTGTACACTATATATGTTTTCACCATACCCTGAAGCTTTGGTTACTTTGAAGGTTGAGTAGTATTTGTCATTTTACTGTTTATAACTAGATGAGGGTGATATTGTCAATCGGATGTGTTTTGACTGGTTTTGCTTTGGATTATTGAACAAACTAAAAGGATATATTTTTTTGTCACGGTGAAAATTAAGTTGTCTTGGTAAAATAGTAGACAATGAGGTGTTAAAGAAAGATTAGCGTATGACTTTGGCATGACATGTATATTACCTTTATAGTGAGTGATTTCTTCTCTTTTTTATTCTCACTTCCTTACTTTTTTCTATTAGAACCAACAGTATTATATCGT
The DNA here is from genome assembly GCA_033239045.1 of Fagopyrum esculentum. Lineage (NCBI taxonomy): Eukaryota > Viridiplantae > Streptophyta > Magnoliopsida > Caryophyllales > Polygonaceae > Fagopyrum > Fagopyrum esculentum. Next base: position 122,131,865 of record BSUD01000004.1, read on the forward strand.
AATGCTAAATGGATTTTTTTTACATCATTTTTACCTACTAATCATTGATTGATTTCACTTGCGAACATTACTTGTTATCGCCTTCCCTTTTTTATCTTCACTGGTTATTGATAGATGAAAAACATTGGATATTTGTGGTCAAAGTTAGTCTTTGTGTGATAAGATAAATTCTTTTTGTGACACTTTAGTTCCATTAACACAACTTTCATTTTAATGGTCATTAGTTTGATTGTGCAACTGGTGTTACCCAGGAGAATATTCCATTAGCTTACTCATATTTTTTGTTTGCACCGTTACTATGAAACCGCTACCTCTTGCGTTTGATTGGTTTTAAAACATCACTTTGCAATTAGAAGTTGTTGATCAGATGTGATTAGTGGTGTTGATTAATCTTGAGATAACTGGGATTGAATTGAAAGCCCCTTTTTAATTTAACCTTTTGTACATGTATATATTTCATCACTTCATCAGCTAAACAAAGAAAGAGAAATGAAAGAGTGGTTTATTATTGTATCCATTCAAAACATATATTTGATCTTATTATATAGTCTTTATAGTAGGCAGTTATCTAAAAAGCAATGCTCATATCAGCATTTACAACCCAAATTGTATGTAGACATTCATACACGATGACAGGAAGCCGACGACCAAGGTTTGGTAATTGAGATGTTGATAGGAAAACCTTGTTTGCTTTGTCTGTCTACTGCGAGATAATCAATTTTCACTGCAACCTAACATACGCACTGATAAGCCCATAATGGAACAAGGAAATGTAGGTGATCAGCTGATATATTTACCCACCAAACCAGGTGAGTGGGCTCCGGCCTTCAGCCGTGCCACTAAGAAACAATGTCGCTCAGAACCTACTTGTGTACCAACAACATCTCCAAGAACAACTCCAAAACTTATGGGCCAAGATATCGAGAAGGTGTGCAACTTCAAGAACCACAACCTAATTTTAGAGCATCTGCTTAAAAGTGGAAAACTCACTTCGATTTTATGGCATATTGTATCTCAAAGGGCTTGAAGTTACAATGAAGTTGTCTTGTAAATATTTTATAACGGTAGCTAACCTAGGTGAACCAAGGTCGTCTTCTTATTATTATTTTCAGTTCCCAGATGAGCTGCTAAGAGATTTAACTAGAGTTTGAGAGCTTTGTGTGAGTACATAGTAGAAAATCGTAAATTTGATTGACAATAGTTATGTATTAATAAAAAGGAAAAACTTAAATTACAAAGCTTTTACGTTTCATTTCAACGTAACACCAAATTCATTTCAATGTAACACCTTTTCCTTTCGATGATTCAACAATTAATTTTGTGTTTCATTTGAAGGTAACAATTTTTTAGATAAATTTTCCGTTTTTAAGTTACGGCGCGTGTGCGTAGCACGCGCGGCCACCCTAGTTTTAAAAAATATATATAATATTTAGATTAAAGGTGTTTTTAGTAATATTATATTTGTAGTTGTGGTTTGTAGTTGTGGTTATTGAGTAGATTTTTTCACAGTTTGATTGTTAGAAAAATATTGTTGCGGATTGTATTACACGTATAGAAGAATAGATTTGTAGAATTTTTAATATCGTAAAAGAAAAAAAACACTTTCTTCCTTTATCACTCAATCAGAACTATTATAATATTTTTTTATTTTCCCGATTCCTATTGAAGATTACCCTAATCGTCTTCTACATCATCACCACTCACTCAAACCTCCATCCAAAGCTATAGAAACCATAAGTTTTTTTATTGAAGGGTGAATTGCTAGTTGAAAAATTGAGATTCTTAAACAAAAGACCAAGACATGAATTTGGCGAAATCAACAAACTTGAATCATTCATCTAATTATACATGGTACCAAAGGCGAGATCTAGATAGGTGTGTCGTAAGGGAGCTCATATGAGTGTGATCATGGATGAAGCTAAAATCCTAGACGGTGTGAATCCGAGTAGATTCACATAATTATACATGTGAATCTATGTAGTGCACCATATTCACCACATTTGAAATGTGCTTAAGAAAGTTTACTGAACTAGAAAGGCTTCATGAACACAAAGAAATTTGAAGGAGTTGCCTATTGTTGGATGGAGTTGCCTATTATTGGATGTGTTGCAACCACATACTACAAGATAGTCCTAGTTGTCCTCGTAATAGCGCATCAACATGCCTTCTTATGATAGCCAACACTCTTAAGCCTATGGTGATTTGTATGATAACCTTTGTCTCATACGACACACACTTTGTAGCGGTTAGTCGAAATTTTACATTATCTCATTTTAACATAATAACTTTGAATAACCCTTTTCAAATTTTTTGTAGGTTTGGTTCAAGTAGGATACCAAATACCCCATTACCCGAGGTGGGTCATATGTGAACAAACCATCACGATCTGAGTGTTGATGGATGAGAAGTGCCGTTCATTGAAAGGATATTTCGTTACATAAAGCTTCGTCGTATTGAGTGTCCTCCATTACCCGGGCCAAGGACAAGCATTTTGGATGAGTAGTTAGATTCACCACATTTGAAATGTGATGTAATCAGTGTTTTGTTATATGAAATTAAAGTTTAAAATATTTTATATAATATCCATAAAATAGAACTCACTATACGTATAATCTAAGTTATCCATAAAATAGAACTCAATATCCATACAAACGATAATATCTAGAAAATAGAACTCAATGTTCATACAAAAGAAAGTATCCACATACAACCCAATATCCATACAAAAGAACTAAGTCATACAATATGCTCAATGATGTTGTGATTGTAACACCCCGAATCCGCGGAACTCGGGATGCTACGGGTTGGGACCTGACAATGGGTCCCGACCCTTAGCCTGACAACAATTTCACCGGATCTTGCAACAAGGCACAAATAAAGGCCAAAACCGAAATACATTTTTATGCAATGTAATGAAAAGAAAACCCGAAAGAATACAACAAATGACTTCAGCCGAAAATACGACTCCAAGACTAAACGCCAACACGCGACATACAAACATAATAACGAATAATAAAACACAACCCGACTCCAACCAAAACCCACTCCTAAAATGTACGGAACCCCGGCTGCCCACTCTTCCGGATCTCTCGGCCGCAATCCTAACCTGCAAGGCAATCTACAACAATCGGTATAAAACCGTTAGCTAATATTCGAAGCATTAGAATCAAGGTGAAAGGCACAAACACAAGTAAATCAACATAACACACAATGTACACCAAATCACACAAGTCCGGTTTATTATCTTTTTATTATTAAGTCGTATCCCGTTCTAATTCAACTTCTTTTGTGACACGAGAATCTCCCGAAACTCGCCTCGGTCCCCACTTACCGCATGGAACGGTGGATGCCTCCGACCGTCTAACCACACGGGCTAGTCGCCAAGAACCTCCTAACTCTACGCAAGAGCTAGACAAGTTGTCACCGCCCGTTATCATACACTTGGGCCAAATAATATATAAAGGTCGGTAATCCTAATTCCGGTTTTATAAGTTATAATCAATAAACACACACCACCAAACACACATCAATGCTAATACATAGAATACGAGCTAAGTAAGTCCGGAGACTTACCTCGTCACTAGACTCAACTCACGACACTCTCGCTTCCTTAGGAAGGAAGCCCGTAACCTGCTCACAAGAAGATAACTATATCAACAACAACCCACTCACAATAGAAGTCTTAGACTTCTATACAAATGATCTACGCAAGACCATTTGACTCTCAATTCTAGGACCGCATCCTAGAATCCCTCATGCTCACATCACACTCAACACAAGCTAGAAGTCCTAAGACTTCTAAATCCTCAGATCTCGCAAGATCATAACTCACAACGCAACTAGGATAAGCCTAACCTAAACTCCAAAATCCCACAAGGTAATACAACCCCACCTCGAGCCTCAAAACGCTCACAAGATCAACCAAACACTTAAAGCCATAAACAACCTCACAAGACCACAATACCACCTCAAGCTTGGAATCATCATCAAGCTATCAAACAATATCAAATCCTTGAAACTCACCTAAGGTTCAAAGCCACTACTTGGCATTAACTCTAAGTTATACTAGATCCAGCCTAGCATGATACTAATACTAAACATAACTAAATCGCGGGAAGAGATACTCACACGACGTCAAAAGACGGAAGTCGATCAATGGACGTCGACTTTGGACTTGTTAGGCCTTTATCGGGACGCTTCCGAACCTAACACCAAAATTAAGCAAATTTAGCTCGTATGCTAAATTTGAACGGAATATTATATATATATATATATATATATATATATATATATATATATATATATATATATATAACTCTAAGTAAAACTCGTTTTCAAAAGTCGACATTAAAAACCCAAGATTAAATCTTTGATCCATAACCGAATTAATCCAACAAAGGCATAACACATAGAGTAAGTAAACGCAAGACTATAACTCGATGTAAATCCCAAGTTTAAAACCCATAATTATATTTTCCGAGCAACCTATACAACATCGTATCCCAAGGTGAAACTCGTTTTCAAAGTCAATGACACAATAAAACCGCTCATCTATTTTCCTGCCAAAATACACTTATATTAACATGGTTGTAAATCCGCATTTAAATCCTTGGGCCATATTCCATAAATAAATCTGCAGGGGTATTTATTGCATAAAACACAAATCTGGGCAATTAATGTAAATACAAAAGATGGGTTAAAATGTGTAAATATCCAAAACCAGGGGGCCGTTAGAATTACCCAAAAAGGGTCTTCTTCCTTGCTAGGGTCACACGCGCAGGCTGGAAAAGGGAGATGGCGGCAGGATCATCCCAATACCGGCGAGGGCTTTGGCGGTCTGGGTTGTTCGAACTCGACAAAGAGGCAAGGGAAAGGGGAATGGCGGCCGGAAGTGGTGGTGAGACAGAGGCATATTCTGGCGGCCGTAGAGGAGACTGCGTAGGCGGCAAAGGCAGGTCGAAGAAGCGGCTAATGGGCTCCCTCCGGTGGTGCGCTGGTGAGGCAAGGCTCCTTCTCTCCGGCGCATTCCTGGCAGTACAGAGGCGGCCCAATCACTGGCGGCAGTGGTTTCCTCCTCGCGACAGAAGGGAACGGAGAAGGAGGGGGAAAGAGATCAGGGCGGCGCGGTACCGGTGAAGGCGAAGTAGAGGCGGCGAGGGACCACCTGTTGGGGCGGGGGCAAGGGCGTGGTTGCTCCTTTGGTGTCGATGCTGGGCGCGGCGAGGCCAGTTTTCTCCGATGCAAGGTGGTCGAGAGACAGGGGAGAGAGGCCGGAGGCTGCTGCTTCTGGCGATGAAGGTGAATGCGTCTCCTGGTGGTAGCAAAGAAGAACGAGAGGGAGGAGGGTTGCGCACGGCTGGCGAAGGGCTCCAGCGGCCATCTCCTGTGGCTGCATATGAGTGCAAGGCAAGGTGAGACAGAGGAGAGATTGGAGATTGTGGCTTTGTTGGTGAAGAAAAGAAACAGAGGGAAATAGAGTGTTTGAAAGGCCCTTCATCAAAGGGTCAATGTTCTGAGTATTGAACGGGGATTGAGGAGGGTGCACACTACACAGACATAGGTTGGGCGGCAGTTGCCTATACTCAGCAGTGCAAGACTGCAATATGGCTTCAACACGCAAGGAGGAATAGAAGGAAGAAAAGAAAAGAAGAATAAATAAATAAATAAATAAATAGGGGAAATGGAAATGATGTAAACTCGATCAAAAAGTTCGAAACGAGATTTTCGAATCGGAAAATTTTTCAAACTTTTCCGTAAAATAATATATTGAAAATATAAACAACAATAAATACTCGGAAAGAATATTTAGACTATTAAAATATCAATAAATATACGGAAAATACTTATCGAGAACACGCCTAAAACTTGGGGAGATTCGATAGGAATTGACACCTCCTACTATGCTCAGATTGACACCCCCAACGAAGAGACCTCGGCCTACCAAATGAATCCAGAGTTCGTATATGTCTGACACACCATTCGATACTCAAAGAACACCATTGATATTAAGAAACCATACAAGATAAGTCCTAATACTCAGGAAGGAGAGGAGAATCATCAACAACAATCCACATTCAAGATTCAAGATAGAGAGTGAATCTTTATTCGAGAATTACTTTAGTTTTTAGATTCTTTTGCTTTTGGAACACAAGATCGGATCTTTATTTCTACTTTTATTCAGTTTTGGATATTGAAGACCTCTTGCTAAGTATTTCTTGCTTTTATTTTAGTTTCATTGGTTTCTTGGTTTTCTTGATTTTATATTTCAATCTTGATTTGATAATGTGTGTTATTGGCTAAAACTCTTGCAATTATAGGGTGATTATTTGAAAGTTGTTGTTTAAATGATGAAAGACTGAGCCTTCACGTGTAGATTGGACCATGAGAGTTGTTTTTACCTTCGCATAAGAGAAAAAGCGGTATGTTCTTGGTGAAAATCGACCGATTTTTATTCAAGAACTACCCGAGTTTTCTTATGTCGTACCTTTGATGTTATATCCTTAAGCCTAGGTTAAGATTGCCTAAATCCTAGCATTGTTGAACCTTTCAAGCTTATATCCAAGCTTGGAAAGAGACTTACCCGGTGATTTCCTTTCTTGGTTGCCAACGATGATGAGTTCTAGGAAATAGAAGAATCAGCACCCTTTATTAGGCTTGAGTGTGCCTTCCCATTGCCTGTGTGAGTTAACCTAATAAAGATTGTCTTAATCTTTATTAAGTTAAAGATTTGCCTAAATCCTAGCCTTGTTGAACCTTTCAAGCTTATATCCAAGCTTGGGAAAAGACTTATCCGATGATTCCCTTTCATGGTTGCCAACGATGATGAGTTCTAGGTAATAGTAAGCATGTCCACGGGTCGGACCCGCCGGGTCGACGGGTCCGACCCATCGGGTCAGGGGTCCGGGGAGGGTGATCCGGACCCGGACCCGTGTATGTGGCCGACCCGCCGGGTCACGGGTCAGACCCGCCGGGTCACGGGTCAGACCCGCCGGGTCACGGGTCAGACCCGCCGGGTCACGGGTCAGACCCGCCGGGTCACGGGTCAGACCCGCCGGGTCACGGGTCAGACCCGCCGGGTCACGGGTCAGACCCGGCGGGTCGACGGGTCGGCCACCTCACTATTAAAAAAAAAAAATAATAATAATGGAAATAAAGTTAAAAAAATAAGAAAATAAATAGAAGAGAAAATTTGGACTTAAAATTAAAAAAGAATAAGAAAATAAACTAATAAAAAATAGGACTTAAACTTAAAAAAGAACAAAATAAACTAATAAAAAGAGGACTTAAACTTAAAAAAATTGGACTTAAAGTTTAAGTCCACGTAGTTCTCTTAAAATTAAAAAAGAGGACTTAAACTTAAAAAAAAAAGGGAAGAATTGGGCTTGAACCGTAATCCCGGTTGCCTACGTATCCTCTCGGGGAGGAGGAATCAAAACCCACGTAGTTCTCTTACCTTTGTTTATATCCCCGATTGGCCCTTACCTTAGTCGGACTCTCCCGCCGATACATCCGATGGTGTTTGTTGTCGCTCGTCGTCATCTTCATCGCCTTCCTCCGCTGAGAGGTTGTTCTTTTGTGTTCGCATTTCCGCTTTCCTCCAATCGGCTAGGAGGACTTGTGCCTCCAACGTCTCGGGCAACATGCTTGATCTCGTCGGATCGAGCACCTTTCCACTCCGCCTAAAGGTTTATTCAACCGCTACCGTTGAGGCGTGAACGGCGAGAATTTGTGCCGCGATCCTTGAGAGGGTATGGAACCTCATTCTCTCTGGTCGGCTCCACCATTCTAATATGTTGAAATCCCCCTCTTCTTCATCATTGGCAAAACTCAAAATAAATGGTTAGATATTCGTCGAGTTCCGAGTTGGAACTCGACGTGGTTTTTGCCCTTTTCGGGCCAAACAAATCTCTAGCAATTGATTTAAATTTAGATGAACTTGAAGATTGTAACGCCCCAAATTTTTGGGCGCGTTTACGTTAATTATCTTTTCGGGTATTATCGATATCTTTATATCTTATGTATATTTTTGACGACTATATTTTATATATTAGATCCGCATATTTTTCCCGTATTTTATTTTACGAGGAAAGTTTGAAAAATTCTCCGATCCGAAAATCCCGTTCCGAACGCTTTTGGGTCGAGTTGACTCTTAATTCCTTTTTATTTTTATTTTCTTTTTCTTTCCTCTACTTTTTCTCCCCTCCTTTCTTTTCCCCTTTTCTTACCCTGATGAGTGTGCAATTCGGGATGACCCCTCGTTACTACTTCCGCCTAGCCCTGCAGCTCTACCTTAACCTCTCTCTCACGTTATCTCCCTCTGCTTCTCTATCGCTTGCTCAACCCTCAGTGAAGCCGACCTCCTGTCTCACCCACACCCCTCGACCCTTCTGCTCTTTCCCAGTCTCTCTCACTCACACTCAACCCCCTCATTTCCTTCACTCGAACAAGGGGAAACAGGACTTTATACTCTAAATCTCATCTCCCTTCTCTGGGCTACCTCGCAAGCATGAGCCTCGCCGGAGCCACACCGGGAAACACCTGCCTAGCCTTGTCTTCGCCTTCCCTGTTGTTCGCCGCCTTCTTCTGTCTCGTCCCTCTGTTCGTCCCTCCACTCTCCTTCTTCCCATCTTTGTTTTCTGCAACACCTTGAAGTTTACTGGGAAGCGGCTGCCACTGGAGAAGGAATTGCAACTGTGACGAAGCCGCCGGAAAGGAAGGCTATGCACCGGGGAGCTGCCGGACGAGAGGAAGCCGCCTCCGCACCGCCGCCTGAGCAATCGGAACAAAACTCACCACCATGCCTTCGAACAAACTTGCAGGAAGAAGCCCTCTTTCGACCCACCTTTTGGCAGCCACCGGACGGAGCTGTGGGCCACCTTGTTTCCGCCTAGTCAAAGCCGGAGAGACCTTTGTGCAGCCTCCTCCGCCGCCGCTTTTCTCCCCTGCCGTGCCCAGCCGCCGGAGGCCAGCACGTCCCAGCCGCCGCCTGTGAATCCCTCTTTCCCCAGCCCCTGCGCAAGATCTATCGGGTGATAAGAAAACCCTTTTTAAATTTTGTAATCGGGCCCCCCTTATTTTTTGTTAATTGCAAATGGAACCCAATGTTTTGTATTTACACTTTTAACCCAAATTTCAGAATGTGAGAATTATACCTTCTTGTAGATTTTAATTACATAAAAGGACCCATATTTTATATTGCAAGTTATTACCCAGCTTTGTGCAATTATCTTTTGTGCCTTTGTTGATTTAATTCGGGTTATGACCCCAAAGATTTAATTGCGGCTTTTGACCAAATTTCCTTATTGAATAATTGTCCGGAAAAAGGTTTAACGAGTTTTAACAATGGCTTTTGAATAACCGAATTTTCCTTAGACTTATACATATTATATATTCCGTTCAAATTTAGCGTATGAGCTAAATTTGATTAGTTTTGCTTTAGGTTCGGGAGCGCCCCATAGAAGGCCCAACGAATCCATACTCGACATCCGTTGACCGTTTTCCACCTTGGATCGTGTGTGAGTACCTTCTTCCTCGATCTAGTTATGTTTAGTGGTAGAATAATGCTAGGTTGGATTTAGAATAACTTAGGGCAAATGCCAAGTAGTGGCTTGGAACCTTTAGGTGAGTGTTTGAGGTTATTGATGTTCTATGTCACGTGGTGTGTTGATCTTGAGTTGTTATACAGTTGTGAGCCTTGTGGTTGATCTTGTGAGACTTGAGATGATATTCATATGTTGGTTGAGATTGTAGAGTTTAAGATGAGAGTATCCTAGCACTTGGGGATATAGTTGAGATCTCGTGAGTTGTGAGGACTAGGAGTGTTATTCTAGTTTATGAAAGAGCATGATCTTGTAAGAGCATATAGTACTAGAAATCTAAGGACTTCTAGCTTTCATGAGTAGTTGTTGATTATCATGCCTTGTCTTGAACAGGCTTTGGTTATATTCCTTCGGAGAGTGTTATCGGTTTCGGGTAGCTTTGAGACGAGGTAAGTCCTCGGACTTACTTAGCCGCTTCTATGCCTTATTTGGATGTATATGGTGGTGTGTGTTTACCGCTTTTAAGCATGAAAATGGATTAGGATTTACTTGACCTTATTTATTGGTCCATTGTTACTACTATTATTATCGGGCGGTGACATCACCGCTCAGTTTCCCGAGGGAGACTGGGGGGATCTCTGCGACCAGGCCATACACGGTATACGGGCGGGCTTCTTCATCACTCCCTCAGGGTATACGGGTTGGGCGCCGCCACACTCCTGTTGGTTACACGGGGACAGAGGCGAGAGTTATAAGACTCTCGTGTCACACTTGAACGAATGAATTAGATATGGAATAACCTAAAAAGATAATAAGTAACGGATGCGTATGTTTATGAGCATGTTGTGTGTTTGTGTTCCTATGTGTGTTTGTGCCATATTATTCTTATAATGCCTAGAATGTGAGCTAACAGTTTTATACCGATTGTTGTAGTTGATGTGCAGGTTAGGATGTGGCCGAGTGATCCGGAGGAGTGGGCAGCCGGGGTTCCGTACATCTTAGGTTGTTTTGGGATTTGGAGTCATTGTGTTGTTGTTATTGTATTTTATGTTGATGTTGTTGTAAGGACGGCTGAAGTCTTTCCTTTCTTTTATTTTCGGGTTTCATAACATTGCATAAAAATGTATTTCAGTTTTGGCCTTTATTTGTGCCTTGTTGCAAGATCCGGTGAAATTGTTGTCAAGCTAAGGGTCGAGACCCATTGTGAGGTCCCAACCCGTAGCATCCCGAGTCCCGCGGATTCGGGGTGTTACAAAGTGGTATCAGAGCCCTAGGTTGACAACAATGGCACTCGCAATCTTCTAAAGGCCGAATAAAAAAATAAACAGAACCCTCAAGGTTTCTGAGTTTTAAAGAAATGATTTTCGTTTTCAAATCATGTGCATGAGTCAGTTGGGGTAGAATGTACGGGACCACCACTTCCTCCGCGGATCTCGGCGACGTAGTTATTTATTATTATATTATGTATATATATGTGTATATATGTAGTTATGTATATGTGGACTTAGGATGTTTTGGACTATACTTGTATGTTGAATTGTAAATTGTGTATGGACTAGTTATATTATAGCAGTAGCATGGCTTTTATATCGTATTATATATATAAACATATGGTATGCTAATATCATATTAGTGATAGTGAACCTTATAGCTAAGATGATAGAAAGCTATCATCGCCCCCTTGGACAACGCCTTTTGGATTAGGATAGTATACATACGAAGAAGAGTATGCTCAAGTATCGAGTTGAGCATCATGTTTTCGCAAGCACCCCGGTGATTTCCCGGACTCCTTTAAGAGGACATCGAAGAAGAAACCTAGAAATGACACAACCAAAGGACAAACAAATAAAAAGGGAACCTTGTGTCGACTTAAGTGAAACCAAAACGGAGACTTTACCAATATAAAAGCGACATGAAGCCGTGAGAGTGGTACCAAGGAAATAATGAAGGAGCATCAATGAGGTAACTAGAGACAACGAACGTAAGATTTTTCCAAGTGCGGTGTCGATGAACTGAAGATGCGAATCAAGTAAATAGGACTACATTCTCGCTCGAGAATAAAAATGGCGTTTTAAGTAAGACAAGTTTTCAATAGGCGCTCCTAAGTATGGGAGTCAAGATAAAAAGAGTGGTCCAAGAAATTAGAAAGATCAACGAGAACCAGAAGTTAAGCTTACAAGGTACCAAGAAGTGAAGTGTCAACATTTCGAGAGTTATGAGAAGGACATGGTGGGGATTCATGTGGATTTGACCGGTTTTTGTTTTGATAATAAGACCAAGAAATGCCGAGGAGGAGGAAGTGTATATAGATGACGATCTCCAGAAGATTAAAGATGAAACAAGGAGGTTTGATAAAAAGACTTAAGATGCCAACTAAGAGAGACGTGAGTGGATACTAACTAAGGTCGGAATATTTGAGAAGGTACACTTGCAGAACATCATGGGAGAGATGGAAGAGTGGTTAAGCCTATGAAAGTGAGTCATACGTCACAGTAGGGTCGAGAAGGTCTAGTTATCTTACAAAAGAGGAAGGAAGCATGGAATGCTGAATGAGCTAATGGAAATTAAGGTAGAATACCCCAAGGAGGGTAGCCTTCATAAGAGTGGTAACATGGAAAGTGTAGTAGAATGGTAAGTCGTTAACTTCGGAGAAGGTCGGATACAAGTTAATCGGTAACAACTGAGAACGCACAGGTGAGGGTTGTCTATTGATGTGTGTAGGTTGGGAGAGTGACCCAGGAGATGAGATCATGAAGAGGGGTAACCAGAACTTGAAATAATCGTGGTGGTTGAATGTCGGCAATAAAGAGGTATATCAAGGGAAGTGCAAATGTCTTAATCAAGTAACATCTTATCGATCCTAACAAGTGATGGTAACGTATCTTGTGGAGGGATTGTAACGATATGGTACGACCTTCTTAGGTCATGGGGTTGTTACATAGAGAAATGAAACTGATCAAGGTAAAGCAAATTGGAAGGCCAAAGAGGAAGGTGAGTCTTCTACAGTTGTGGTGCGAAAAGGGGGTATATATAAAGGGAGGTATAATATGTTTGTTCTAAGGTTATGGATGTCATGTTTTCACGAACCAAGTTAAGTCAAGGTTTTGTGACTTGTGTGGCGAAGCCATAGTGGCTATGATGTGAAATGGGGAACCTAAATTAGGGCAACACTTTAAGCTTGGAATTACGATGTTAGTGCTTGGTGGAGTAATGAGTGGATCTTTCTGTGATTATGGTTGAGAATTTCGCCTGAAGGCATACTATAACGGTTGTGAAGCTGTTCATGGGTACCAAGAGATACATAAGGTGGCCAACAAGAGTAAGAGAAAACCGAGGTTTTGAAGTTTGAATATCGATATGGGATATACAAGGAGTAACACTTGTGCAGAGACATGAGTTGTGGAAACAAGTGAAGGAGGAATTGCAAGAACTTAGTTATAGGATTTTATTAGAATTAGAGAATTGCCATAGAAAACATCATACGTTATCTTAAACTCTTGATTTGAAGTTGTTATGGAGAACAACAATTTGCAAAAAGAGAGACGGTTATCTCCATTTGTACATCGATTACCGTGAGTTGAACAAGATAACCATGAAGAACAAGTACCCCTTACCCCGTAGAGATGATCTACTCGACCGGTTGCAAGGGTCGGTAGTCTCTTCTAAAATTAATTTAAGGGTTGATTGTCACCAAAGGAGAATTCGAGACTGAGATGTTGCAAGTACGGCTTTCCAGACAAACCATGGTCACTACGAGTTGTAGTGATCACATATGGGCTTACTAATGCCCCGGAAAAGATATTTTTGGTCTACTCTCGAAAGAGAGAAATTGTATGACAAGTTGTCTCGGGATGACAACCCCGAAGGATGTAATAGAAGTTACAAGTTTCCCGGATGTACTGGGCAACACCAGTTTTGGGAAGAGATTCTCTAAAAGTAACACCATTTATGGTAAACTACTCCGGATTACAACGAAGTATCGAATGGGACGAAAATTGACAATAGAGTTGTTGAGAGTTAAAAGGAGATTCATGGAACAATTGATTTGAAATCTCCTCGAGGTATGATGGGTTTGAAGTGTACAAGTGATTCCCAAGACAAGGTCTTGCGTGAGTATTGAGAAACGATGTAAAGGTAATAGCATACGCGTCTCGTTAGTAGAAGCAGTGTGAAGTAAAGTACATTCTTCATTACTTGGAACTCGCGGCAAGAAATGAGAAAACATAACATCAAAGTTTGGTTTGACAAGAACCAAAACAAATGGTGTAAATTGGAAATCCCATCTTCTTTGTTAGAAGCAATAAAAGAGAAACATAATGGAGATATTGCATTGAGAAAGACCCGAGAAGGAAGTTGAGTTCTAATATAACAAACCTTTTTGAGATCTTAGCGCGAGTTGGAGAAGTGACTTACAAGTGGGTGTTACCACCAAGAGTAGAGAGTGTTCACCTGATGTTCATGTGTATTAGTCGAGAGAGTACATACACGACTCAAGACAGATTGTCCGTCATAGTGATTTGGTGGCATACGAAGAACCTATGAGGCTAATAGGAAGACGGAGTATAGTATCTTTGGTTGAGTTTTACGCCGAGTTAGTAGCTTTGATAGAATCGACGGGTTAGACCTAGTTCTTCCCTTAAGTTATTTGTGTTTTTGTGTGATGTTATATGTGGTTTTGTGCCCCGTGTAGGAATGTGTTTTATGTCCGGTTATATCTTTCGGGATGGTGGTTGGAGCAGTTTGTGTATATAGATTAGAAGGCCTAAGACTTCCTAGTTGTGAGTTTATACCTCGGCCTTAGGGACCGAGATGTTCGGCATGTGACAAGTTTCGGGACGAAACTTACTTTTAGGGGGATCTGATGTAACGCCCCAAATTTTTGGGCGCGTTTGCGTTAATTATCTTTTCGGGTATTATCGATATCTTTATATCTTATGTATATTTTTGACGAGTATATTCTATATATTAGATCCGCATATATTTCCCGTATTTTATTTTACGAGAAAAGTTTGAAAAATTCTCGGATCCGAAAATCCCGTTCCGAACGCTTTTGGGTCGAGTTGACTCTTAATTCCTTTTTATTTTTATTTTCTTTTTCTTTCCTCTACTTTTTCTCCCCTCCTTTCTTTTCCCCTTTTCTTACCCTGATGAGTGTGCAATTCGGGATGACCCCTCGTTACTACTTCCGCCTAGCCCTGCAGCTCTACCTTAACCTCTCTCTCACGTTATCTCCCTCTGCTTCTCTATCGCTTGCTCAACCCTCAGTGAAGCCGACCT